>BPTQ01000005.1:332512218-333006353 GCA_019973895.1 Chrysanthemum seticuspe
CTTCCCTATCTTTCCTCATTGAAACATATGAGAATCAGAAATTGTCCAAGTATGAATGCTTCCTTTCCTCAAGGACTTTGGCCTCCCAACTTGTGTACTCTTGAAATAAGGGGGCTGAAGAAGCCGATCTCAAAGTGGGGCCCTCAGAATTTTCCAACTTCCCTAGTGGAACTGGAGTTAATTGGCGAACATGTGAATAATTTAAGTAAACTGTCTGAACTTCTTCCTCCGTCTCTTACTTGTCTTGAAATAAAAGAATTTAAGAGGAGGAATTAGTAAACTTTTTGATTATCCAAGATATCAAGATATGTCACATGGTATAAACATAAGAGAACAATTACGATGAAGAAAAAATGATGAAGCAGAAATTTACCAGATGTTGGTTGCTCAACTTCAGTAGCTGGCCGAGACCCAGGCTGAATATGATGCAAATTTATGATTAATAAGAATTTAGGACAGCAACAGCAAACGTAGAAAACATCTGGCATTATATGGAAGTTTTACGGAACGATCAGGCTTCTAAGGCACCTTTTACTGGTGGTATTCAGCAGCAACTTACTAATCCTGTTGGTGGAGGCGCTGCTCCTTTCGATGTTGTATCTGATTCTGCTATTAGAAGGAATACACTTCCTGAAAGCAACTTGTATCAAGACGCTTTTGATGTTCGCCAGTTGTCACACATATCCCTTTTATACCTCTCGTTATCAACATGCAGTTGTTGAATCCTAGACTCAATCCAGTCGGCTAGAGCTAAAGAATTTAGAACATCAACATTCATTCCTGGACCACCGCCAGGCATTGACAATGACTTCTCGTATGGTAGCATGTTAGGATCATACAGGCCCCGCTGAAGTCATTCGTGCATTGAGGGATTCCACTCCATATGACTCAAATCCTCATGAGACGATATTTATTGCTGCTGATAGAATTCTAAACCAGAGTTGGCTCTATGAAAACCAACATTACTTCTTCCTCCATCTAGAGACCAGGCAGAAGCAAGTTGCCGTTCTTCCTCCATTTCGACCCTTTGTTTCAAGGCCATGCATAGGCAACTGCCTACCTTGCAATTGTTCACGCTGAAGCATCTGATTATCTAAAGATGACATATGTCCATGTTTAGCACGTGCCATCAACTCAAAGAGCTCATTTTTCTGTCCTTGATGAGGTATTTGGCCATATTTGGCTTGAATCGGATGCTTTATTGATGGATCAACATGTCTTTGCTGAAGTTGTGAACGATGTTGCAGTTCAGTAAAAATTTGATGCTTCAGAAGAATTTCATCAAGCCCATAATAGGACCTCACGTCATCATTACGTTATCTCCCATGCCCATCTAACATCTGATTTTGAATAAACTGTTGAGGCATCATTTGCTGTTGAGACTGCTGGTCCTTTAGTAGCATTTGTTATAGAGTATGGGTTTATACAGGTGGGGAGCAGATAAAAGATTATGTTGCTATAACAGCTGCTTCTGAACGTGCTGAGACCAAAGCATTTCTGCTAAATCAAAGTGATTGGCCTCTTACCATTGCTTCAAAGCCTTTTATGTCAAACTCCATCGCCATGTCACTCAATATCGAGAACTTAATTCAATTACCGCTGCATAGAGAATAAGTACATCGGTAAAGGATTATATAGTTCTATGATCACTACTACAAAACAAGCCTAATGCAACATTTTTCAAGCAACACTTCCAAAATGTGTTGCGTTTTTATTAGAGTTTGTAATAGGCAACAGTTTATAACCAAAGTGTTGCATTTAAAGCTCTAAAGCAACACGTTTTCTAAAGTGTCGTTAATTTTACAATCTATTGCAACACTTTTATTAAGTGTTACATTTGAAAAGACTCAAAGGCAACATTTAATCTAAAGTGATGTAACTTTTCCGTAACTATACAACATGTTTAAATAAAAAGTGCAAGATTCATGAAGAATTAAGAGCTAACAATTTGTTTGTAAGTTATTGTACCATATACTAGGATAATGTATAGTACAATTACAGAACTTGAATACGCTATAGATTGGCTCACATACATTGCAAGAAATGTTAGCAATACTTTTTATATGAGTTATCTTATGACATGCCTTTTATGTGTATTCGGTTCTTTTCTTCAGTATGCCTCTACCTTCCATCTTAATACTTTTATCATATTACCGAATGTGAAATAATTGGCGCCACTTAATATTTTGTACTCCCTCCATTGTTTCAAATTCATTAACTGGCACCCAAATGCTCCGTAATACTTGAAAGCAAAGTTGTCAAAATCGCGATCCTGATCGTAGGATCGTACGATCCTACGATCCTACATATAAAAAACGAGTAGGATCTTAGTAGGATCTTAATTTAATCAGGATCGGCCTAGGATCGTAGGATCGCACGCAGGATCGTAGGATCGTAAACGATCCGATCCTACTATAGGACCATGTTTTTATCGTAAGTGGAGCAAGATCGGTGTAGGATCGTAGGATCGCACACAGGATCGTAGGATCGTACACGATCCGATTCTACTAAAAGCGCATGTTTCGTAATGTTCTACTACTACAGTACTTGATAACTTTTTATTTTATTATCCATTGTCGTTTATAATATAAAATATTATATAGAAATATATAAAAGTACAAAACTACAACCATTATACAAAAATATATACATTTTCATAGGATCTTACGATCCCGATCCGATCCTACGATTACGATCTTGTGAAGCCAAAAACGATCCTAGATAGGATCCCGATCCTGACAACCTTGCTTGAAAGATTTAACGTCACATGTTTACACATTTCCTCCATTTCCCCTATTAATTAGAGTAGTGGTCTAATCTAACCAAATAATCAATGTGGAATATTTTGGCGCCACACTTACGCATTCCCTCCATTTTCTCAATTTATTAAAGCTATGTTTAATCAAACCGAGTCTAATACCTATTACAAATAAAAGTAAATTAAAAGTTAAATAACTTCAAAATAAACATTTTACAAAAGTATAATAGTCTTAGGGGGCGTTTGGTTGGGGAATTTGAAATTCCGGAATTTTAATTTTTAGAAAATTTAAATTCTTGATAATTTAAAATTTCGGAATTTAAAATACCTTCGCATGTTTGGTTGACAGAAATTTATAATTATTTTTTTATTTTTTATAATATAAATTTCATAATTATTCTATTTAAAAGTTTAAAAAAAAAAAGAATTATAAAAAAAATTTATAAAATTTTTATAAAAAAGTTTATAAAAAAATTTATAAAAAAAGTTTATAAAAAATGTATAAAAAAAGTTTATAAATTATTTATAATAAATTTTATAAAAATTTTATATAAAAAAAAGTTTATAAAAATTTTATAAAAAATTTATAAAAAAAGTTTATAAAAAAATTATAAAAAAAAGTTTATAATTTTTTTTTTCATAAATATTTTATTTAAAAGTTTATAAAATTTTTATAAAAAAAGTTTATTAAAAATTTATAAAAATTTTATAAAAAAAGTTTATAAAAAATTCATAAAAAAGTATATAATTTTTTTTCATAAATATTCTATTTAAAAGTTTACCAAAAAACAATAAGAAAAAAGAATTATAAAAAAAATTCCAAGTAAATTAAAATTTCTAATTTTTCGGAGGCATTTTAATTCTCTCCAATTTGGCAATTCGTGGAATTGTAAATTCCGAAATTTGAGATACCAAACATGATTTTTATGAGAATTAAAATGCAAATGCCCCCAATATACTCCAACCAAACACCCCCTTAGAGTTGGTTGACCATTAATTGAAGAGCAAATTTAACAAATGTCTCAAAGGTATATTTGTGGTTACCTCATGGGTCCTAAATTTTTTTTATTTATCAAAATGCCCCATAGCAAAAGTCGTCTCGGGTAAGTTTGGGCGACTCTCAGTAAAAAAATATAAATTTTACTTGTTACCCACCGGTCGCTCAAAAAATTAAATTAGTAGGACTCATCGCCCAAGAAATAGGGACACGTTTCACTTTTTTAGATGAGTAGCCCAAGACCCACCTGAGGCGAAAGTTGCCCTGGGGTATTTTGAGAAATCGAAATTTTTTGAGACACATGGGGTAGCCACAAATGTACCTTTGGGGCATTTGTGGAAGTTGCTCTAAATTAAATTACGTCGCTTGTCGATAGTGAATTAGTGAGTTAATTTCTTTCAATACAAGTTTATTGGCTATTTAAATCGTATATAAGCCCTGGGGCATTTTGAGAAATTGAAATTTTTTGAGACACATGGGGTAAACCGACCCGACTCAAATTAGCCTTACTCGGATCGGGTTAATCGAGTTTTGAGGAAGAAAAACTTTAGTTGTACCTTTATTCGGGTTGCGGGTTATTCGGGTATGGGTTATGCGGGTTTAGGTTATTTATTTTAAAAAAGCTAAGAAGATATTATAGGCAAAAAAATCCAAAATAGAAGTCGAAGACGGTACAGGGGAGAATGTACAAGAAACCACAAATAAAATCAAAAATAAACAAAACACTACAAGCCCTCAACCAGGTGAAATAAAAAGATCGAAAGGCCTAGTGACCTAGCAATTCCAAATAGCCCAAAGGGCAATGTGAAAAACTGCATGAAGCCTAGCTTTAAGGCTCCATCTGTCACACAAATACATTTCTTTATCAACCGGGAGCCTAAGATAAATGAAAGGAATGGTATCAAAGGCACAACCAAGTGAGGAGGCTACATCAGAGATGATCACATATGAGACACCAATGCCGATGAGCCGTTTCTTAGCAAGATTGAATTTGAGCCCTGATCCCAATTCAAAGCACTTGAAGATATGAATAATGTTCTTGGCATTCGATCTAGACCACTTGTTACAACCACATCGTCCTCATATTGCAAAAGGGAGACGTTAGTATCACTATTTGCAAAAGTCACTCTGTTATAGAACCCCTTGTTACAAGCTTCCAAAATGGAAATTTGGAGATCCTCATCAATGATAAGAAATAAAACAGGAGAAAGGGGATCACCTTGGCGAAGACCCCTTTTCCATCTTGAATTCCTTAGATGAAAAACCATTTAACAAAACCAAAATGCATGCCGATGAGAGACAAGATAACATCCAATTCCTCCATTTTAAATTAAAAATCCCATTTGTCTCATCACATTGTGAAGAAATTAAAATTACAATTAACCTTATGAAAACTTTTTCTAACTCAATCTTTAAAAGTAAAAGCTTTTGATTTCCAACGAGGCCATTCTAATAATTTCATCTGCGATGACGCATCTATCTAAGATTTGCCACCCTTCAATGAATGTCAATTGGTTATGACCAATAACCGAATTGATAACTTTTGCCAAACACAAAGCAAGAAGTTTAGAAATTACTTTATAGACACATCCCATTAGATTGATGGGATGAAAGTCCTGAAAACCAACCGGGTCATTCTTTTTAGGGATCAAGACGATGAACGACGGATAACATCCCTTTTCCGAATTGATCAGTTTTTTTTGTAGTTAAATTTTTAAACCCTTGTACAAGCCGGTTAAAGTTGGATAAAAGTAATATTAATCACTAATGAACGCCGAAAGTAAAAAATATTTTTACGGATGTTTTTAATGTATTATTCTTCAATTTTCTTAAGAATCCTAATTTCGAAATATTTCAGAAGAAATATGGTCTAAAATAGGGGTGTCAAAAAACCTGACCGACCGGGATCCGGACCCGAACCCGAACCGAACCCGATTAAGGCTATTCGGGGTCAGATTACTCAGGTCAATAATTGTATTCAGTTTATTCCGGTCACCGGAATACTAAATAAGGTAGGGTATCGGCTTGAAAGTGTTTGGCTAACTCAGGTTCGGTTCGACCCGAATAATGAATTTTTAATTGAATTTTAGAAATTATTTATTTAAACGAGTTCATATAGCCAAATTTATTATATTTTACTCATATTCGGGTTGACCTGAACCCGAATGGACCCGATCCTAGATGACCCGATTAACCCGAATAGGGATTTTTTTTAATAAAATTTTGTAAATTATTTATTTAAACGAGTTCAGATAGCCAATTTAATTATACTAGACGAGTACCCGTGCATAGCAACGAGATTTTATAGCGACAAATCGTTTTGAGTTAAAAAAAAAGTTTATGGGTTATAAACGTAAAATAATAAAAGTTTGAAGATTTGGGGATTAAACATAATGTTTTGAAACCCAGTTCGACCCGGGTGGTTCAATCGGTTGAACCTTTCCGGTCGAAAAATGGGTCGGTTTAAACCGAGTCAATTCGACGGGTTGGGTAAAAAATGGGTCAAATTAAAGCGGGTCAACCCATCGGGTTTGAAGTGTGCCGGGTCAACCCGGTTTTCGATATGTATTAATAGTTTCCTTTTAAAATATATGTTTCAAACATTTCATTATTTTAGTTTCAACTCACTTTTTACTTTTTTGTTTTTCCTTTATATATAGTATAGCAGGGTACCCGCGCGTTGCTGCGGCGGGTACCCTGTGCAGAGAAATAGATCTCGATAAGACCTGATTCACCAGTTTGTATCGGTTTCAACGAGTCCTCTCTGGTTCGTTTTCGGATGGCTTTAATCGGTTAGCCGAACCGGTGGCGACATTGGTTCCCAATTGAACCCATTGGTCCGATTCGATTTTCAAAACTATATGTACCATCAACTTGTTAGCTTGTATGAAGCTTTGTGTGTTTTATTAATTTGTATAATGTGTATAATAACATGTACTTTTCTTTTTAGGGTGTTTTAAAAATAACCGTAATCAATGTGTCTAATTATTTTATATTTTAGATTATGTTGTAGCTTGTTTAAATTGTACATTGTGAAAAGTTGGTTGTTTTTAATTTGGTAGATATGTTTTTAATTGGTTGTAAAATGTGAATAAATTATTGTACTTTTAAGTAAGAGAAATGATTGAGAGACCTAAAAGTTATGCCTAATTTTGTGCCTAAACATGTGTGGCAACAATTCATTGGTTGTATTAACTGGACCCGCTCCTTCACAATCCAATCAAGTAATGACACATAAGTTAGGCACAAAATTAGTCATGCCTTTTAGGTCTCTCAATCTTTTTCCTTTAAGTAATGAGGTGTTTTAATAAAAATATTAATTACATCATACATTTCTCTCACATTTGACTTTCAACATTTCACTTTTCAAGGTTTGACTGTTTTTCTTTTATATATGTAGTATAGATTTTACTCATATTCGGGTTGATCCGGACCCGAATAGACCCGATCCGAGTTGACCCGACCCGAATTAACCCGAACCCAACTAACCCGAATTCAAATAGGACCGAATTCGGGTATTTTGATTTTAGCCTTAACTTTTGGCCCGACCTGACCCGACCAACCCAACCCGATTAACACCCTCTAAAATAAAAATAAATAAATATAACATGTTAATTTGTATTATCATAAGTAACTGCATCTCTCTTTTCGTAATGTAATCCCCAAGTCATATCACATAAACACCATGCTCTCGTTTCTTTCAAATCCCCCCAAAAAAAAGTCTGAAGTATGCACAACGCTCAACTCAGTGCGGTTATCACACGGTTGCGTTGTTTTGCATAAGGTAAAATTGTAAATCTTATATCTTATTTTCATATGAATTCAAAAAGTTGATTTGAATTTTAGGTGTAGTTTATGTACGTGTATGTTTTAATTTTAGGGTTATTGAATCTTTAACTTTCTTGGGTTAATTGTAGATTTACCTACTTAAGCGTATGTGTTACTTTGTTTGAACCTTAATTGAAACTTCGGGTAAATTTTAGATCTAATTGCAGAGAGGTAATTGATGGTTTGTAATTTTATAACTCGTTGATGTTATTTAGGTAGTTGAAACAAACTTGGTGATCCTCCTTTTCTGTTCCGCATCTTTAAATCTTGGAATATAGTGTGCACATGCTCTGGTCCAGTTACATTTATGATTTATGCTTTTGAAGAAACTTGAACAAGATCAAAGGAAGGCACAAGAAGTCCTTAGGCAAAGATTTATCCGTAGTTTACATTTGATCATCTTTGTTTGTCGGTGTCAAGTGACCAAATATTAAATAAATGAGTGTTAGACTAACTTATCTTAAATATGTAATTGTTATTCGTACTTGTGATCAAAGATGGGCAACAAGAATTTACCCCATTTAAGCCATCATTCGAGGCGTGTGCCATGAAAGAAAGGTACTTTAATGATTTATTTACAATTCTAAGTTCCTAACGGTTAATGAAAGCACAAACTTAAGGTTGCTTGGGATTGGTTTTTTAAATTGCTTATATGAGGTTGTTTGAAATGTGAATTGCTTATGTTTTATTTCAGCTTGAGAAGGAAAAGCTAGACTTGGACATAATTATTTTCGACATTGTTGAAATTCGGGTAACTATTGTTCTATATTTGGATTGGACTTTTGAAGAGGAAAAAATATTTGTTTACACTTCTGTGTTGTATAATGTTGACTCATACATGAATGTGGTTATGTGTATAATCTTTTACTCGACAACTAGACTTGGTATCTATAGGAGGTTAAGCATTCTTCTTTTCTTATTTGTACTAAGGTAACTATCGTTATTTATATGCTAATGATTAATACTAATATATGCATGATCTGAAGTCTTAACTTTACTTTAAAAGCTTTTCTCTATATTTAATGATTCGAAAAGAAATAAAGCTTAAGAACAAGATAGCTCAAATCTTGGTTCTAAAGGTATATTAAATCACTTGTGAATGTTCTTTAAGTTCTGCTAAATAATTGTAAGGGTGTTAATTTGGTATTTGATTCAATGTATTTGCTTTTTGGAATTGTTTGAAGTTAAAAGCTGAAGAAGTTGTTGATTCGGTTATTTTTCACCTCAATGTTTGACATAACAACCGGAAATATTACATTAGAAGATTTTTTTAGTATCTTTTTTTTCCAACATAGAGTTATGTTCTTTAACGGAAAATCGGGCTCTATAACCGGGTATAGAGCCCGTTTCTAAAACAACGCTCTATTTGTGTTTCACATAGAGTCCCCATTCTTTACGACCCGTCTGAAAAATCAGGATTTTTATGACCTTTTTCAACATGGCTCTGTGAGCTTTTTTGTAGTAGTGAGCTGATAACGAAGGTGGATGGCGACGAGACATCAACTCTGGTCCAAGGGAGCATATGGGCTACTAGAAGCTAAAAATACTCGGTGGGTTGGAATGCAAAGATCAGAGAGGATCATCATGAAAGAAATAAGTTTGAACTAGATGCAAGGTGCAAAGAAGTTGACAATAAGCGAGACAAGTTAGTTGAAAATGGCATGCAAAAGCATATGGAAAAGTATGGAGTTGCGCGACTATTATTTGCATGAGTTATTATTTATCTTTGGCAGAAGGTATGAATTCGTAATTCATATTCTATTTGATACTATAAGCTGCAATAGTATATGTGACTTTCGTTTGTAGTGCCAGTTTGACCATGAAGATTAATAGATTGTATATCTATTGAAATTAGTCGCATATTAATTTTGTAAACATTAGAGGATATGAAATGGTTATGTGGTCATAAAAGATAACAATTTTACCATATCCCATCCTTGTAAGGACCTAAAACTTCATGTAAGCTATCAGATTTACTGGTTTATTTTTGTATTGATTGGTTTTTTCAAAGAACTGCTTGAATGATATTGTATGTATTTATAAGAGTTTTTTTTTGTTTTAATAATTAAATATACATGGTAACTATTTTACTACCGGTAGCTATTTTTTTTCTTTCTAAGATATGAAGAAAAAAACTAATCTTATATCGTTTTTATGTATAGCAGACTACGTTTCTTTGGCGTACTTTACCAACAAAAAGTTGTACGTGGAGAGCTGCAAAGAAGATGTCAAGATTTCTAGGATTTGATTATATAACTTTTCTTTCTACCAGATAATGTATGTTAGCTATTTTAGATTGAACAAATTGGTCAACGTACAATATCATATTTTGTATCGTATTTAATTGTTTCTATTACTGAATGGAAATATTAATTTATATATTCTACTTCCTGAAAAACTGCGTATTTTAAATATTCCACATTTTGTGTTGCATGAAATAAAAGTGCTACAAATCATTACAAAATTGTTGCACTTGATACATTAAAGTGGTTGCATGCTTAGTGGTTCTAGATGAAGAAGTGTTGCACATCAAAGTGAAAAGTGTTGTTTTTGAATCTAAGAGTGTTGCTCCTGCTCCTAAAGAATGTTGCATTTGAGAGTATAAGTGTTGTACTTGAGTGTAAAAAGTGTTGCATTTTATTTTAAAAGGTGTTGCACATTGAAGTATTGCAATTGCTAGACATGGGCAACACTTTCAATAAATGTTGCATAATCCAATATAAGTGTTGCATATACCTAAGGCGACATTACATAACACAGCACTTGGTAAAGTGTCACATTATGCATAATGCAACATTTTAAAGACATAATACAACACTTTATTGGTGTTGCCTTAACTTCATTTTCTTGTAGTGGATAATCATGATTTATATATAAAAACTTGCTTGAACTTTTCAATCTCAGACACCCTTCTTATAGTCCTCTTTGTGTTATGATTTCTAAACTCTATAAGGCTCCCAACCAGTTGAACACATCCCATTTAATCTATCAATGCAACATATATGAGTTCATATTTTGTTTATAAATATTAAAACACATAAAAGCTTCTATATTACCTGCAAGAATGCCATTCCAGACTGTTTTTCTCGCATCCAATTCATTGTACACCTCAAACATGAAATAATGGTTAGCGAATTTAATTTATCGTTCTTCCTAATCAATTTTGATTAGGAAGATTCATATTGTTCACATATGAACATGATATTTATAGAGAAAAATAATTGAGGCGTACAATAATTGGTCACGGCCTGAATTGTTAACATAAGATGTACATGTCATGATCAATCACATATACATGGATACATACACGTATGTATGTATTACCTGTAAATCTTGCATGATTATTGGGTAGGCATCTTAACAGCAATGCCATTTACATGTCCCTTTTATCAAACCGAGAAGTTTTGTTTTGCTTGATAATTAAGTGGATTCTCTGCCGTTCCAAAAAAAAAAAAAGTGGATTCTCTGATTCTCAGCTAACAAAGTAGCTAGCACAACTCGGTTTGTCATCTGTTCGTTTTCTTTGTGGTCAAACCTCTACCTTAAATTTATTTAGATATTTATTTATTTATTTTGAGGCTAATCCTAAACATATATTTATTTTACATGACTGCTATTTAAGTTACCTGTAAGTATATTGCCATTAACATTTGCCCTTGACTCAAGTTCGTTATTGTAAAAGAAGGTATGTATCAACACTTGATGATGAACACGGTGATCCATGTAGCCTATGAAAAATCAAAAGATATTAGGGTTTTGAGAATTAGCTTAGGTCGTATATGAATGATAGTAGGGTTTTATGTGATAAATGAATCCAACTTATATCTCATAATAACTTTTCGATAATTTTAAAATTGTA
This sequence comes from Chrysanthemum seticuspe, assembly GCA_019973895.1. Classification (NCBI taxonomy): domain Eukaryota; kingdom Viridiplantae; phylum Streptophyta; class Magnoliopsida; order Asterales; family Asteraceae; genus Chrysanthemum; species Chrysanthemum seticuspe. The sequence continues at coordinate 332,523,661 of BPTQ01000005.1, forward strand.
CTCCTACCCTTTTTCTTTTCGCATACAGATTACAAAGAATGGTATTTAGATAAGGAATCTAAATTAATTGCATGCGTTTTATATATTCGAACTTGTAACATTTATTCCAAAAAGACATGTTGGCTCAGTGGTTAACATGCATGCTATTTATCAAAACAATCATGGTTCAAATCATGCAAGTGTCACTTTTAAAAATTTTTATTTCGAAAATAATTGCATACCATGATTTATTATAAAACCGATTTTATAAATTTAACATTAGAAAAACACTAAAACCGAATTTTATTTAAAAAAAATGACATCATGCATTGAAAAACAAAAAAATAAAATGTAAAAAAATGTACATATATTAACTAAAATGCCACATGTCATTTAAAAAAATAAAAAATAATGCCACATAAATATAATGATGACATGGAAATATGACTTGGCATTATGGGATGCCAAATGACATTATGACGTGGCATGCCTCCTCTTATATATATATATATATATATATATATATATATATATATATATATATATATATATATATATATATACGGGTTACCATCCTACATCTATCTTTAATTTATGTTTGTTTGTTTCAGTTATCTAGAGTCTAGAGTGTCGAGTCTTGGCTTAGTAACGCCATTCTTCGCATGCTTGTAACATAAATATTTTTGACTTGCCACCACTAAATAGCCTATCCCACCAAACCATTTGTTTTCCTACCGTAAGCCTAACATTACAACCCTTTAAAACACTAAATAGTCTTTCCTAGGTGCTTACGCCAAAGCGATGAAGGTTTGATCTAGTCTCAAGCCTATGGTAATCTATGTACTAGGACCGGTTAATGAGTGTTTATTTTCCATTTCTAACTTGTTATATTTCATATACACCCAAGAGATGTGAGTATCCAAACACCCCATGTGAGGTGCTAGTATGTAATTTCCGTGCTTGTTATGACTTTTGCGGGGCTTATATGTGTTGTGGATTGTTCTAAACCAATGTTTCATGACCCCTAACTTATAAATTAATTGGCTAAAAGCACATTTGCTTGAGGACAAGCAAATACCAAGTTTAGGGATATTTGATAAGGTTTTTAAATGTACCTTTTTGAGGGGTCATTTAAGCCTTTATTTGATCACTTTTGTATCCCTTATTATTTAATATCATTCCTTTTCACTTTTTAGGTATCTTGAAGGCAAAATGCTGGAATGACACTTATTCGGACGAAAAGGCGCGAATATACGAAGAAAATGGCCAAAGTCAAGAATCGAGACACTCAGGCTGCTGGAACTGAAGGGGACGGCGTCAGGTGTTATCTGTGACGTCGTTGCATCACTTTTGTGACGGATCAGTAGCCAAATTGCTTATTTACTAGTGACGGTGTCAGGTTTTAAAAGAGTAGGTCGTCGCAACTCAGACGGCCTAGATTTGATCCAGACGACGTCAGAGACTGAAGGGGACGGCGTCACAAGCATAAGGTGACGCCGTCGCAAGACTAACGTGGCCAAGACGAAACCCTAATGACAGCGACCAGACGGTGTCACAAATCAAACGGTGACGTCGTCGCATATGTAATCTTATATATAGAATCCGAATTTTTTAGTTTTCAGCGTGTAGCCTTTTGGAGTAAAAACCTAAACCAAACCAAGGCTGTCTTGTACAGTATTTTAGGGTTCCAAACCCTATCTTACATCAAGATAAGTGTTTTACTTCATTAATTTAATTATGTCTTCAATTACTTGTGTGTATGCTTGCATGTTCCCCATGTCCGGCTAATTTACTTGTGTGTTTGTTTAGGGAATATGAAACTTAATTATTGAATATTGATTGGTTGTCTCTTATCTTAATTGTTAATGATATAGTAATGCGATAGGTCATCCATTGTGTAGTTAATGCTTGATTAATCTTTGTGAACCTTAGTTTATAATACCTAGAGTTGTTATAGGCTAAACCATCCAAAGAGTACCTTAGAGTTAAAGTTTATAAATCCTAGAGATTTTGTAGGCGATAACCTTTGGTAATTTCAAAGAGTTAGGGATAAAGGCATACCCTACGAACTTAGACACACAACGCGATTAAGAATAAGGACGTGACAATTCAACCATCAATAGGTGTTACGCCCCGATTCCCGGTTTGACCGGAAATTACTCATTTTTAAAACTTTGACTCGGAACGTTTGACTATTACTCTTTCTCATTAGATTCTTGTCAAACTTTGACATTTAACCCTTTACAAATCTTATATAACATGTACTCGATAACTTCTTTGATTAATAACATTTAACTTTAACAAAACATCATTTATAAGCTGTGTAGCGGGCTGACGCCGTCGCCCTATAAGGTGCGACGTCGTCACCCTTTGACCATGACCCAAAACATATTTTTAGATTTAACACGCGACGGCTCAGGGGACTTAGAACCTGACGCCGTCTCTACTAAGCCTGACGCCGTCGCCACAAGACTGCGACGCCGTCAGGTCTACAGACCTGCACCTTTGACAGCAAAACTACACAATCACACTTGACCCATTTCAATCAATTTAAACACTTTAACAATTCAAGGTAAACAAGGACCATAAAAGCTGTACATAAACCATCATTAACGCATTTAACACTTATTTGACCCATTCAACCCAAAATGGGTAGAAAATACACTTTAATCCAAACACTCCTTTAAATTGACCATGACGTCCAATTTGACCAATCAAAATACCATAACGACTAGGACTTGTACTTGTCGATTGATGACACTTTTACAAAACTATAAAAAGACTCACGGGGGTACAAATTCATCTTACGAGCTCGGTATCTACCTAGCTCCTATTATTACATATTACCATCTTGAATAATCATTCCATGTTCCACACCCAATCCAAGCCATATCACTTCGAGCACATGAACCTACAATAACATTAACAACTACAACATGTAAGCGATAACGCTTAGTAAGTAATTGGCTAAAACATGCTTAATATATCCATTGCTAATACAAGCATCTCAACCATATAATCATAACACACAACTATCCAATTAGCACATAAAACATCTCACACATACCTTAGCCATTCAATAATTCCAAGACATGTCTATAACCACTTAACACAACATCAATCACGTACTATAATATTTTCATATTAAACACATAGTAACCAAGTTACTTACCTTAGCTAGCCAAGCTAAGCTATTATGAGATTATCATCATCTTCCATCATCTCCAACATCAACACCATCTAGAGCTAACATCCTTAACACATAATCAAAATATACTTAAAACATAAACAATAAACTATAGTCATGGTTTACACAACCATTAGGCTTTCATAACATCCTCTAATCATCACATAATCATATATTGATTATATGATGATTTATCCACAATTTATCCAACTTTACCCATAATAAGATTCCCCTAAGATTACTATAATTCTCCTTTTAATCAAACCTTATGATCATAACATGATCATATCCAACTTACCCAATTACTTCAATTAAATAAAAAGGGTTTCACCCAATTACACTATAATATCTTAATTAGTGTTTAAAACCACAATTTCCCAAAACCCCCAACTTGGATACATGAACCCTAACTCTTCACTTTACAATTAATTACAATTAGAGATACTTACTTGCACAAAAGTGATAGAAACTAGTTTATTAGTTGATTGGAAACACTAATCCCATTCCAATTGATCATCATTCTTGCCATCATTCTTCCCTCTCTTTTCCTAAACCGACTTTCCTTCATCTCCTGGAATTATGAAAAGCCTAGCTTAATATACTTGTAGCTTTCTTCATTGTAAAGTTATATTACTATTTAGCACTTTTGATCCTTCAATTTCCCTTCCTTCTATTTTGGCCACAAGATACTTATTTCAAGTTTAAGATGTGGCAACTTAAGTCCCCCTCATTTATATAACTATAACATAACATTTAAAAATTATTAGTTTGACTATCGGGTCAACTAGTCAATCCCGTCAAGTCCTTAGACCATATTCATCTAGGGTAGGGCCTATTTGTATTTCGGGATACGGGTGTAACAATTCTACCTCCCTTATTTAGATTTCGTCCCCGAAATCTCTCGTCTATTACCGTTTACACTTAATCCTAACTTATATCATACCACACAAGCAATTTCCAAGTGCATTTGCTTCATCATAAAATTTCTATAACAACACATCATTACGTCATCCAAGACATAATTTTAGCAAAATCAAGTATTCCCATATTCAATTTATTACCATAACATTCACCTATATAGTCACGGCCATATTATTTTGACTTTATAAGTCAAAGTTAACCAACCATTCCACATTTTTACTTATTTACACATCATTTATCTTTTTATAAGTCGAATGCTAACTATTACTTCCTTACTTAACTATGACTAGCGTTCTCATTATAATACTTTGCTAGTTTTTATTACTTTCTTATAATTAAATATTTACAACCACCATGGTCATTATTACACCACATCATGCTACAAGGTATACTATAAACATTACTTTACACTCGCAATCACTTTAACTTATGCTTAAGTCACCTAACATGAAGGTTCTCATAAAGCCTTAACTAAAAATTGCATCTAATCCTACTTTTTTTTTTTTTTTTTTTTTTTTTTATTTAATATATATATATATATATATATCTATACATTATATATAAGAGGAGGCATGCCACATAAAATGCCACTTGGCATCCCATAATGCCAAGTCATATTTCCATGTCATCATTAATGCCACTTGGCATCCCATAATGCCACGTCATCGCATTTTGTCCACGTAATCAAGTATTTATTAATTAAATTTATTAATTAAATTCGGAATAATTATTTTTTTTTACTAAAAAAATTCGGATTTTTTTTTAAAATTTTGACACTTACAAGGATTGAACCTAGGGTGTTGGTAATATTAACAAGCATGATAACCACTAGACCAACACATTTTTGGATTATATATTGCAAATCCAAATATATAAACTTACACAACAAATTATTCACCAATTTAATGAGATAAGTTTGACAATCTCTACAACTTATAACCCTATCTCAGCGTAAAAAAAATCTCACTTCATTCATAATATACTTTTTTTTAAAACCCTAATTTCATCTTTTTTTCAGTTGTGCTAAAGAACCTAGATATCCCAACGTCAGAAAGCTCATATTGGATCGGTGAAACATGCATTACAGCAAGGTAAACCTGCTTACATGCTATGCAACCATAATCAAATTGTTTCTCTGTTTTTAATATTTAAGTATAGGCCATATACATGTTTACATGTGCCAACTTGGCATAATAAACACCATGTGAACATGTACCCAAGCTAAAATATTATAGTATGAGAAAAATGCATATCATCACAGATTTCATCCACAAGCATGATCCAATGCCACTATTGGTTTATGCATGGTCTTCGTTCCATGTTTCATGCCGGCGACATACAGTCCTAAAAATCATGCTGAAAGTTTTAGGATTCTTATGATAAAGTTAAACAATTTAATATCCAATTAGGTATGTTGAACCTTGAATAATGATTGCCTGCAAGGGTTTTTCTTTCGTTTATAAATGTGTAATTGATTGTTATACTAATTGGTGTATGTTGTAGGGTTTTTCTTTCGAAAGTTCCTTGAAACCACGATAGGGAGAAGTGTGTCACAAAATAAACTTTGCGATTAATTGAAAGCAGACAGTTTATATGTTAATGTATTAGGTGATATACTGATGTGTGTTATAATTGAGGGGTTGCAGCTGCAACAACCATTGTGTCCAAACATCCGTAATATATGTTTTGCTTATTCTAGATAGCCGACATAAACATATATACATTTATAACTATAGTTTCTTTATAATACTGACTTTGAAGAGACAATAATAACTGGATAGTCGACTTTTATATGAAATTCACACGTTACACCAACTGTTGTGCGCAATGAGGATAGAATAAACATTGTCAATCATACTATAAAGTTAGGCCCTGAGTTTGAAAAGGTGAAAACCACAGTAAATCATCTATTAGTTGCTCAAGACACTCTCTATGATAGTTTTTAACATATTCACATATCAACATTATTTCTGATCTTCCAGGTAACCGACTTTGAAAGTCGTTTTAAGTCTATTCCAAGCATCATCGATCTTGAAAACTTAAAGGTCACAGGTGACGTATGGTTTGGGAGTGATATATGTTAGTCAGTTCTTGACTAATTAACCAGTACTCTGTACCATCTTGGCTGTTCCATACTCGACTGCTGTAACACCAAGGTCTAGATCAGACCCGCAACCCGCACTTAAATATTAGCCCTTTTAGCCCACTACAGCAGCCTGGGAATAAAGAGTAAACGAGGACCTCATCATGTCTTACCTAAGCTGAATGTATAAGACTAAAAGGTTAAATTACGAAGTATCTCGGCTGTTACAAAACCTTCTATTTCAGTATTAGTTATAACTGATACGTAATTATAGTATTCCGAAAGACTTTAATTACAAAAAAAAACAATATAATTTGTACACAGTGAATGATCTGAACCCAATGAAGGAAAAAATAAATTAAAAACAAAAAGTAAATATAGTTATAACTGATACGTAATTATAGCATTTATATGTTAATTATTTTTTATCAATATTTGATAAAGAGTTTATACAGAGCTGCTAATGGGCAACAATGTCCCTATAGACAACGTTGATTTCTACAGTAAATTCAGTGGTGGATCGGATTCCTGCATGCCGCCAACTATGCACAACACTAGCAAGCAAAAAGGGAAAGAGATGCAAGCAAGCTAAAAATGTCATTTACAGACTTTTTTCTATTTATGTAAGTATGAATTTTATACACGGTTATATTGTGTTTTAGTTTAATTGCGTGATACCTATCACCTTCGTCCACTTCAGCTGCAACTGAGAAATTCCCTTGGGCACGGAAAGATAATCACAAAGAAACAGTGAATATGTGTGTGTTTTGCTAAAAGGTACATTGACTGCTTCTTCTACATTTGTTTCAACATGCTTTCCGGACCTACATATATGTATTTCAAAGGTTTAAATGTCTTATATGCATGCCGCTTTGTTAACTGTACAGGTGTCAGTGTTCGAGGTGGTTTTGGGTCGAACACTCTATGTGCTTATACGCATCGGAATCAATAGCCAGTTCAAGGCAAGTGGCAGCATAGTTTTTATTCTAATGGATATTATCGTCAATGTCAACATACTAATTCATCGGTGCACATTATTGCTGCAGCTATACCCCAACATTCACAGACGGGTTTACCGAATTTGTATACACATGCCAAGCTGCCAAACACATCATATGTGGTTCTATTCCTCTATTGATATTCAGTGACCCGAATACTTCCATTTTCACAACAGCCTACTTAATTATGATAACAAAGGAGGAATATTTTAAACCATAAAAAAGAAGGAAGGTTGAAGATGATATATCAGTTCAGGAATGCTTTGATCCTATGGTGGATACAAGGACAGGTATCCATATGATACCGCATGGATTGTAAAATTGGGGGTGAGTCTTCAGTCCATGTTTTCAAGGTACTGATGGAGAATGTGATTCGGAGCTTTGTTTATTAAGTTTTCTTCAAGGAGTCTGCTGTTAATGTAATTTACTTTTTGTACGACACAGTTCAAAGGCGGGCAGTCCAAGAAGAGGAGTCTATGGTTCCATATAAGCCAAAATGAGTAAGCCACTGATTTGTATAACTTTTGTCCCATAAAAAGAAAAAAGAAAAAAAGCGCTGCACTTTTCACTATAGGTTCCAAAAAACTTGCATTTGTACTTCAAAGTTCACAATAACGTAAATGTTTTCGACTAAACTCCCTTACAGTATTGACTCTTTATCAAGTACTTCAATAGATTTTTTGAATTTAAAATGTAGATCATATTAAACTTTCTGACGGCAAGGAAGAGTTTTTGATTCCATGCTTATCTACAATCCAAGACTTCTTAGAGAACTTCTTCTTTTATGTTGTTAACAGGAAACTTTCAATGTGGAGATGCTCTAATTTGGAATGTGAATGGGCTGCTCATGTATGTACGCTTGAAAATTTTTATTCACCATATTTACTAAATATTGCAGATAAAAACTATATGTCAGGTAATCAATGTTATTGTTGCAGGTCTCAAAAGATGCAATTCCTACAAAAAATAAGGCCATCAAAGATAACATTGTTCCAAAACCAAGTGAAGAGAACTTGCGATTAGCCAATAGGTGATGAGGTACTTGGTCATACTTTTTGTTATTTCATTTAGATAAGAAAAATATGCATTAATTATAAGCTCGTGATGATGTTTAACAGTCTAATAATCTTGTTAATTAGTTATCATCAATGTCTAAGCTACAACTGCAAGAATGCTACTCCTTGTTAATATTGTTTAAACACACACACAGACTAATTATTGGCTATGATATTTTGTGTCTATGCTTCAACTGATCAAGTACTTCGCTGGGCGAATGATATCAGCGGAAATTTTGCAGAAAAATGCTGTTATGCAAAAGATCAGATATAAGGTATGGGTTCGCGTATTACCATTGATGCTTGTAACTATGATGCTTTAGGTGCTTGACAAGATTGGTGATTTTTTGCTACAATGGTTAATATCAAGTTTCAATCAAACTTGCTTAGATTGGTTAAGATCATTTGTTTTTCTTTAATTATGTCTGGTTTTACCAAATATCGGTATTAGCTATATATCGCCTTAATTCATGTTAGTCATATAAATACGTTACATTCCCCTAATTAGTCTGAAAACATTGTTTTTTCGATAACTAGAATGTGATAGCTTTTACATATAGAAGGAATGGGAAGCTTGTCAACTGCAAGTTTCGCAACACAAAGATCAAGGAGTACTGGCAGGTTCTTACATTTATAATTTTGTGCTTACATACATATATATACTTGATTTATCCAAAGCTTTCATCATTTCAAGTAAAGGCGTCTCGTGATTTATATTGCTATGTACATATATAGATATATCTGGTTTCTTGTAGCAATTAATTAAAGAGTTTCTTGCTTTTTTGCTTTGAACTTCAGGCAAAGAATGGAGAAAAGATACTTTATGGACTCGATGGCATCAAGGAAATGACATTGTTATAGTAATAACTCTGACCAAATTGATCTCATATGTGATAGCTACTTCTATGTCTATTTGTGCTTAATGGCTCTACCTCTATGCTGATTGTAGGTCGAAGGGGAACTTGATAAACTGTCAATGGAACAGGCTGGAATCCCGAACTGTGTTAGTGTACCTAATGGCGCCCCCCAAAAAGTGTCAAAAAAAATACCAACTAAAAGAGAGGTCTCTATTGCCGTTAATTTTAGTTTACTCCTCTTCAGTTACGAAATGTATATTTTTAAAATGTGATAAATTTCTCGATACTTAATAATTTAAAGTAACTCATTTCACCTGAAAGGATCGGTCGAAATCTATTTTTAACACATACAGCCTCCTGGGTTGTTTGTATATATTGTGAAAATATTGTCTTTGTATCATGATTAAAGCATACAATATATGTTCTCAACAGCAGGTGCAATCAAACTATAAATAAATTTTTGGGTAAATTACAAAGAATATTGATTCAACTTATGTTGTATAGGCCACTTATTAGTAGTAAAATATGATTATATATGTTGTTGCAGGTACTGATGTTGGATCACCTAATGTCCAATCAACTCGATATTGTTAACACATTTGCCTTTGACATTGTTATAATTCTACAGGTACATCCTGGTGAACAAGTGTTGTATCTAATGTTTCGGGTTCAGATAACAGTCAACAACAACCGTCACCTGCAGGCCAGTACACGATACTGTACTTTTATCGATTGCATACTATAGTTGAAATTTTTTTTCGATCCATTTCCTTTATATCTGCATTCACTTTGTAAGCTAATGGGGCCTGAAACGGGTGGGTTTGGGTGCTGAAGTGGGTGGGTTTGGGTGCTGAAGTGGGTGGGTTTGGGTGCTGAAGTAGTTGCGTTTAAGGCTGGAGTAGGGGCTAAAATGAGGGCATTTTAATCCCAAAATGAAAAACTTACGATTGGAGTGACGGTCCTTCTGCCAGTAGGGTCAATACCAAACCAGAGTACAGGTCGAGAAATGCGGTTCCCAAGAGAGGAACACCCTCAAAACCAGAAATGCAATCCAGTTCTTCCATGGATGCCTCTGCTTCTATTCCTCAAAGTGTAAGTTCCGCATCCTATACCTTTGCTATGATTCTGTATTTAGAAGGTGTTTGGTATTGCATGTTTTTTCTTTGTATTTGCTTATTTATAAGCTGATAAGCAACTTGAAGTGTTTGGATAAAAGAATATGTGTAGGCATATGTTTTTTGTATAAGACAAGTTAAAAGCCGAATTTGAAGGTTTCCTTTTATATATAGCTTTGAATTTGAAGGTTCCTTTTAGTCCACATACAATCCAATTTATGTTAACTTTTCTAATGCATAATCACACCTTGAAATATGAGAGGTAGCACTGATTTTTTTTCTTGCCCACACTGGAAGTTTTGTGCCAGCAAATGTTGTAAGAACGTGTATAAGTGAAATGTTTGAGGCTTATCATCCTTATTCTCATTGTTCATAAGGATCTTGAAAATGCTTATTAGTGTTGAATAGAGATTTAGGGCTATAAGGTTTAGCGCCTATCACTACTGTAAGGCTTACATGGTTTTCTTACTTCAAGCTTTATTGATAATAATTTTATTAATCATTTGCCCCAATAGTTCGTAACCTGAAGAATGCAATAGGGGGTGCCAGTATACAATAGCGGGTACCCTTAACAACACCCATTACAAATTCATTTGGTCATTTGAAGTATTATACAAGTAAATATCATCAATTAACCATAATGGCATATGTAAGTGTCTTTTGACAAAATATTTGATTTTTCTTGCGCTTATTCTAATTTACAGGGTTGATAAACTTAAAATGATGAGTCAGGATGAATTATTTGATATAACATTCCAAGCTTCACAAAAGGTATGCTACTAAAAATTATTTTCCGACAATTGGATTTGTTGCAGGGTGGTAACATGACAAGATATAGAAGCTTAAAAAAGAATGAGGAAGGAGGGAGGGATATAGAAATGGGACGGTGTTGGCTTGGCTAATGAACAATAGCTCCTCCTCGCACAAAGGATCGGGCTCCTAATAGTCATAAGCATCATGTATGATATAATCTTGAGGTGGTATCTCCTATAACATGAGCATGTACACTTAGTTGGTCTAATATAATTGTACTTTCATACTCTACATACATGATCATGCTGTAGAACGGTTTATCTCTTCATGCTTTTGTATGCTTTTTGTTTTCCTATTTGAATTGATATGGTGTACTTAATGAAAAAAGTTTATCTATAAAGATGCTAGCGTATCATATTTGGACCCTATCATATTAGTCAGTTAGCAATCTTCTTTTCTGAAATCAAGTAAGCAGAGTGAATGAATTAATATGCAAATCTTAGTAGTTTTTGCAATAAAATACTAAGTCTGTTTAAAATGTTGTTTCGGCTCTATTTATTACATGTTCTTGATGATAGTCTGTATTCATATTACAAAATTTCAATACACAATTTCATTATGTAGTGTGCTTGGTTCAAATAAAAGAATGGGAAAAAGAAAGGCAAATGGTATATGATGATTAATTCTTACCTTTTGAATAATTAATTATCGCTTGACCAGTACTACTTTTGTAGTAGCATAACGCGCCCGATAGCTTTATTTAGCATTTTAGTTTAAATCCTATATTATATTGTTGCAAAGAGCTTTGTATATTTTTATTTTTTCATAATTGTTAAAGTTCATTTATTTTTCGTTGTCAATTAATTCATTATAAAAATGATATGTTAATATCTTATTTTTCGTTAACTTATAAATTTCAACGATATTTATGCAATATTTTTGTTTTGAAATTTGTATTTGCTCGCGACTTTGCTATTAGGTTTATAATTGTGTATAATAATTTTATTTTAGTTTTCAATAGCACAAGCAAAGGAGTTTGATGGAAAAATTAAAATTTGTCCTCGCTTTGTCATAAATCCTAATCATGAAAAAAGTTACACACCTTGAACTATTATCTTATCCACCTAATCCACCATTAATTTTTGTGAAAATGAGTAACTTAGTAATGGGTCATAACTTACCAATGGGTCACTAAATAGGTGAACTTTAAATCTGGTGTGTGTAATCATTTTCAGACGTGGTAAAATGGGTGAGTATGGTGGATAGGATATTGGCTCACAACAGGTAAGTTTCTGATTTCGTTTGGGTATAAGTATATTCATACACTATACTTCAGAAATCATTATCAGCACCATTATGTTTTCTCTCTCAGGTAAATGTTCCAAATCATCTTCTAAATCATCTTCTTGATATCTGATTGATTGATTTTTAGCCATGAAGTTTTTACGAGTATGTTTTTATATTGTTTCTTTGAAGTTTGAAGAGCAATAGTTGAGCTTCAATTTGAGGTCAAGGGTTCAAAAATAATTACATCACTCAAAGCCGAAGAGGAAAAAGAATGATGTTTATCCCAGGATTATAAGAGTGATGAATGTAATCCAATTTGGTACATTACAGACACATTTCTTTTCCTTGATCAAAATTGGTACATCACATATCAAGATACAATAAATGCACTTTAATCCATTTATGTCAACACATGTGACCAACTTCAGTTGCCTATATAAACGGGTGGTAATATCAATTATAGTTCTTAACCGTTTAATTTAACTTCTAATAACTTTTTAGTATATATTTGTTTTACTAAATCCTAAAATTAAAAACCACAAATTAAAGTACTTACATCCTTTTAGTCATTTTATGGATTATGGTAACATCAATTATAGATCTTAACCATTTTATTTAACTTTTAATTACATTTTATTATATAATTGTTCTAATAAATCCTAAAAATAAAAACCAAAAATCAAAATACTTACCTGCTTTTAGCCGTTTTATGGATTACGGTAACATCAATTATAAATCTTAACCATTTCATTTAACTTTTAATTAATTTTTAGTATATATTTGTTCTACTAAATCCAAAAAACAAAAACCACAAGTCATACCCGTCCATCGGACGGGTTTTGACACTAGTATATATATATATATATATATATATATATATATATATATATATATATATATATATATATATATATATAAGTTCTAACTTATCTTAGATTTTCGCCCTCTACTCATCTAAACCTACTTGTACCATGTCGGGAGCACATAAGCCCACTCGTTCATATTTCCTCATTTACATGGAGAGGCATCCCAATCGATGTAAATCAAGAAATATAAACTCATGGTTATGTAATTCCGACTTACACAAGTACTCCTATCACTTAATTAAACTTTAATTTACCACATTATATTATTTTATTTACGATTACACTTTTCATCTTTTAGACTTGGACCCCACCTTTACTATAACATTCCCAAAAAGGGGCTATAACGTTCTTCCCTCGTAGGGATTCGACTCTATAACCTCAGTTGGCCTTTCCCAATAGGGATTCGTCTCTATAACGTATTCTTCCAGAGGTTTTCTGTAACTAGTACTGTAACACTGTAACTGTGGATTAATGCTATTATCATACATACATACATACATATCTATTTATCCTTTATAACAATCAATGAGATATTACCTGATTTATAATCCACACATTATCTATGTGTTTATATGTCTCATTATGACCTTCACTTGTCAACTCTTCGTTGACCAATTTCAACTCTTATACTATTAGAGTTTTAGTCTATCCAACTTTCCATATATAAACCTTATATAGGTCATTAACTACAACCTCTCATTAGCATTCATCTATTCTTCTTACATGGTTTAAACACGTTTTATTAATCGACACTTCTGTTATATTAGTCATTACTAATGGGGAACAATATCCGTGTTATAATAACTTCAAAGCAACATCTTAATCTCATACATACTTCATTTTATCTAACTATTAGCGTTTAAGCTATACCAGTTCATCTCATCATTAACATAACAATGTGCTTAGTCCACTTTCATAACTTCCATAACATTAAGCGCTTAGTAACATATGTATCAACATCTATTATACCTGTGCCACATCATACCATTCCACACCAACATACTTTGCATTTAAATTCTCTCTTATCTTGTTTTTAATACTAATTATTGACCTTCACTAGATATGACTTATTAATGAGACCCTATGTTGATCATTATTAACACATAGCTTATACATGCCAAATATGAGTCAAGTCTCTATGAACCATTACTCGACTCATCACATCCTTTCTTATGCTCATACTAGACTCATTGACACCACTCAAACGCAAGGTATGCTTATTACATAGATATAATTTCATTCCACTCTAGACTTACACTACTTACATCTCAATACTAGAAAACACTTTTATTACTTAATTCACTTACTAAACCGTATCTAATACTACTTACCAAATTTAATCTTATCTTGCCATTTCTACCCCTCTATATCACACACAACCTTAGTTCAATCACTTATACGTTAATCTCATCACTTACACACATCTAGTCCTCCATAGGTTTATATCATATATATATCCCTTCCTTACAAGTAAGCATTCACCTCACTTGTCGTCTTAGGCCATATAGGACCTATTACATAAATTCTCCACAACTTTAACATATACTTAAGAAACTTTCAAATCCCATAAACCTATTATTCACATCATGAATAAATGATTATCAACACTATTGAAACGTAACCGAATCCCTTACTTACACATCTTCAGTTTAACATGAACTAATTTCTTACATTTAACAAACTATTCATTGCGTGGTACAACTAAGCAATCATATCTAACCTCCTATTTATATGTTTCACCAATTATTCATTATTCAACATTTCTTAGACTATCATTATTCTGTTTTCTCTTCTGTTTGTTCTTAGCACTCTCAATCGTTCACATTTACATCCAATGACCCAAGTGGGTCATTACCTCTTCATCTTTCACAATTCTCATTTCTTAACATTTGATCCATTTTAGCATTTACACATTTTCTATGTGCTTACTCATCTCACTTTTTCATATACCCGTCAACCCTTGTTGACCATTTCCACATTTTACTTTTACTATTTTTAGTCTATTTGACTTTATCCACATGTAAACCGTTTATAGGTTTATTCCATTACACACTTGTTATCTTTCAATTATTCCCTTTTACACGTTCCATAACTTTAACACGTTCTTGTCGCGTTTTATTATATCACCTACCTCAAATCCTTTTGTATATTTTAGCTTTTTCACTTCTTGATTTAATTAGCACTTAGCTTTACTATTTTATTCCACATTTAGACCCTACATAGGTCATCAACTATAAGCATTCTTCCTCACATTTTCCACATGTCTCATTTTAATTAATAGTAAGTAAACTATCTCATTCCTATCTTTCAATATCATTCTATAACCTTATATTTTTAGACACTTAACTATTATATATCAAATTTCCACTATACATTTACACATGTGTTACAACACACAATTAATATTACATTATAACATATTTATTATCCATTAACATTTAGGTTAACACTACTGTATATGACTTACAATTACCCCATCTCTAATACCATCATATTGGCTATCTGATAGCCATCCACATAATAAGACCATAAATTAGTCATTAACACAACACAAGTCATACCCTATCTTATTCAAGTCTCATTATGGTTTCTATGACATGGAATCATTCAACCACTCTCCGTTCTCCGACACTATCCAAAGTGTACATTTTCCTGTCACTTAACTCGCTTAGTCTAATGTGGACTCTCATTACACATACCGCCTCATATTCTAAGTCAAAATCTTACTACTATCAACTTCTAATCATGCCGTCTAAAGGACGTCAATCCATATATCTCATCACGCATATCATAGCAATATTCTAACACATAACCACACAAGCATATCTCATTCATTGATAATCAAATCATCTCTAATCATAAAATTCGCCATGGACCTACATTAATTACATGATAATACTATATTATCCGATTAATTTCCTCTAAACTTCACATAGCACACATCATTTAAACCGAAGCTTTATAGTGGAAACCTAATTCCGCACCTAATTCCAAAACTCTATAGTGGAAAACCTATAACTTAGACACATACATTTCCGCTTTACTTAATTCTGCAACTAAAAGTGGTTTAAGACTAGGCAACCTATAGTGGAAACCTAATTCACTTAAACCGAAGCTCTGATACCAATTTGTTACGCCCCGATTCCCGGTTTGACCGGAAATTACTCATTTTTAAAACTTTGACTCGGAACGTTTGACTATTACTCTTTCTCATTATATTCTTGTCAAACTTTGACATTTAACCCTTTACAAATCTTATATAACATGTACTCGATAACTTCTTTGATTAATAACATTTAACTTTAACAAAACATCATTTATAAGCTGTGTAGCGGGCTGACGCCGTCGCCCTATAAGGTGCGACGTCGTCACCCTTTGACCATGACCCAAAACATATTTTTAGATTTAACACGCGACGGCTCAGGGGACTTAGAACCTGACGCCGTCTCTACTAAGCCTGACGCCGTCGCCACAAGACTGCGACGCCGTCAGGTCTACAGACCTGCACCTTTGACAGCAAAACTACACAATCACACTTGACCCATTTCAATCAATTTAAACACTTTAACAATTCAAGGTAAACAAGGACCATAAAAGCTGTACATAAACCATCATTAACGCATTTAACACTTATTTGACCCATTCAACCCAAAATGGGTAGAAAATACACTTTAATCCAAACACTCCTTTAAATTGACCATGACGTCCAATTTGACCAATCAAAATACCATAACGACTAGGACTTGTACTTGTCGATTGATGACACTTTTACAAAACTATAAAAAGACTCACGGGGGTACAAATTCATCTTACGAGCTCGGTATCTACCTAGCTCCTATTATTACATATTACCATCTTGAATAATCATTCCATGTTCCACACCCAATCCAAGCCATATCGCTTCGAGCACATTAACCTACAATAACATTAACAACTATAACATGTAAGCGATAACGCTTAGTAAGTAATTGGCTAAAACATGCTTAATATATCCATTGCTAATACAAGCATCTCAACCATATAATCATAACACACAACTATCCAATTAGCACATAAAACATCTCACACATACCTTAGCCATTCAATAATTCCAAGACATGTCTATAACCACTTAACACAACATCAATCACATACTATAATATTTTCATATTAAACACATAGTAACCAAGTTACTTACCTTAGCTAGCCAAGCTAAGCTATTATGAGATTATCATCATCTTCCATCATCTCCAACATCAACACCATCTAGAGCTAACATCCTTAACACATAATCAAAATATACTTAAAACATAAACAATAAACTATAGTCATGGTTTACACAACCATTAGGCTTTCATAACATCCTCTAATCATCACATAATCATATATTGATTATATGATGATTTATCCACAATTTATCCAACTTTACCCATAATAAGATTCCCCTAAGATTACTATAATTCTCCTTTTAATCAAACCTTATGATCATAACATGATCATATCCAACTTACCCAATTACTTCAATTAAATAAAAAGAGTTTCACCCAATTACACTATAATATCTTAATTAGTGTTTAAAACCACAATTTCCCAAAACCCCCAACTTGGATACATGAACCCTAACTCTTCAATTTACAATTAATTACAATTAGAGATACTTACTTGCACAAAAGTGATAGAAACTAGTTTATTAGTTGATTGGAAACACTAATCCCATTCTAATTGATCATCATTCTTGCCATCATTCTTCCCTCTCTTTTCCTAAACCGACTTTCCTTCATCTCCTGGAATTATGAAAAGCCTAGCTTAATATACTTGTAGCTTTCTTCATTGTAAAGTTATATTACTATTTAGCACTTTTGATCCTTCAATTTCCCTTCCTTCTATTTTGGCCACAAGATACTTATTTCAAGTTTAAGATGTGGCAACTTAAGTCCCCCTCATTTATATAACTATAACATAACATTTAAAAATTATTAGTTTGACTATCGGGTCAACTAGTCAATCCCGTCAAGTCCTTAGACCATATTCATCTAGGGTAGGGCCTATTTGTATTTCGGGATACGGGTGTAACAATAGGAGATAATTAAGGAGTAATAAAACCTAAGTAAACACACCTTTAAATCATCATACGAGAACACAATAATTAGACATAGACTACCCTCACCTTAGTCAATTAGATAGTAAAAGTAATCGGTAGAAATACCAACCCCCGAAATCCAAACCCCGAGATTCGTACCTTTCCATTTTCTAAAAAACATAAAAAGATAAAAAATAATCTTCCTCAACCTCAACCTTAGCGTAGTAACTTCTCACTAGCATTCCTATTCCCCTAGAGAACGATATAAATTCCCGTGGCTTACCCTAATACTACACTACAACGATTAGGTTCACTGCCTAGGGTGTTGAAAAACTAGCTCGACGAAAAGGAAGTTCCTTTGACCCCGAACGACGCGTGTAGCGTTATCATTTTCTAACACACTTACGTTTTCACATAAAACACTAAAACAAGTATAAGTGATTTTATGATTTAGTAATACATATGTACAACAACTAGTGTTTACATATTTGGGTAAAAATATACTTAAAGTAGTATATACTAAAATGGGTAAAAACTAACAAATGGTATTGACCCATAACCCATGGTTTTATCCAAACCATTTAACTAGGTACATTGAACTCTTGAGATATATTGTATCTAATAAGAAACCCATGGATCAACCCATAACCCATGACCCATGACCCATAACCAAAATACCCATGGGTAAAGAGGAGCGTCCCACGGATCCCTAGCTTTACGCTAGCCGGATCCCTTGTAGGAGGGATCCGTAGGATCCGGGGAACAGTGAACTTTCTCCTCTATAAATAGTGAGTCATTTCTTCTTTTTGGCTTACCACTTTCACATATACTTTCACCAAGTATTGTACCTCTCTAACCACTTATCCTAAGGGATCTTTCTATGTAGTTTGTCTTTTGTTTTTGTGTGATTCTCTAGGTTCCTCTTAAAGGCGAGATCACCACTTCTTGAAGTCGAGCAAGCTCAAGTCCATGAGTTGCCATACCTCGTCATTATCAAGACAACTGAGGTTCTCTTGTTGATAGTTCTTTCTTCCTCCGTAGATGTTGTGTTGAAGGCATTAGTAAAGGATGCCGAAAGAGTCAATACGAAAGCATTAGTGAAAGGTGCTAAACGTTCGTGTCAAAAGTATTAGTGAAGAATGCTAAAGGTGTCAAGACGAAGGCATTAGTGAAAGGTGTCAAGCTTTGTGTCAAAGGCATTAGTGAAGGATGCCTAAGAATCAAATCAAGTGGCATTAGGGAAGAATGCCTAGGTCGTATAATCGATGAGGTGCATCGTTATACATATAAGTATTTATTTGTTTCCAAGGATGGTGATATCCTTGATGGTGTTGTAACAAGGAGTGGATCTCATTGAGATTAGGTGTTGTGTTGTGATGGGTAGTAGTTCCTCCATAGTAATGGAACTAGGTACTTAGCCTAGTACCTAATAAAGGGTAGGCGACGTTGTGATAGGTGTGGTTCACCTTGGAGTGAAAGAACCCGGTGGTTAGCCTAGTACCGGAAAAAGAGTAGGAGACGTTGTGAAGGCTTCTCCGCCATAAGGAGATTGGTGTCATGTAGTGTTTACGAACTCTCGAGTAGGTGACTCGGGGAGTGGAGTAGGGCAAGGAAGGTGTCCTTGTAGCCGAACCACTATAAATACTCGTGTCGTGGTTATGTGCCTCTTACTCTCTATCTTTCATTACACGTTTATATATCTATCTATCAACGTCCAACATAAACAAACAAATAGATTGACATAAGTCGATCTAAATATTTTAAAACGAAGTTTTAATTGGTAAAACTATTCAACCCCCTTCTAGTTTTCCACAATTGGTATCAGAGCTTCGTTACCAAGTTTCTTAAAGTATGTTGTACTTTAAAAACTTGATACGATCCGTGTATATTTGAAAACTACAAAGAAGGATTTTTCAAGTCATGTTTTAAAAATCATTATAATGTTTATTGTTGGACAATGATAGAATGTTCTAACATTTTCCTTGTTAAGTATTCTCCATACTTGGATTTGGGGTTACTAAGAAGATCATGAAGAATCTATCTAAATATTTCTTTTCGCAAAAAGAATGTTTAGTATTGTCCTTCTCACACATGAATCTGGAGATTCCAAGAAGATCATAAAGCATTTCATCTAAATACATCTTTTCTTAAAAAGAATATTTAGCAAAGGTATGATCGTTAATAATTTACTTTTAGTTTTATTCTTAGTTGCATAATTAATATTTATTAGTAATTACTTACGTAGTTATCTATATTAAAGTCATCATCAAGAATAGTATTCTTAGACTGATTTATATAGACTACACTACCAACTCATAAATAATAATATCTTGGTTATTCGATAGCCTTAATCATTATCCATCACAAAGGAATTATTGACACTCCATCTATGTTAATAATTTTCCATGTGAAAATTCTTATATTATGACAAAATGGGATTTTATCATAATCTTTGATAAACCTTCCAAGAATTGTGACTAATTCTTAAAAAGGGAACCACGACTAGTAGTATTAGTACTAAACCGTCAAAAACTCAAATCACAAGTTATTGAGCTTAAACGTCAAACTCTAGGAGATTTTAGAACTCCCAAACCAAAGTTATCAAGGAATGCTTGAGCTGATTTTTGCTGTCATGCCGGATCCCTGCGTTTACACTAGCTGGATCCTAAATGAGAGGGATCCGCGGGATCCGTGCAACAGAAGACAACTTAAGTTAAAGAATGATCACTGTGGAAGTTCCACAACTACTTTCCCATCAAAGACTCACGAACAAAAACCTACTTACTATTCACAGGAGCAATTTGATCATCTTTCTCAAGCATAACAATCACTTGTGTAAGTATAAACTTCACTACATTGATTTAATTCCTTGATTTCTAGGATTACAATTTCTTCATCTTTAAGAGTTGGGTTCAAATGGGTTTATCATAATTTGTCACCACATTGTTTTCTAAGATAATCTAAATCAAAGAATTAACATTGTTAATACAAATTAAACACATTTCTTGAATTCAACAAAGATGATGAGAGCAAAATTGTGATCAAACCCTCTAGGTTACTATTCACAATTAACACCACATTGTGGTTGTATTTTTTAGGAACAATCATGCCAAGCAACAAACAACAAGATTACCAAGGCACCTCTCACTACATACCCATGTACCATAGGAAAGATGGACTTAGTCCGGACGATAGGAAAGCCTTTAGGATGCTTGAAAGGAGACTCTTTCACGAAGGTAGAGTTGTTGATCCATCATTTCTTGCAAATACCGACATAAGGGAAGTTTTTGGAACTATTGGGTTTGATTGTTTATTGGATATAAACGAACAAATTTACCCGGTCTTTGTACTTGAGTTCTACAAGACCATGAGAATAGTTAGAAATGAAGATGGGTCCATCTCGATTGTCTTCACCATCAATGAGCAAGAGTTTACTCTTTCACTTGTAGAGTTTGGAAGAATTATAGGGGTTCCATACCAAGGCGTTTACATGTACTCCAATGAATGGTCTTTGGAAGAACTACACACAATGGTTGATCATCATGCTATCTACCACTCCTTGATCCCGGAAGCAACCACGGCGAGGGACACCGTGTTCATGCCAAGAGCATCACCATCAAGAGTCACTAGGAACTCGAAGGTGATCTATAGGGATCCTTTCCAAATGGAGCTTTCATAGATGTATGCATTGTATAGGAAATGGGAGAATGTGGTGAGGGAGAATGTGGTGTGTCTAGTTGGAAACAAGGATCACCCCAACGCATGTCTAAGCTTCATGATCTATTGCCTAGTGACCTAGACTCGTTTCAACGTCGCTTACTACATGATCAAGAGAATGGAAAGTGTAAGAAGCATGGTCAAGATGGTACTCCCGTACACAATGCTCTTAACCCGTTTTGCTAAATTCATCTTTGCATTAGATCCTTCTCCGCAATCCTATGATCATAGCTTTTGCAACAAAGTTATGGTACCATTAACCGAGGGTAGAACAACAAGGTTTATGGTGGAAGGCAAGAGGCCTCACCCACCCATGGATTCCTCGGATGAAAGGGAGAGACAAGGAGGAGGTGAAGGTAGTAGTAGCAACCCACTCGGAAATACCGATCTTGACCCCTTGGACTACATTAACCAATTGCTAAACATTCCTAATGAATCACCCGAATGGCAACAAACCAAGGGAATCTTCAAGTGCTTCGCCAATATCTTGAGGAAGAAGAAGTGAAGATGGTATGATAAAGAGTGGAGGACGGGTGAGGACGTGAAGGTGAAGAAAAATGAGGTAAGGTCATAGGACCTTAATTTGCAAAGAACAATTTCAAACAATGGTTTGTAACACTTTAAACTATGCTTGTAGTGTGTAGGTATCGCCATATCTTGGCACTAAACAATTTTAACTTAGGAACTTGAAGAATGAGATTTTACGACTCCTTGAGTGGTCGTCGTCACTCATTCTAGGAACTTTTAGCTCTTCCTACTTTGCCATGCCTTATATTTGTTGTGTTCTTGCATTTAGTCCCTATAGAAACAACTAGGAGAAGCATTTGCTAAAAAGTGCAAAGTTGCACATTTCCTGAAAGCCTTCTGATCTGCAGTAGGCGGATCCCAGCATTTGAACTAGCCGGATCCCTCCCAGAAGGGAACTGTGGGATTCGTGACCACTGATGAGCAATACAGACTTGCTCACATCAAAATACCTTACTAGATCACCTCACACTAGTCAAACATAAGATACTAGAGCCAACTAAGTCTCTCTCAAATAGTTGAAAGCCTCACACTCATCCATGGCTTACCTAGGATATATTTCAAAGTGTTTTTGATTTATCAACTCATCAAAACTCACCATAATTCCGCTCCAACGCTCACACATTATTTATCACATCTCATAACACTTAGTTTGGTATATCCATCAATTTTAGCAAATTGATCTTAATCACTTTTTGACTCAAAATTAGGCTCAAAACTAGTTTTTCATTTTTTCTTTATTTTTAAAGATTTTAGTAAATTTTTCTTAAGTCATCATTTGACTTCTATGACTAATTACCACCATTTCTCCATATCAAATTAAATGGTATCCTTGTCAAACACATAGTTAGACTACCTAAAGTCAATTTTCTTACCCAAAACCATCATTAAGCACCATCACTCATTATGATTGAGCATTTAAGATATCCAACAGTTAAAAAACTTCAAAATTAAGTCAAAACCTCGAATTAAATAGGAAATAAACCTCACAAAAGCATAATCATTTCACCTAGAACTTGTCTGATAGGCGGATCCCTGGTTTATAACCAGACGGATCCCTGGTGAGAGGGATCCGCGAGATCCGTGGATGCAGAAAGCTGAAACCAGCTTCCCTCTTCAATTTTAAACTACCTTTTGGTTATCTAACCACTTTTAGCTTTCATTTATTGTCTCTAGAGTTGATCAAAATCCTAAGTGCATGCTTAATCCTCTTAGTGGCCAAGAATTTAATTCTCTAAATTCAAATTACCCTTTATAAACGAAACACTCTTAAGGTTAGGGCATCACTTCCATCTAGCTCTCAAAAATCAGTCACTAAAAGCTCATATAGCATCCTTATCACCACCATGACTAAAGCTCTTAGCAACAACTCCTCAACAAATGGCTCATCCAAAAGAAAGGGTCATATGATCCATGAAATCTCATCCACCAAATCATCTCCCATAAGAGATAACAATGGGAGAATCCCACCTCAACAAACTCATCCAACAATTTCTAAGAGAACCGCAAGGATTAGCATCAAACCTTTTGGACTACAAAAAGGGTCATCTAGTTCAAAACCAAACATTGCTAGCAAGCCGTCTAAGTCCTCATTTCTTGAGCATAGATTTGACGAGCCTCTTCCTCACCTAAATCTCTATGCATTAGAGCACTCGCCATCAAGAACCTCCCACTTACCAACTTTTTCATTAAATAGGGAACCACCCACAACACCGAATAGTCCATCATGGGAAACAAGGAACAATCATGGACATGATCATATGGAGGAATTTCCACTACCACCACCCTCACCTTTAGTAGAACCTCATCCCACACCTCAAGATGAAACCCCTCAATCATTCGTAGAGCCTCCTCAAAACATCCATTTTCCTCCGGTTCCAAATCAAGGCAATAGTTGCCCAAATTGTCTAATCACTCAAGGACTTGTTCAAGAAGTACGAAATGAGTTACATTTCATGTTTAATCATCTTCTTGAAAGATTGGATCAAATCAACAAGTCTACTCATCCTTAGACTCGAGCACTTTGTTGCATTCTAGATCTTAGTAACTTATTAGTAGAAAATGTATGGCTAGATCATTCTCTTAGTTTTAGAGATTTGTTTGATTATCTCTTATTTTTATTGAATGATTAATTATATGCCATGATTCTTTTGTGTTTTGTGCTTTCTAAATCATATACATATTTCACCTCTTCATTAGCATTGTTTGGCATATCTTCATTGCTGAAGAAACTGTCACCAGACAGCCGGATCCCTAGAAATGGCCTAGGCGGATCCCTACATAAAGGGAACCGTGGGATCCATGGTCCATAAGCACAAATTACTACTAACTTGAGTTTTATTTACAGGAAATTATGCACTATACTCTTGTTTTCTAACCTTTACTTTGTAGATTTTCAAAATACACATGAAGATTTTGACACCATAAAGCTAGGGGGAGCTTTGTTCCCAACCATACATTGCAAATACATTTGCAACTTGATCCTTATTCGGATTACTCTTCATGACACCCCATTGCAAAGCTGCTGATAAGGTTTTAAAAGGTACCTTTTTTAGGGGTCGTTTAAGCCCTTATTTGATCACTTTTGTATCCGTTATTGCTTAATATCGTTCCTTTTCACTTATTAGGTCTCTTAAAGGCAAAATGCTGGAATGACACTTATTTGGACGAAAAGGCGCGAATATACAAAGAAAATGGCCAAAGTCAGAATCGAGACACTCAAAGCTGCTGAAAACATAAAGGGACGGCGTCACTGCTTAACTGCGACGCCGTCGGAGGATTTTGTGACGGGACAGAAGCCAAAACTCCTATATTTCAAGTGACGACGTCAAGTTATAAAAGAGTAGGACGTCGCAACTCAGACGGCCTAGATGCAATCCAGACGGCGTCAGAAGCTGAAGAGGACGGCGTCACAAGCATAAGGTGACGCCGTCGCAAGTCTAACGTGGCCAAGACGAAACCCTAATGACGGCGACACGACGGCGTCACAAAACATAAGGTGACGTCGTCGCATGTGTAATCTTATATATAGAATCCGAATTTTTTAGTATTAGTGTGTAGTCTTTTGGAGTAAAAACCTAAACCGAACCAAGGCTGTCTTGTACAGTATTTTAGGGTTCCAAACCCTATCTTACACCAAGATAAGTGTTTTACTTCATTAATTCAATTATGTCTTTGATTATTTGTGTGTATGCTTGCATGTTCTCCATGTCCGGCTAATTTACTTGTGTGTTTGCTTAGGGAATATGAAACTTAATTATTGAATAATGATTGGTTGTTTCTTATCTTAGTTGATTAATGATCTAGTAATGCGATAGGTCATTCGTTGTGTACTTAATGCTTGATTAAATCTTTGTGAACCTTAGAATATGACTCCTTGAGTAGTTGTAAGCTAAACCATCCAAAGAGTGCCTTAGAGTAAGAGTTTATTATCCCTAGTGGGTTTTGTAGACGAGACCCTTTGGTAAGTTCAAAGAGTTAGGGAGAAACGCATACCTTACAACCTTAGACACACAACGCAACTAAGAATAAGGACGTGACAATTCAACCACCAATAGGAGATAATTAAGGAGTAGTAAAACCTAAGTAAACACATCTTTAAACTATCATACGAGCACACAATAATTAGACATAGACTACATACACCTTAGATTAGATAATTAGATAAGTAGAGTAATCGGTAGCAATACCAACCCCCCAAATTCAAACCCCGAGATTCGTACCTTTCCTTTCCTAAAAAAATTATAAAAAAAGATGAAAAATAATCTTCCTCAACCCCAACCTTAGCATAGTAACTTCTCACTAGCATTCCTATTCCCCTAGAGAACGATATCAATACCCGTGGCTTACCCTAATACTACACTACAACGATTAGGTTCACTGCCTAGGGTGTTGAAAAACTTGCTCGACGAAAAGGAAGTTCCTTTGACCCCGAACGACGCGTGTAGCGTTATCAAGTTTTTGGCGCCGCTGCCGGGGAATAGAATAGCTAGTTAGTAGTCCACCTCGTTTAGGTTTCTTTACTTTATTCCTATCAAGTAAATTTTTCTCATTTTTAGATTTCTCTTAGTCTATCCCCCTTCTTCGTGACCTTTGTTCGTAACCCCATCACTTTTCATCATGGAAGGTGATAACCCACCACCATTCATCAACCCACCACCAATTGACCCGCCAAGAGCCCGTACTCTTGGTGAATACTCGAGACCAAGCCACTTAGGCTATAGGAACACCATTGAGCTTCCCGACCAAGCCCAAACTACGGCCCTGCGATCCGACACCATCCGGTTGGTGCAAAACGGATGTGCATTCCATGGACTTCGTTCCGAAGATCCAAATCAGCATCTTAGGGATTTCCTTAAAATTGTCGATTCCATCGACCTTGATGCTACTACTCGGGAGACCACGCGCCTGCGTCTCTTCCAATTCTCTCTACGGGACCAAGCTAGTAATTAGCTTGAGCGACTTCCCGCCGGCTCCATCTCAAGTTGGGATGATCTTACCTCTCGCTTCCTTGCTCAATTTTTCCCACCGGGGAGAACCACTAAGCTTAGGAATGACATCTTGATGTTTCAACAACGTCAGGGTGAATCTCTCTACGAAGCATGGACTCGATTCAAGGACTTACTTCATAAAATCCCTCATCACGGCATTGATCTTTGGCTCCAAGTCCAAATCTTTTATGATCATGTCAACTTCCCCACCAAGCGATCCATTGACCAAGCAGCCGGTGGAAAACTTAGTGATCTCACCGCGGAAGAATCATGGGGTATAATAGAGGACCTTGCCCTCTATGACAACGAAAGTTGGGATGACCCCCGTGAGCTACCCAAAACCGTTAAGGCAATCTCCTTGCCTCCCATTGACTCACAACCTTCCGACCGTAGGATGATCGAACTTGAAGATCAAGTAAAATTCCTAATGAGTTCCTATGAAAATCCTAAGTCTTCACACCACGTGAACAAAGTTTCTTCCTCGGGTGAGCCGTTTTGTGATCCTCATAACACGCGCACTAGCACCCAATCTCCCGAGCATGCTTCCGTTGACTACGCATCCTCGCGTATTAATGGAAATAGAGGAAGATTCCCTACAATACCCGGACCTAGGAATTTTAATGAAACCCGAGAGGCATGGAAAGGCAAGCCCGACTTCTACTGGGGACAAACCAAGGAATTTTCATGGCCCCCACCTAACGGTCCTAACCAACAAAACATCGAAGGAATGTTGCAGAACTTAGTTGCATCCCAAGAATCCCAAATTGCTAAGCTCTCGGACCGCTTTAACCAACAACAAGCCAAAATGGATAGGAAGATAGACAACCTTTTGAAAGCCATAACCAATAGTGATAGGAAGGTTAGTGCTATCTCAACTCCCGAGCCTTCCGGTGTAGAGATTAAGGACCCAAGTAAGCTAGCTAAGCACGTTCAATTCGTCAATACCATCGCCTTAGTTAAACCTAATGGAACAAATGACGAAGAGGACCATACACTTGAGAATAATGAAACAACCGAGGAAGTAGATGAAGTAGACAATGACTATTTCAATAAGTTTCCTACGGAAGAAGAACTATCTCGCCACCCTCACTTAGTGCGTGACCTCCGTCACATGTATGTTAGGAAGAGCCCTAGAATCAAGTTTGGGAACCCTTGGAACCTTAACATAGCATGTTGCATAGGACACCTTTTTGTGGCAAAGGCCTACATTTGGGTAATGAAGAAGCCTATTCCAACTAGGCAAGACCCAAATAATCCTAGGATTAAGTGCAATTTTCTTGGTAGAGTTAAGGGATTGCCCGTTTATGTAGGTAGTCTCACGTTTCCTACGGATTTCATAATTGTGGATGATATTAGCACGACCATAGACCCTAGCTTGTCCCACGTTATTCAAGGAAAACCTTTCATAGAAAGCACCGGGATGACCTATGATCCCTCGTTAGGAGTAGTGCGATTCAAGGATGAGACCGATGACATAGCTTACCAAATGTCGTTTAAGATTGAGAAGTTTTCATCACTCTCTAATGATGAAAAGGAACTTAAACTGTCGGTCTATTATAGGAATGATGAGGATAGGGAAAATGGAGTAGATTATGTTATGGCTAAGATTTTCGGATTCTATAAGGATTGCTTGAACTTAGGACCAAAATATAGGACCGATTGGGGAGAGGATGAACTCTTAGAGAAGTGCATCATAGGGCACTTCTACAACATGGAATCCCCCATTAGAGACCGTCAAGGTGGCGGTAATGAAGTCACGTAGGAGCACGACTACGAGTCTAGCTACAAGACTCTTAAATAAAGAAAAGCGCTTCGTGGGAGGCAACCCATGCTTAATTGTTTGCTTGTTAGTGTCATATGTCTTTTATTGATTGTTTATTCTCATGTTTAAATTTGTAAAAATGCTTTATTTTGTTTTTAACCTCGTCTTAATTGCATATAAAGGTATTTTACATAAGGAATAAGTGTAGGGAGGATTACACACGTTTTCAAAAGAAACGTAAACATGAGAATAACAATTAACTAAAAGATATATATGTGTGTTTGTTCGAGTCAAATGCTTGTATCGAGTCATAATGGATGTTTTGCAGAAAATTTTCCAGATTCTAAAGATGTAAATTTTCCAGAATTTTATTCAGAAAATCGCAGACCAGTTTTTGTCATGATAACCTGACGGCGTCAGGAAGGAGTAAAAACAACAGATTACTTTTTTCTCGTTTTCTGAGCTACTTAAAAATTGATGGAATTTTCCAGGTCTTAATTTTCCAGAAATTTTGTAAACATCCACTCCACAAGCATTATATCCTAGTTTAAATCGAGTCTTATATATATTATTACCGCCGATTTTACGCGAAGGTTTCGTTTGTTTTCTTCAAGTGTGCAGGTTTAATTTGTCAAGAAGAAGTTACATAAGATTGGAAGGAGCTTTTCACGCATAAATTCTTCTTGGAAAGGATTTAACCACTACTTCACACACGGATCCTACCGAGCTAATCAGGGGAGTACTAGTTTCTTTCGTCTTTAATTACCTTCCAATTATCATAACTTTGATACTTTCGGGGAACATTGGGGATAATGTTCAGTTTAAGTGTAGGGAGGGAAAATAAAACGGGAACTTTGAAACTATGCTTATCCTTGAATATTTGCTTTGTCCAATTGTATTTGTGTAATAAACCATGAGAAAATGTCGGTTAGGGTAATTTTGGCACCAAATTTAAAATTTTCCTTGACATATAGGAGTGGGCCATTAGTCTTAACAAAAGCGTCTCACGGATAGGAAGTTACATGACTAGCACAAAAACCCTTTACCACCTAAATTTCACCCAAAATGTGAGGATCGCCCTAAGATTAGTAGGAATTGAAGCATTCATCTTTAATGCTTAGAGTGTGAACCGGTAGTATATTAGATTCTAGAACTTGTTTTGTGATGCATTCCGAGATCGCAAGTAAGACTACACTTGTGTAGTTAGGAATAACTAAATGATAAGAGGCACTAGGATAACCCTTGTTTGATACCCGTAATATAATTACTTCTTCCACATCGGTTGAGTAATTCCCCCACACCCTTTGCGTTGTACTCATTTTTAGTACACGATACCCCTAGTTAACCCCTCTGAGCCTATCCTTTTCGCGGTTCTCGTGTTGTTTCGGTTTTTCCGGAATATCAATGAAGAGCATTGTTTACGCCCCACCCCCAAATATACACCCAAATCGCCTTAGCCTACCCTGTATGCACTCACTTTTAGTGCATTATTGTTATCACCTTAAACCCTTAGTTCAATTATCTGGTTGCTTGCATGAGTTGCTAAGTCGAGTCATATCCTTTGTATACAGTTTTGGGATGATTGGGATTCATGGGAAAAGTTAAAGTTTATGAAATGACGAGAAGGGAACGTTAAATTCAAATTCCCTTTGTTTGCATAATAATGTACCCCAAGTGTTTTGATCTTTTCAATTCGGGTCAAATTAGTGTTAGAGTAATAAAAACTCAAGTGTAGGGATGTGCCTATAAATCCCTATCACTTTGATGTTACCGTAGATGATGGTAGAGTAAAAGTGTATATAAAAATAAAAATAAAAAATCGAAAAAAAAAGAGAAAAAGTAAAAAATAGAAAGAAAAAAAAACAAAAAAACAAAAAAAAAACAAAAAACATACGGGCTACCATCCTACATCTATCCTTTAAATTTATGTTTGTTTATTTCAGTTAGCTAGAGTTTAGAGTGTCTAGTCTTGGCTTAGCAACGCCATCCTTCGTATTCTTGTAACATAAGAGATTTTTGACTTGCCACCACTAAATAGCCTATCCCACCAAACCCTTTGTTTCCCTACCGTAAGCCTAACATTACAACCCTTTAAAGACCTCTTTGATAGTCTTTCCTAGGATCTTACGCCAAAGCGATGGAGGTTTGATCTATTCTCAAGCCTATGGTAATCTATGTACTAGGACCGGTTAATGAGTGTTTATCTTCCATTTCCAATTTGTTATATTTCATATACACCCGAGAGAGATGTGAGTATCCAAACACCCCATGTGAGGTGCTAGTATGTAATTTCCGTGCTTGTTATGACTTTTGCGGGGCTTATATGTGTTGTGGACCGTTTTAAACCAATGCTTCATGACCCCTAACTTATAAATTAATTGGCTAAAATCACATTTGCTTGAGGACAAGCAAATACCAAGTGTAGGGATATTTGATAAGGTTTTAAAAGGTACCTTTTTGAGGGGTCGTTTAAGCCCTTATTTGATCACTTTTGTATCCGTTATTGCTTAATATCGTTCCTTTTCACTTTTTAGGTCTCTTGAAGGCAAAATGCTGGAATGGCACTTATTTGGACGAAAAGGCGCGAATATACGAAGAAAATGGCCAAAGTCATAATCGAGACACTCAAAGCTGCTGAAAACATAAGGGGACGGCGTCCTATTCCTATTCTCCTAGAGAACGATATCAATACCCGTGGCTTACCCTAATACTACACTACAACGATTAGGTTCACTGCCTAGGGTGTTGAAAAACTTGCTCGACGAAAAGGAAGTTTCTTTGACCCCGAACGACGCGTGTAGCGTTATCAGCTGCAATCTTCAAGGGAGAGCATTTTTCGTCACAAGGACGAACCAATTGCAAACATAATTGCAATACATTAGCTCACTTATTTTTATGTACTTGACGCCCTCACAAAGGGATGGACTCGTCAAGGGAGAGTTAAGACGAGAACCATTCCCGTCACTTACTCACTTTACATCTTACCTTTTACATGTTTTTCTTAAAACTTTGTGTTAGTTTCTTTTCGACGCTCTTTTTGTTTCGACAAAAAAGGGGGAGAAGAGAGTAAAAACTCCAATTCAAACTTTTACGAATTTTAGTTTTTTCCTTAAAATAATTTTATGTTTTGTCATCAACAAAAAGGGGGAGATTGTTAATACAAATAAGCCGTAAAAACGTTTATTTATATTTTACGATCTTCTAATGTTTTGTCGATAACAAACGTAAAATCATTTTAACGAAACAAATAAAATACGTAAACTGTTTGAGCCAATAGTTTTCTAACACACTTACGTTTTCACATAAAACACTAAAACAAATATAAGTGATTTTATGATTTAGTAATACATATGTACAACAACTAGTGTTTACATATTTGGGTAAAAATATACTTAAAGTAGTATATACTAAAATGGGTAAAAACTAACAAATGGTATTGACCCATAACCCATGGTTTTATCCAAACCATTTGACTAGGTACATTGAACTCTTGAGATCAACCCATAACCCATGACCCATAACCAAAATACCCATGGGTAAAGAGGAGCGTCCCACGGATCCCTAGCTTTACGCTAGCCGGATCCCTTGTGGGAGGGATCCGTGGGATCCTGGGAACAGTGAACTTTCTCCTCTATAAATAGTGAACCATTTCTTCCTTTTGGCTCACCACTTTCACATATACTTTCTCCAAATATTGTACCTCTCTAACCACTGATCCTAAGGGATCTTTTTATATAGTTTGTCTTTTGTTTTTGTGTGATTCTCTAGGTTCCTCTTAAAGGCGAGATCACCACTTCTTGAAGTCGAGCAAGCTCAAGTCCATGAGTTGCCATACTTCGTCATCATCAAGATAACTGAGGTTCTCTTGTTGATAGTTCTTTCTTCCTCCGTAGATGTTGTGTTGAAGGCATTAGTGAAGGATGCCGAAAGAGTCAAGACAAAAGCATTAGTGAAAGGTGCTAAACGTTCGTGTCAAAAGCATTAGTGAAGAATGCTAAAGGTGTCAAGACGAAGGCATTAGTGAAAGGTGCCAAGCGTTGTGTCAAAGGCATTAGTGAAGGATGCCTAAGAATCAAATCAAGTGGCATTAGGGAAGAATGCCTAGGTCGTATAATCGATGAGGTGCATCGTTATACATATAAGTATTTGTTTGTTTCCAAGGATGGTGATATCCTTGATGGTGTTGTAACAAGGAGTGGATCTCCTTGAGATTAGGTGTTGTGTTATGATGGGTAGTAGTTCCTCCATAGTAATGGAACTAGGTGCTTAGCCTAGTACCTAATAAAGGGTAGGCGACGTTGTGATAGGTGTGGTTCACCTTGGAGTGAAAGAACCCGGTGGTTAGCCTAGTACCTGAAAAAGAGTAGGCGACGTTGTGAAGGCTTCTCCGCCATAAGAAGATTGGTGTCGTGTAGTGTTTACGAAATCTCGAGTAGGTGACTCGGGGAGTGGAGTAGGGCAAGGAAGGTGTCCTTGTAGCCGAACCACTATAAATACTCGTGTCGTGGTTATGTGCCTCTTACTCTCTATCTTTCATTACACGTTTATATATCTATCTATCAACGTCCAACATAAACAAACAAATAGATTGACATAAGTCAATCTAAATATTTTAAAACGAAGTTTTAATTGGTAAAACTATTCAACCCCCCCCCCCTTGTAGTTTTTCACATTCTTGACACATCGTGTTTGGTCTTGTAACAAGGAACACGGGGTATGGGTTCTAGACGAGAAGGGTATGGGTATGGGAATGAGTACCGGTTATTTGTAAACCCATCCTGTAGGTCACTAATTCCCTTGAACAATTTCTACTGTGTTAATATGACACTTTTTCCTAAAAATTGGCAAGACTTGCATTGCTTTTGTTGCGAGAAAACAACGCAAGTAAGATTTTTATTACTTCTGCTATAGGTTTTTTTTAGATCAGTGAAATTATGTTACCATGCCTTTCAAGAATTTCAAAAAGTTGGAACCGTTGTCACACGAGGAAGCTCGTGACATGGTTTTGATATGCCCACGCTCGTCCCTGCATTAGGCGTTTGTACCATTTGCATTGCAAAGTTTGCACTCGTCATGTAAGCGAGCTCCATGTGGACATTTGTATCGTGATGCTTGCATCATACAATGGCTCTCCTTCCCCAACTCTTGTCCACTTTGCTGGTTGAAAGTTCCTAAGTCCTTTGGTTGTGAAGTTGAATTAGAGAAAAGATCCATGTAGTTTCTCGTTGTTATAGTTTGTAGCAAAAATTCTAACATGATAATCTTTTCTGAGGTAATATATATTACCTCAGATGAAATTTTTTGAGGTACATAAATTTTTTGAGGTAATATATATTACCTCAGATAAAAAAGGCTTAATTTTATCTCTCATTCTAAAAAAACACTCGATTTATCTCTTCACAACCTAATCTGTTACCTAGTGGACCATTAAGTGGAAAGTAAGCATGTCACATAGTGGACCATTAAGTGAAAATTAAGCAGACCCTTAAGGTGACTAAATTGGAACGAATTTCAAAACATGATTACTATTTAATAATTTTAACCTATTAACATAAACAAAGAAACGTGTGATTTTAACATTCTTTTACGTCTTTTTACGTTAGTTTATAAAAGCATTGATTGATATGCATAAGTGATACTATACCTAAGAGCACAAGGTATGTAAAATATCAATAACACGTTATTGGTATGCCACCTCAATGCACATCATACGACTCGCCACCACCTCGCCATTGTGACATGGCATTTTCGTTGCCCCTCGCCATGGTACCGTCGTTCCTCGCCGTCCTTCGGCATAGTTGACCTCGTCGTCTACATTACGAAGCAAGAATTCGTCCTTTCTTGTCAGTGGTGTAAGTGGTGTGAGTGAGTTTTTTTAATTGTTAATTTAATAGTGTTGGTGGTGGGACTCAAATGAATAAGTTGAGGTTAGTTGTGATAAGAGGGTTGTATCAGGAGGTTTGTTAAAGTGATGTGGCACCCCGTGGGCTCCAAAAGAGGAGTTTTGGCTAGCCACGACACCTAGTGCTCTAACACACTACTAACATGTTATTGGGTCCCACAAAATACCCTCCTAAAAATACAAACTCACTCACAATTAAATTAAAAAAAAATGCATATGCCATGAGCCATTGCATTGGCTCAAAATCTTTGGCACACATTTGGCACGATGCTCCGGTATGGTTGGCACACGAATGACATGCATTTGACTCATTAAAGGTGCTCCATACCGTGTGCTCTATGGCTGAAAGTAGTGGTGGTGAGTCACTCAGCGCCACCTCAGCTTCTATCTGCCCTCACTTCCACTCACTCCTACTCACGATACATCTGTTTTGGTCACTCTCACTCACCTTTCATTAAAATACTCATTTTATACAAAATATACCATACTAAATATTCCACACACTCACAAAACAAATAAAAAAACCATTACTTTTGTTTTGAGTCACACTTTGTCAGCAAACATGGCATGGTGAGTAACTCACCAAAGTTGCACAAATAGGGCCGTGAGTTGTGTTGATGTTTAGGTGATGTTGTGAGTGACTTACTCACCAAAAGGTGGGACGATAAGGGTGTTGATTTTCTTGAGACTGCGAAGAAGCGGGGTGTGACTTTTCCTCGTCCTAGATGGCGGTCACCCGAAACGTGGAAAGGTTAAAACATATGTGCATCGAGAATATGGTATAACATCTTCATAAGTAAGTATTATGGTTGAGTGGTTAAAGATATAGCTTAACGAAAATCTACTTATTCGTAAGTAAGTACATAGGTTGAGATTAGCTTCGCTTCTTATGGTTTTGTGTTGGTTAATTAATAGGTGTGTGGAGTTGGGAAACCGTGGTCGGAAATCTGTATCTCGTACCACCTTCATCAAGTGCTGTGTTTGGTAAATATTAAATTCCACACTAAGATCTTTTGACGTGTTTGTATTATATATGGTCTAATGCAATCTTAGCATGTTATGGTCGCTTTTGTACTTAAGTTTTCAATCGCTTTTGGTAAATGAAATGGGTATAAACAATGTTAGTCTTCTGTAGATCAATCAAATATGTTCGTTTTCATAATGCCTATGGAATATACACTTTGAGATCGGTATGTAGCAAATATGTAACCAATTGACCAGTGACTATGAGACTACCCGATATCCAGGGTTATGGACTTATGACCAACTCGGCTTCACAAATATACGAGCTCGGCTAGATGGTCGGTCTAAAATCACTATAAGTATACCTGATGCAAATTAAATGCTCATTAGTGTGTGAGCCCAACATACATGAAGCATTTATATTAAAAATTCACTTAGTAGATACCAATACGTCAATTAGGGGGTGTTTATTTAACGTTATAGTATATTAACTTATTTGATTTCGGCTTAATTTCATATGCCCCAAATTTATGGTTTATTTTGAGACTTACAGGCTTATATAAGTATATCTTATCATAATAAACTTATATAAGCCCACAAGTCTCAATATAAGCCGAAATACAAATAAGCTCATAAGCCACGTATAAGCTTAAACAAACTACATGAAGGTAATCGATTTTGTTCAATTTTGTATACTATATGTTGACTTATTCTTTTTTCTAATTAATGAGATGATCCTTTTTGTATCATACCTATGCAATTGCAAGGAATTACAATGTTTATAGCAGTCAACTATTACACGAATGATAAAAAATTTGATATTATCTCACTTATTCTATTCTTTTCTTGACATGACCAAGAAAGTCATGAAGCTTGTTAAAAAAGTGTCCATGCATATTTCATCTACCCATAGTCCATACATGGGCGGAATCAGAGCTTAAAGTGATCGAAAGCACATCTTTCTTTTAAGTTAGTAAAAGGAAAAATATTAGAGAAAGTACGATTTATAATTAAAATGATTTAGTTTAGTGGAAACTAAGTTTACTTTTTATCTATTGACAAATAAACAATACATAGAAAGATAATGCAAATTGGATCATAAGCATTTTAAAAGATTGATATTTTTTACAAAAATTATCACTACAAAACAAAATTCTATCGGATTTCATGACATCATGTCACGAGATAAAATACTTTTAATAAATATGTAAAATAGGTAACTGTAGTTTTTAAAAGATTTAAATATAGAATAAAATTTCGTGAATCGTTTCTTTATATATGTTAAATTAAAGGGCAAATTGTCTGAAAAGGCATCGAACTTGCCACCTTTTTCTTTTCTGAGCATCGAACTTTTTTTTTTCCTATTGTAGCACTGAACTTGCCTAATTTTCCTTTTGTGACACAAAATCATACTTAAAGTGTAATTAACCTTTTTAAACCCGTTTTAAGTGTGAGTTTGTGTCACAAAAGGAAAATTAGGCAAGTTTAGTGCTACTATAGGAAAATTAGGCAAGTTTAGTGCTACCCGTTTTAAGTGTGATTTTGACCGTTAATTTTTTTATTGCACCGTTAGTCTTTTTCGTCTGTTTTTAACGACTGTTATTATATTATTGCACCGTTAGTCCTTTCCGCCCGTTTTTTACACGTTTTCGTCCTTTTTGTTCGTTTTTACACGGTTTTGTCCGTTTTTACACGGTTTCGTCCGTTTTTACACGTTTTCGTCCGTTTTTGCACGGTTTCGTCCGTTTTTACACATTTTCGTTCGTTTTTGCACGATTATTTTTAGTTTTTGCACGGTTTCGTCCGTTTTTACACGTTTTCGACCGTTTTCGCACGTTTTCGTCCGTTTTTGCACGTTTTCGCACGTTTTTTTTAGTTTTTGCACGGTTTCGTCCGTTTTTACACGGTTTCGTCCGTTTTTGCACGGACGAAAACGTGTAAAAAATGGGCGAAACTGTGCAAAAACGGACGAAAACGTGCAAAAACGGATGAAACTGTGCAAAAACGGACGAAAACGTGCAAAAACGGACGAAAACGTGTAAAAACGGACGAAACCGTGCAAAAACTAAAAAAAATCGTGTAAAAACGTGCAAAAACGAACGAAAACGTGTAAAAACGGACGAAACCGTGCAAAAACGGACGAAAACGTGTAAAACGGACGAAACCGTGTAAAAACGGACAAAACCGTGTGAAAACGAACAAAACGGACGAAAACGTGTAAAAAATGGGCGAAAAGGACTAACGGTGCAATAATATAATAACGGTCGTTAAAAACAGACGAAAAGGACTAGCGGTGCAATAAAAAAATTAACGGTCGAAATCACACTTAAAACGGGTAGCACTAAACTTGCCTAATTTTCCTATAGTAGCACTAAACTTGCCTAATTTTCCTTTTGTGACACAAAATCACACTTAAAACGGGTTTAAGAAGGTTAATTACACTTTAAGTGTGATTTTGTGCTACAATAGAAAAATTAGGCAAGTTCAGTGCTACAATATGAAGAAAAAAAAAATCGATGACCAGAAAAGAAAAATGTGGCAAGTTCGATGCCTTTTCAGACAATTTGCCCTAAATTAAATAACAAACATGCTAATAAGGAAACTAAAATAACGTGTTACATTCTTCCTTATTTATTTTAGCACGCGTACTCGATTCCTATATAAACACATGCAATATCAATTCTTACAGTGCATAAATTTAAACGATCGATCAACTCATATTTGAAAGAAGACAATGAAGATGAACATCGCGATGTTGATTTTCGTATTGTTAAACCTTGTTAACAATCTTGACGCCTCCTTGAGTCGTGTGATTAATCTTGAATCTAAATCCAAAGTCGATGAGGTTAATCACGACACTAGAGCAGATATTGGTTCGGTTGATAAGCTAGGAGATGAAGCAAATGTAGGAGGAGGTGCTCGTGGAGTCTCCCATAGCGGTAGTGAGTTTGTTGCTTATTATTATTATCATCATCATCATGATAGTGCTCCTGCTTCCAATTCCGGTAGCCAACATACGGCTTCTCTTCCACAAGTGGTTGTTACTATTTTCAGCGCGGCGGCTGTTTTGTGCTTTGCCTACGGTCTTAATGCATGATTGAATACATAATTTGTTTGTTAGAAAATTTCTGTTCCTGATGAGAAGTTAGTTCAAATTTATGTGAGTTCTTACTTAAACTTTATTACCTTTGTTTGATTAAGATCTGTTGAAGTGTTTGAATTATATTTGGTCTATTGTAATCTTAGCATGTTATGATCACTTTTGTAACTATACTTTAAATCGCTTTCGGTACACAATGAGGATCAAGATATTTGTGCTAGTATACGCATCCTGATCATAACTTCCAACCCCGATGGCTTAACGGGTCTTTCTAAGTTCAGGGGCGCGATGTTTGGTATTATAATTTATAAACAAATCATTCTTCTTCTTAATTATTCACTACTTATGTGGTTTTTCCTTTGAACCAACATACAAGTATTTGGTCTTGGAGTGGTTACTACGTTTTAAGGTCGGTTTATGAATCTTGGGAGTACTGAAAAGATCTGTCATAGTCGAAAATATGAATCTTGCAAACAACTGGTGAAAGCCAGTAGTTATGACAGTCGTATGCTTGCCAAAAAGCTGCCATTTAGAAGTATGCACCTCCTCGATGTTTAAAACATATATCAAATTGCTAAAGCAGATTGACATGTTTCACGAATGATAGATTGCTCCGTTAGTAACTTTTACGTGCTTATATAGACGGCTTAATATCATACTTACACGACCATACAACCTACACCAGCTGGAATTAAGAGGAACAAATTGTTCACAAAAAACTGAAATTAGGGGAAAAGAAAAAAAAAAAATCAATTGTTGGTTAAACGTGGCCACCTATTTACATACAGGCAAGTAAAAAAACATCCAGTATATAAGAATACGAAATATAGCAAACACCGCATCAAAAGTCAAGGAAAAATCTAATTCGACATAGGGTCGACAATTACTGATACTATTGGTGATTTGGTATGACTACACCCCAGCAACTCTGATGGCATATACATATACCTTGTTAACGCCAATATAGTCCAACGGCCATTGTATCAAATATACCCTTGTAACTTTGGGTCCTTAGTACATGACATTTGGCGTTTCCCAATGGTTGTGGCTATTTCGCCATCACTACTCATTATATCTGAGCATTAGGTCGTAGCCTAAAACCTTTATTTATCAGATGAACATTTGATCCACGATCCAAAACACCAAAAGAGCAAAACATACCTAATGTATAATCTGGGCCAAATTGCTCTTGGGAAAATGAAGTTATACTAAAACAAGCAAAATATACCTAGGCCGCAGCTTAATACCGTGATATTAAGATGTATGTGCTTATATAGACTACTTAGTATTTATACTTACAAGACCATACAACCTATCCTTGATGGTTTATTTTTAAAACAAATGAAAAATGACGCCTAGGGAAATGCCTAAACATAGCCATAACTTTGGTTTAATAGTCAGGTTAAATTCCATTTTAACTAACGGAACTCGTAAATCAGCTTGGTGAAAAGATATAAAGAGGATTTTTTACCCGTGCGGCACAGGGTTTTACATTACTTTTTGTTACACGGATGGTCTTTAGAGATGAATTCCGTACTTTCAGCTAAAACGTAGGGACTGGTTATGCAAAATTTTGTTTTCTCTAAAAATTTGCAATGTTAGTTACATACAGGGACCATTTGTGTAACTTTTTTTGCAAGGTTGGTCGTTAAGGACTGATCTTTTAACAGGAGCTAAACCAATTGGACTATTTATGTATTTTTCATTTCCACAAAAAGAAAAGAGTTTGGGGATGATTTTAGCAATGACGGCTAACGACAGGGACTATATCTGTAAAACTTTGTTAAACCGTTGGTCTATAGGGACGAAATTAGCAACAACAGGTAACCAAAAGGGACTATTTTTGTAAATATGCAAAAAGACAAGTCCGGGGATGATCTTTGAGATGGCAGGTAACGGCAGGGACTATTTTCATAAGTTCCTGTTAAACTGTTAGTCACCAGGGACGAAATATGCAACAATCCCTGAGAATTGTATATATTTAAAATAAAAATTAAAATGAAAATCAAATGAATAGAAACAGGTAATCAATTTAGTTGTTAATTAATTAATTAAAAAGATGAGATTAAGAAAGAAATTGAAATGTTGGTTAAACGTAACCATCCATATACATACTCATAAGCATTAAAATAAGTTAATAAGAACAAGAACTATGTGAAACATCACATCCATAATCAAGGAAAGATCCAGTTCGACATAAGGTCAGCAAGTACTAATTACTATGGGTATGACTACACCCCGTACAGCCGTTGGTGTATTCATATAACTTGTTTACGCCAAGCTGGTTAAATGTCCATTGCTGTGAGAATCAGTGTACCAATTTAACGTCAACAAGGTCTAGGAATACTCAAAAGACCATACTGGTTGTCATCATTCCAGTAGTATTAGTATTCCCCAACCCCTATGTTAAACTACACCTATATTAACTTAATACACTTTATACTTCTATAGACTTTTTAATGACCATTTTTAGGAAATCAAAAACAAAACTATCAATATCAAAAACAAAACTATCAATTTCCAACTAGTACCACAAACACATAGTTCTAACGTAACATATGGGTCGTTTG
Organism: Chrysanthemum seticuspe; assembly: GCA_019973895.1. Classification (NCBI taxonomy): domain Eukaryota; kingdom Viridiplantae; phylum Streptophyta; class Magnoliopsida; order Asterales; family Asteraceae; genus Chrysanthemum; species Chrysanthemum seticuspe. Next base: position 332,564,850 of record BPTQ01000005.1, read on the forward strand.
TAAATTTGGGTTCCGTTTTATTATAGATATATGCCAATTGGGTAAAAGTGTTGAGCTAAAAGATTTAACTAGCAAAATAAAACAGGTTCAAAGTTATCCAATATGTACCTCAATACAAAAAAGCCTCATAATTTGGTCTTGTCAAAGAACATTCATCACTATCTAACCAACTTGCTTTGACACACAGTAAAACATCACCGTAATTTGGTGGTTCCCAAAATCGAAGGACAATAAGACATCAAACTGCCTTCATATGTCCAAGATTTATGTCTACTTTCATCATTATCAGACCATTTACATGTGTGTGCTCCTAGTAGTAAGAGTTTAGCTCGGGGACTAGAAAAAACATTTCAAACATATATGAAGTAATAAATCGACCATCGATATCAGCTGCATTCATTTTGAACCAAAAACAATTGCATATAACAAACATGAAAGAAATCATAAATACCAAAAGAGAATTACCCCTGAACATCAACTACAGTCTTGTTGTTCTTGGTTCCAACCAAGTGATGAAGAAGCACACCAGCCGCAACACTAACATTCAAACTTTCGACAGCAAGAAACGACTGAAGCCCCTCAGTCTCCGCATCTTCTAAGCCTGGACTCAAATGTACCGGGATATTCCCAGGAATCTTAACTAATTGAGTACATGACCTCTCGACCAACGGTCTCAAACCAGTCCCTTCACTCCCCAACACAAGGATCGTGGGCTCACCCGTTGTCACTTCATTCAAGCCCACGGCCCGTGGAGCAACGGAACCACCAATAACCCTCCAACCATTTTCTGCAGAAGATACCAAAAACTGCATCATATTCTTACAAGACCGAAGCTCAGTCAACTCGAGTGAGCCAGCACTTGCTTTACTCACAACCCCGCTAAGTGGTGCAGAATTCTTGGCACAAAGTACGACCCCTGATGCACCAAAGAAGTACGCCGACCTAATTATAGCACCTAAATTTTGAGGATCCATAACTTCATCCAAAGCTAACCAAAGAGGAGATTCTTCGTCTCCATCAGTCACTACACGATCCAATTCACGGATATTCACCATCTCTAAAGGTGAAGCATCGAGAACCAAACCCTGATGAGGCCTACTATCAACAACCATATTAAGATCGTGTTTCGAAATTTCTTTAACTGTTAACCCGATTTTCTCAGCCAATTTCAATACTTTCTCAAACCCTTTCTTATCTTTTTTCCTTTTATTATTTCCACTCAAATCGATACCTTCTTGAACATACAAAACGTAAAATTCCCTTCTGTTTGCTGATAATGCAGCCAGTACAGGCCCGACTCCATACACACATTCACCAACCATTCTCGGCACACTTGATTCGCTCGCCTCTTTCCATACTTTCTTTCCCCACTCGTCTTGCCTATTAAACTTACGAAACTCATTACTATTTCTTGCCACATCAACATCTTTATCAAACCTATCGAACCGTTCCTGAATCTTGTACCACTTCGGGTTCTCAACTTCTTCAGTTTCAAAATCCGATTCATCATCAGATACCCTCCCACTTTCCCTAAATTCACTCCGTTCATCAAAGCTCCTACCTTTTTCCATACTCTCAAAACCACTTTTCACAAACTTCCCATTACTTCGTTCATCAAAGTTCCTACCTTTTTCCGCAAACTTCCCATTATCTTCATACCCTTTCCTTCTTTCCCCAAAATTACTCCGCTCATCAAAGTTCCTACCTTTTTCCGAAAACTTCCCATTCCGTTCCCTAAAATCATTCCGCTCATCAAAGCTCCTACCTTTTTCCCTATCCCCAACCCCACTTTTCACATACTTCTCAGCCGACACCTCCCAAGACGACCTAACATCCTTTTTAGCACCGGATTCACCTTCAACGCTCTTACTCCCATCTCTAAAGTCTTTTCGCCTAATCTTTTCCCTACCACTTTTCGTATACTTATCACTCGACTCCCCTCGCCTCGACTCACCCGTCTTAGCTAACCAAGGAAGTGCCCTATCCCTACCACTCTCCCTACCACTCTCACTACTCTCAAATTCTTTACTACGAGTCGAAAAAGCCCTATTTTTTATAATCCTAACATCTGCAGGGCCTAAAACACTAAAACTAAAAAGGGTTTTTCTGGGCTTTATGTAAAACTGTAAAAAACATTTTGGTGGGTGGGATAAAGATTGAAACTTGGTGAAATTACAGTACATGTTTAATCAAGAAAATCAAGAAAATTGATGGTAGTAACTTACAGTAGCTTAATCTGCCATTGTTGAAAGAAGGAAATGTTTAAGAAGAAGATAAGTTTAGGGTTTATCAGAAAACACAAAAGGGGTTATTATTACCCTGTTTGGATTTGGATCTCTTTTGGTGGTGTTTGGTTTATTATTATGTTTGGAGTTAAGTACATTTTTGGTTCATGTGGTCTTTTGGTGTTTCATTTTTTGTCCATTAGAGCATATGGTATAGTGGCTACCATTTTTTAGCCATTTGAGCCTCATTACATGTCACCTCATTTCAACACTCTAACCTCAAAATACTTCTCCCTCACAACTAATTTCAACACAACCATTTGAGCCTCACCCACTTCTAATTTTATTTTATTTTTCATTTCTCCAAACAAACTAAATTAATTTTAGAGAAAAGTACCAAAAAGTGCCAAAATATTTTTGGTAGTCCCTTTTGTGGTCAATTTTTCACTTAATCTCCAAAATGGTCATGCGCAGCCACTCGACTCCGCAGCTCCACCCAAAATGTGACACGTGTCATAAGGAAAGTACACTTTTTACTTTTTATTCTACCCAAATAACCACCAAAATTGCGCAACCGACGGCTACTCAACCTACTTTTACTCGACTTGCATTTATCCACGTGCAAAAAGTACAAAAAGTAAAAAAAAAAAAAAAAAAAAAAAAAGTACAAAACTACTGTAGCGCCCATGTGAGATTAAAAAAAAAATTTAAAATTTTTACGTTTTTTAAAAAAAAAAAAATTTTAATTTAAAAAAAAAATTAAAAAAAAATTACGTTTTTTTTTTAAAAAAAAAAATTACGTTTTTTTTAAAAAAAAAAAATTACGTTTTTTTTTTTTTTAAAAATTACTTTTTTTTAAAAAAAAAATCACGTTTTCTTTTAAAAATTTTTAAAAAATTAAATTTTTTAAAAAAGAATCACGTTTTCTTTTTTAAAAAAATTTTTACGTTTTGTTTTTAAAAAAAAATTACGTTTTTTTTTTAAAAAAAAAATTACGTTTTTTTTATAAAAAAAAATTACGTTTTCTTTTAAAAAATTTTAAAAAATTAAATTTTTTAAAAAAGAATCACGTTTTTTTTTTAAATTATTTTATTTATTTTTTTTGTACGTTTTTTTTTTAAATTACGTTTTTTTTTTTAAAAAAAATTTAAATTTTTAAAAAAGTACAAAAAGCAAAAAGTACAAAGTACCTTTATGTCACATCCTGGCCGCCGGTTGCGCAAGCCGCCGGTTGAGTAGCCGGCGGTTGCGCAATAAGAGAGGTTATCTTGAAAAAGTGAGAAGATAAAAGGTGTATTGGTAGTTGGGACACGTGTCACATTTTGGGTGGAGCTGCGGAGTCGAGTGGTTGCGCATGACCATTTTGGAGATTGAGTGAAAATTTGACCACAAAGAGGACTACCAAAAAGATTTTGGCACTTTTTGGTACTTTCCTCTTAATTTTATTCAAATAAAAATATTATACAAACTAAAAATACAAAATTGTAAATTTATTTTTTCTAAAATAAAAAGAACACTTTATAAACAAAATTTGTAAATTTAAACCTAAAATGACAAACAAACAAAACCATAAGGGCTCAATGTAAAAATAACTTTTATTAAAAAGAAAAAAAAGAAAAAAAATACTGGTAAACCGTATCTTCTTCGTTGGAGACCTGCAACACCACCCATTTGTTTTGTTCACACACAAACACGCACTTATAAATCAAAGAAAAATCAAAAAACAACAACAACAAAAAAACATAACAAATGGATCGACAGTTTGTCGTTTGTGTGTTGGAGAGCCAACGAATTTAAAGATGGCGAGCATTGGTGGTGTGGTGACACCATTTCGGCGGCGCCGAAACACCCTCCACATCATTTCAACGAGCAACAATTTTCACCACACCGGATGCTCTTAGGTTGAAAAGTATCGGGTTTGGTCCAAAATGAAACACCCGTTACGTGTTTGGTCCAAATTTCTGTTGACCGTTACTTTGACCCGTTAAAATTATATATAATGACTAAAATAACCTTGTCGGGTACATAAATGAATAAATTGTTCTATGTTTAATTCTTTGATTTTCTTTAAATATGTTATTATTATTATTATTGAAATCACTCTATACAACTCACAAATTATGACTGCTTTTCTATTATTAAATGACCAAACTGCTATTTTCTCCTATAAATTTGCAATGTATTTGTAGACATCGTAAACCACAAATATGTAAAAAGAAATTACTGACATTTAATTGTAGATTTTTTCGAGATATCACAGCTCACAAATCATAACTTACAGATACTTAATATTCAACTAAAAACTCAATAAGTAATGAGCTTATTATAAGATCGTTCAATTTTGAATTACATAGTTGATAACTTTGTTGATGAATAAAAGAAATGTATTGTTTGCAACATATATGAGTACATGTTTAAAATCAAGAGTAAACTACACCGTTCGTCTTTGTGGTTTGCGTTGACTGACGAATTTCGTCCTTTAACTAAAAAAATGCACCATCCATCCTAAATGCGAAACGTTATGTATCGTTGGTCGCTCTCTTTAACGGCCTTCATTAACTGTCGTTAAGATCATTGTACTTGATATTCAAATGAGGATATGATAGTAGATTTGCTATATTCTTTTTCTTTTCTTTTAAACACAAACAAATAAAAAATATTCTCATATGGATCTCCTTACCACCAAATCATTTTCTTCTTCTTTAATGTATATATATCTTCTTCTTCAAACAATCGAAACTCACCATCTTCATCTTCACCCGCCACCACAATTCTCACAACGTCCGGCCATCTTCACGAAACCCGATAATCAAATCCATTAAGTTGTTTTTTTTTACCATAAATTCAAAAAGACCCATCAAAAACTACAACACTCAGAGTCAAGCATTTTTTACTCAATCGTTAATAACAAATCCAAAAATCTTAGTATCCGTTATAAAGATTCACGACTTCCACCACCACATTTGATTATGTCTTGATTATTAAATGCCATTTAAAGATCTTTTTATTAGTCAAGCGGCAATAATCACTCATAACATCATCTACAACAATGTCGAATTTATACAACTTGTAGATATCAGAATATTGTAACAGCTACACCATTACGTCATCACCATCTTTGTCGATTTACTACACCGCCCATCTCCAACATCATAACTTTTCCGACGAGCTCAAAAACATTCTACAAATCCAAAAACACCAATTTTGTGTTTAAGATCTCGATTAACGAGGTTTAAAAACTAACCCACAGCCACCATCAACACGCACTTTGTTAGAAATAGATTGAGGGTGATGTCATGCCGCCGTGTCTGCCGGACTGTTAATAGGTGCTGGGAGCCGTCGTGACCAATTTTGTGACGAGGATGGTGAGGATAATGAGGATGGTGACTATCTTTTGACGAGGATGGTGACTAGTTTCTTCCCCTTACAATTAACAACCAAAATCACCACCTCAAAAACCACCACCCAAATTACATCATCTTCATCCAAATCTGGCAACCACCGACAAATTTTCCGACAACCTAAAAAATACTCACGAATCTAAGAACCCCAAATTTGAAACACACCAAGATACACGTAAGTGCTTAAAACATATATGTACACAAATTGAAAGATTGGAAGGCTAATGGTGTCTGTTACTAGTACTCTGGAACAAGATGGAACCAACTCACTTTCAATCTTTTGACTTTTCTAGACCATCATCTGATGACTATGCTTCCACTATCACTCACTGAGTCCGCCAGCAACGAGTTACTACTCGATCCCACCATCAAAACTCACCTCTCCCGCCTTCAAAATCAAAAACTTTGTTTATGAAGCAAGCCTCATCAAGTCAAAAACGAACCCCACCATCAATTTCATATCTAACGCTATCTTTCAATTTTGAGTTGATTCAAAGTATGAAATAGGGTTCATGAAGACACAGATGTTTGATTTGGTACAAAAGGCGAGAGGGCTTGTTTTTGAGCTAGGTTGGCTATCCGGGTAGAGACAATAAGGGCCCGTTTGGTATGGGGTTATGGAATGGGTTTTGAGTTGAAAAAACTTTAATAATTTGTTTGGTTGATTGTTTAGAAGGTTGGAATGAAATTAGGAATGAAAAAGTGATAGATGACTATTTTGGTGTCTTTCAAGAGGGTATCACTATTTTTGTGGGTCCCTTAATCTCTTTCTCTCTATAAATATGGACCCACTATGTATTTTATATATTTTTTACTCTTTTATCATTCAAAATAATATATATATTATTTAAAATTTATTATAAAATATATTTTAAAAATATATTCTCTCTCATAAACCTACCTCAAATCCAAATTCTATATCAAATCCAAATCCCAATCCAAATTCTACATGTGCAAAAGTGAAAAAAATGACATAAAAGGACAAAAATACCCTTATGTGATAAGACTTAACGGATGTTAATAAGAGCTGTTAGAGGGAAGGACCAACGATACATAACGTTTCGCATTTAGGGACGGATGGTGCATTATTTTCGGTCAAAGGACGAAACTCGTCAGTTAACGCAAACCAAAAGGACAAATGGTGTAGTTTACTCTAAAATCAATAACAAAGAAGAAAATAAATCATGACAAAGAAAATAAGGTTAAGAGATGGAGAAATCCAACGGGGAGAAAATTAATCTTCTTGTGGTCATGGAGGTTCACTTGCGCCGACTCCAATTTATCTATAAAGGTAGTCGTTCTAGGATTAGTCGTCTCGCAATGTTGGGTCCAAAACCCAAGTTACCAAAAAAACGATGAAAAGTTGAGGTTCGAATAATGAAGAAATGTGGGAAGTGCAAAAAGTTCGTAATAAAGGTTTATAAATCACAAAGGTTCGTAAAACGATTGAAAATAGAGAGAAAGTTGCAATGAGGGGTTCATAGGAGATGATTCATTCAACTCAAAGTCAGCTTTATACTCAACTATTTAGTTTTTCATTACCATATATTGCGAATTTTATGATATGTTGCGAAAATATATTAAAAGCAAAAGGTTAAAGCTACATCCATCTTATCACACTTTTTAAAGCAAAAATTTACGCCTTGCAACTAATAATAGTTGTCGTTTACAACTAGTTTTACCAAACATAGCCTAGCTAGTTATAAGATAAAGATATTCTTTTAGAAAAGTGGCTTTTTGTTAACTTCTTAAGATTAGTGTCGTTTTGCAAATACTTATAACTTTAGGTGGCATACTTTTTGCAAATACTTATAACTTTAAGTAGCGGTATGCCCCATGAAACACCTTTACCCCATACGCAAGTTTTATTTCTTTATTACAATCTCAATATCCAAACAATAAAAAGAATATTTCATAAACCCAACTAAAACCTCGGGTGGCAATTCTCGACACAAATCTAAGACGAAGTTAAACATATTTGAGTTGAGAATAAACATATTTAAGTGAAAAACATGTCAACCCGTTTAACCCGTTTAATAAATGGGTCGTATTTGGGTTGAGTAAGTATTAAACATGTCAACTCGTAAACCTATTTAAGTATACAAGCCTCTGAAAAATAAAAAAATAATACATTTAAAAAGCATCATAGTTGTCCAAAGGGTGAAGTTAAAATAAAAAGACAAATATCCGTAAAAAGAATAAAAAGATTTTTTTTTCAAAAAAAGTTCACGAAAAATTCCCAAAAAATCCCACAAGATCGGGTATGTTGGTGCATAAAACTTTTGTGAAAACATTTTTTATAATTTTGAGTTTTGATACGTTTTTTTTAATGCACAAAAAACGAATTTTGATGCGCAAAAAAATTTTGATGCACAAAATTTTTAACTTGTTTTAGTTTGATGCGCAATGTTATTTTGATGAAAAAAGTCAAAAGAAGTTGGGTGCAAAAACCAATTTTTGATGCACAAAAAAAAGATTTAATGCGCAAACGTATATTTTCATAATTTTTTTTCGGAAAAAATATCCACTTTTAGAAAAAAGTTTTTCACAACTTTTTCATGCACCATCATACCCGATCTTGTGGGATTTTTTGGGAATTTTTCGTGAACTTTTTTTGAAAAAAAAATCTTTTTATCTTTTTACGGATATTTGTCTTTTTATTTGATCTTTATCCGTTGTCCAAAAATACTCTTCTAAAAAAAAAAACTCGTACTTATGTTGACACTTTTGTTTTTATGTGAGTAGTATGACCAATTTACCCTTCAAAATTACATAAATGATCCCCGTGGATTTGCGAAAACTGCATCCACCGTCTCTAGGGTTAATTACATAAATAATCCCTGTCGTTTGGTGAAAATTGCATCCAGTGTCTCTAATTTTTTTTCGAAAAAAAATTTGGATGCAATAATCCACACCAGTAGCTGTTGGGATTTTAGAACTACATTAGCCAAGTAACGCATACGAGTACGCAATGGAATTATGGATCTAGTAATCGCAATTAGGTTAACACGTAATTAATAAAAAATAACTGAATAAAAGGTAAAATAGAAACCTAACATTTCGTGGCAATTGAACGCAAGTGTAACGAACAAGAAAACCAATACGAAAACCAAGTATCTAAATTAGACACCTCTACGAGTATCAAACACTAGCACATAAACCGAGTACGTTCGATAAAAAGCTAGTCGAGAACGTATTACACAATCAACCCATTGATAATCACTTGAATAACTCAAACAAGAAAACCCCAAGAAACCATTCTCTTTTCTAGCCCGAGATCAAAACAACCAAGAAGCTCATTGGCTTCTTTATCCAATATCGGACATAAGGTCCGATATCCATCTGATGTGTTATCCGAGAAAAAGCCAACGACCAGGAACAAAACCACAAACTCTAAACTCACTTGGAATATTATATGATTGCAAGGTTTAGGGACATTAGCATGTATGTATAAATATTAACAACATATGCATGCATATACACGTTAGTATGCGTGTATATATATTAATAACATATGCTTGCATATAAATGTACTCTTTTCTGATTCGTCAAACATAGGAGGATATCAAGAAAAGTGTTGTGTATATTTAGGGTTATGTTTTTGTCGTACAATGCATGAGGTATAGGTTTTATTATATAGCAAACTAAACCGACCCTTATCTTGGATCTTTGGCTTGGTCGACAAGCAAACAAGCCCATGCAATCCTTCATGCCCAATCGTTTGGAAGCTTCAAGGCCCATGGCAGCTTATGTAACAACGCGCATTTTTCGGGTTACTTTTCATATTTTTGAAAAGTTACTATTCACTTTCACTATTCACTTTCAATATTCATCCCGTAAATTTTTTATTTCACATTCTCGTAAGATAAATTATTTTAGTAATATCCTGACAATTCGACAATCGTTAGATCATCTTCGCAAAAGTTATTAAGAAAACATCGTTATAAAGTTTAATTTTGGTCGGAACACCGTTTAAATATCACGCGCTTAACGAAAATCAACTCTGATAATTTTTCCTCTCATCAGATGAATTTTTAGATCACTCATGATTAATTTGAGAATTTTTAAGATTTTTTTTTATGTTACCAAATAAACCCTGCGCTGAACGAAACTAAACTTACGTTTTAAACAATTCTACTTACATCCAGGCTTAACGATTCCTGCACTATGTTTCTAATATGTTTTGACACTTTTACATTTTTGGAAAAGTCAAACATATTTCCCTCCTCCTTTGACCATAAAGGAATTAACTTTGTACGTTCTACATTTCTGCTTAAATCGCGTAACTTTTAAACTTCACGAATAACTGTAAAGTTATCCCGCGTATGACGAAAACCACATTTTAACATCTCATAACACTTTTAGACTAATTTTAGTCTACTCTAAATAAATTCACGGTCGTTTCCCTGAAATTTCGTTCTTTTCTGATAAACTGCGAATTACGCGTTTTTGACCCGTATTTCCAGCTTTAAGCAGCGTTTTTGCACCCAATGAGACTTATCACTCATTTTATATTTTTAGATGGAGTATAATGATGAGTCTCATCATTCTTGCAAGTTTCGTATTTTTACGATACCCAGTTTTACGTTTTATGGCTTAACGACTTACTGTTGGCATTTAACGGAACCAAATTTTACTCTAAACTCAAGATAAGATCAAGACTTATCATCTAAGCCTTGTCACCAATTGTGACAGCCTCTAGGGGGGGAGTCATCATTTTGGTGGCATCATCCTAACCATGGTTCATTTATATCATTACATGAGTCCTAACTTAACCATGGTTAATATTTAAACCAATATATGGTTAACCAAACTTACCCTCCGATAAATAGGAAGTGAAATACATCCTAAAGACCTTCACAAGCTGTTTTGGGTCGTTCATAGCTTAAATCCACCATATCTTCCATCATTTGATCTTTAAACTCCAAGTTTATGCAAAGAAGTTCCAAAGATCAAGCTACTTCATCAAATCTCTAGCAAGTTTAGGTGATCTTCTTGAGTTTAAATCCACTCAAGTCACTTAGTACTTCATCACCAACTCTTCAAGTTTGCAAGGGTGCTAAGGTGTGGAAAGCTAGCTCAATCCAAAGTCTTAAGTGATCAATCAAAGTCCTATCCTTACTAAGTTACTCCTTTCTTTAGTGAAAGCCAAAAGTTGTAAGCAACTTATCACCACCATCATCTCATCTTTATTATTCATAATCTTAACTATTTCATGCTATATATATAGTTACTATGTTGATTCATGATGTACATATACTCAATCACATGTTTTAATTTACATATTGTTATAAAAGTAACAAACTAGTAAACTAGTCATATTCTACACATTTGAGACCATTAAGATCAGTAACCTAGGGACTTTATAACTTACATAATATGGTAGACAAGATAAAAAGGTAGACATAGCAACTTGAATCACCCGAAACGGACAAACGAGTCAAAAGTTATAGTCAAAAGAAGTTAGCGAAACTAAAACGCCAAAACTGCCATATTGAAACTGTTTTGGTTCTGCCGTTTTAAAAGTGGTACTTCTGGTCCGAATCATCAAAAAGTTAAAATAAGAAAGTTGTCGGGAACGACATTTTCCATCAGTTTTAAAGAAGCTCGGACCTTGAAAACGCATAAATAGGCCATTATCTTTCAAAACCAGAAACTGCCCCTTTATATAGTCTTACAACTATACTTTTGTCACAACTAAAAGCAAACCAAGAGGCCTAATGGCCATAAGCCAAGACCACGGCTATGGCTAAGGTCAAGGCTGAGTCTCAAGACCATGATGGTCAAGACCAAAGCCACGGCAAGGCCATGGCTTAAGCCGAGACCGTAAACCAAAGGCCTTAGCCTTGACAAACCTAAACGTATACAATACAATTAGGATCTACTCCCTCGATAAACAATGAAACTATACTTGTAATAACCAACTTTACAATTTAGAAACTTGTAAACTTTTCTTTAAACACTTGTGACATAAATTATGACGATACTTGTGATAACCAATATGATTTCTTAATTATAACCAAACAACCTTGTAACTCATGCTTACAAACCATATGACATTTATGATATATAAACAAAACATAAGTTTTATCTACTAAGTGCTACACTACTAGGGAGCTTCATGTGAGGGGTTTCATTTGAGTAAAACGTATCGACAAGTTGCTGGATTTACGATTTAAAGTGTCCTAGCTCCTCAAACGTTTACTACATGACCTCTGAATTGTGATGGCCCGAACGGTAGTACGATATGTATAAACTAAACTCATTTTCACAACTAGACCATTTATATAAAACGACATACACAAAAACCATGTACTACATCATGATCAACATAGAAACGTATATAGGTTTGTTATTTCTTTAGCATCATTATTTCAAACCTAAGTCGCAACATCCTATTCTAGGTTTCTCGTAGAAGTTCTCACGGCATATCCATCATTCTCATTATACACTTGATATCATTTACTCTGAGGTGAGTTCATAGCCCCACTTTCTATTACTTAAATTGTTTTACAAACCCTTGGGGGAGATACATGCTTTATTTTAAACCGAACACATTGCTTTGAAACTGTATGCTTATCTGAATGTATTATGTGTAGGAATGGCAATGGGGCGGGTTTGGGGCGGGTTTGGCAATCCCCATCCCCAAACCCGATAACAAAAACCATCCCCAAACCCGCCCCAATCCCCATTGGGGATCTTATCGGGGCGCCCCATTGGGGCGAGATACTCCCCCAAACCCGCCCCATTCCCCATTGGGGTCTTATCGAGTTATCTTTTTTGAGCGCGATACTCCATCATACTCGTGTCGCTCCCCGTTTATTCTTATTTCTACACTATTAACAATGTTATTTTATGGAATAGCTTGAATAATCGAGAAACCATTAGTAATATATTAATCATTGGAATAAATCACAACTTTATAGAATAATATGACACAAAACAAGATAAAAACTAGAGAATAAATCACAAAGATAAAAATTAACAAAAATAGAGAATTATATTTAGTACGTAAATACTAACACAATATTTTATGTATATGTATACGTATATATTTTGGGGCGGGGCGGGGCGGGGATGGTGTGCCCCGTCCCCGCCCCAAACCCGATAAGAATCCCCGTTAAGGCCCCAAAACCCGCCCCGAAACCCGATAAGCATGCCCCGCCCCGCCCCAATAAGTTCGGGTTTCGGGTTTCCCCGTCGGGTTCGGGTTTTTTTGCCATCCCTAATTATGTGCACTAAGTACCACTATTGCCAAACTTAAGTCCCTATTATTATGAACCATTAATCACTTGCGGGTGAACGCGAATAATGTGGATAAATCTATAGGGATTGACGAATCCCGTTTGTTTGACCAAGTCCGGTAAACAAACGCACTCTATTTGAAGAAGCATAGGTTAATTGGCAAATTACCTATTAGGGCAACTGTTTGACCAATGACCTGGCAAACTATTATATTAATTTCTATTAACAAGCTGTTAACGTTTTCGGTATCATGAGCTTAGTGCAATAATATCTCTTTTGGTTTTCAAACCATTGGTGTGAATTTATAACTCACACTACAAACATTATGTGTTCAACTGATTTCCTAAACTCTATGAATTTCACTCAACCTTTGTGTTGACAGTTTTAAGCATGTATTTCAGGTCCATATTGTACGAGGCTGGCACGGAGGAGCACGGATACTCAAGAAGGCTATAAATTTTATTATCATTCGAAAATCAATTTAATGTATTTTGTAAACATGGAACCATTTGGGACCTCATTTTTGTAAACTCTGATATTTATATAAATCGAATGATAAATCTTTTAAAACGACTCCATTAGAGTTCGTTTTCTATTGTTATGACTGTTGTGCCATGAAGTAACATCCAGTTTGAATTCCGATGCGTATTCACGAAATTGGGGGTGTTACAAATTGGTATCAGAGCCACAGTTATAGAGAAACGGGTCTAATTGAGACTTAAACTATAACTACTTTTACAAACAAAAACATTTTATAGCCTTCCGTTCTCCGTGCCTTCCATCCTCTAGACGATTATGTGACTTTTAGGCATTTTAAGCTATACAAACATACTAGTATATTGATATATACACTTGACATAATTTCAATCATAAACAAAGTACTCAACATATCTGCGTATGCCTATTCTAAGGCATTACGGCACAATCATATTTTTCCAATCTCCCAATCATGCATCTACTCATGCATTTTAGGATTACGAAACTTTCTCCAAGACATTGTAACTGACTACAATGGTCTTTCCTACTTCCCAGACATTGTGAGATACAATGGTCTCATTCATTTCTCAGGACACTGTGAGATATAGTGGTCTCTATTACATTCTCAAACACTGTAAATCCTACAGTGGTCTCATTTATTTCTCAAGACATTGTGGGTTACACAATGATCTCTCCATCATTTCTTAGACATTGTGAGTTGCACAATGATCTCTATTATTTCCTAAACATTGTGAGTTGCACAATGGTCTCAACTACTCCTCAGACATTGTAAGTTATACAATAGACTCTAAAAATTATCTTATAAACATTATATGATATTGTTTTACATGAAACCCGTTACAGTTATCAATTTGCCTAATGGAAATACAAGAAATGGGATTTCTAAAAGATAAACTGACTCATCATCTACAAAAGCTGAAGTTCAGCAACTTTCTCTACATTCATCAAAATTCTCTTCTGAAACCTTCATTGTTAAAAGTTCGTGATTCTAGCCAAGTATAGACTATTTTAGAATTACTTAAGATTTCCTTTCCACACGTATCTACCCATACTATCTTCTATGCAATGGAATGTGAAAACATAGGTTACAAGTCTTTTATGGCCAGGACTTGCAACTGGATGGTTTGATATCGCCTTTGCTTAGTGGATAATTTCTCAAAAGCTATGTACATATCACAAGTATACCTAATTTAGGTATTTGAAAAATTTATCGAACCTCGGCTAAATATAGCCTAATCACCTATATTTAACCTAGGGATAGTGGAACATAGTCTGATTAACTATGTTCGACTTAAATTTTTCAAACACTGAGAACAGTTATACAAGGGTTATATTCAGGTTAATTTCCTACTTAAACTCGATAAACCATCTGAATTCATTAAAAAGATCTAGAGACACGATAGTGTCTTACCACTCAGCAAAATCTTAACATCTTATTTATGCTACCTAATTTCATTCTTGAAATTTTCATACATGAGATAATCTGAACTACTATGTTGGGATAGTCATCAAATATTCTGGTCATTTCTTAGAAGTACTAGCCTGATTAGGTTTCAAGGATATCATTCCGTCATATTCCTTTAAAATTCACTTTTGATTTTAAAACAAACTTGACATCTCTACCTGAGAATAATGGTAAGCGTACACTACACTCTTCTAATCGTCAACATATCACATCATTATCTAAACTCCATTATAAGTCAGTATGTAAAACTTCACAGTACCACGTTTCTTTCAAACACTAGTAGACATAAACACTATAAGATATGACCTTCATCCTGAAACTACCTAAGACATGATCAACTTTGGAAATAGTTTGGATAACCACTTGTCACTAGCAAGACTTTCCCTATAACGACAGTTATCACATCATTACAAACCATTTCACATCAACAATATCTTACACCTTTGATTAACAACAGTTACCCTAACAACAACAAAAACTATTCCATTTGAGGCACTATATCGATGAAAGTGTTAGTTAACCATTTGCTGAACTAAAGTGTTTAGAGATCAACCACGAAACAATTAAGGAAACCATACAAATACAAATTAGGCTCCATGCCGTACACTATCACCAAAAACTCCATGTTAGAAATTAAGGTTTTATTGATAGCCTCGATACAATAAGATATGATTAGTTTTGAGAATCGGGAAAAGCCAAAATTGAGGTATATTAGACTCAATAAGATTTTAACAAAACCCTTTAGGTTATCAACTGAAGCCACATGGTACATAAACCATTCTATGACCAGAAACTTTAGAACACAAAGATTAGAATTCGGCGCATATAAACATATTTTCCTAGACACTTCAATAAATGTAACACACATTGAAATCCAGGACGGAATTCCCATTAAGGTGGTGAGACTGTAACAACGCACATTTTTCGGGTTACTTTTCATATTTTTGAAAAGTTACTATTCACTTTTACTATTCACTTTCACTATTCATCCCGTAAAATTTTTATTTCACATTCTCATAAGATAAATTATTTTATTAATATCCTGAGAATTCGACAATCGTTAGATCATCTTCCCAAAAGTTATTAAGAAAACATCGTTATAAAGTTTCATTTTGGTTGGAACACCGTTTAAACATCACGCGCTTAACGAAAATCAACTCTGATAATTTTCTTCTCATCAGATGAATTTTTAGATCACTCATGATTAATTTGAGAATTTTTAAGATTTTTTTTTATGTTACCAAATAAACCCTGCGCTGAACGAAACTAAACTTACGTTTTAAACAATTCTACTTACATCCAGGCTTAA
Source organism: Chrysanthemum seticuspe (assembly GCA_019973895.1). Taxonomy (NCBI): domain Eukaryota; kingdom Viridiplantae; phylum Streptophyta; class Magnoliopsida; order Asterales; family Asteraceae; genus Chrysanthemum; species Chrysanthemum seticuspe. Next base: position 332,580,993 of record BPTQ01000005.1, read on the forward strand.
CGATTCCTGCACTGTGTTTCTAATATGTTTTGACACTTTTACATTTTTAGAAAAGTCAAACATATTTCCCTCCTCCTTTGACAATAAAGGAATTAACCTTGTACGTTCTACATTTCTGCTTAAATCGCGTAACTTTTAAACTTCACGAATAACTGTAAAGTTATCCCGCGTATGACGAAAACCACATTTTAACATCTCATATCACTTTTAGACTAATTTTAGTCTACTCTAAATAAATTCACGGTCGTTTCCCTGAAATTTCGTTCTTTTCTGATAAACTGCGAATTACGCGTTTTTGACCCGTATTTCCAGCTTTAAGTAGCGTTTTTGCACCAAATGAGACTTATCACTCATTTTATATTTTTAGATGGAGTATAATGATGAGTCTCATCATTCCTGCAAGTTTCGTATTTTTACGATACCCGGTTTTACGTTTTATGGCTTAACGACTTACGGTTGGCATTTAACGAAACCAAATCTTACTCTAAACTCAAGATAAGATCAAGACTTATCATCTAAGCCTTGTCACCAATTGTGACAGCCTCTAGGGGGGGGGGGAGTCATCATTTTTGTGGCATCATCCTAACCATGGTTCATTTAGATCATTACATGTGTCCTAACTTAACCATGGTTAATATTTAACCCAATATATGGTTAACCAAACTTACCCTCCTATAAATAGGAAGTGAAATACATCCTAAAGACCTTCACAAGCTGTTTTGGGTCGTTCATAGCTTAAATCCACCATATCTTCCATCATTTGATATTTAAACTCCAAGTTTATGCAAAGAAGTTCCAAAGATCAAGCTACTTCATCAAATCTCTAGCAAGTTTAAGTGATCTTCTTGAGTTTAAATCCACTCAAGTCACTTAGTACTTCATCACCAACTCTTCAAGTTTGCAAGGGTGCCAAGGTGTGGAAAGCTAGCTCAATCCAAAGTCTTAAGTGATCAATCAAAGTCCTATCCTTACTAAGTTACTTCTTTCTTTAGTGAAAGTCAAAAGTTGTAAGCAACTTATCACCACCATCATCTCATATTTTTTATTCATAATCTTAACTATTTCATGCTATATATATAGTTACTATATTGATTCATGATGTACATATACTCAATCACATGTTTTAATTTACATATTGTTATAAAAGTAACAAACTAGTAAACTAGTCATATTCTACACATTTGAGACCATTAAAATCAATAACCTAGGGACTTTCTAACTTACATACTATGGTAGACAAGATAAAAAGATAGACATAGCAACTTGAATCACCCAAAACGGACAAACGAGTCAAAAGTTATAGTCAAAAGAAGTTAGCGAAACTAAAACGCCAAAACTGCCATATTGAAACTGTTTTGGTTCTGCCGTTTTAAAAGTGGTACTTCTGGTCCGAATCAACAAAAGGTTAACACACGAAAGTTGTCCGGAACGACGTTTTCCTTTGATTTTAAAGAAGCTCGGACATTGAAAACGCATAAATAGGCCATTATCTTTCAAAAACAGAAACTGCCCCTTTATATAGTCTTACAACTATACTTTTGTCACAAATGGCCATAAGCCAAGACCACGGCTACGGCTAAGGTCAAGGCTGAGTCTCAAGACCATGATGGTCAAGACCAAAGCCACGGCAAGGCCATGGCTAAAGCCTCAAGGCTTCCTAAGCCGAGACCGTAAACCAAAGGCCTTAGCCTTGACAAACCTAAACGTATACAATACAATTTGGATCTACTCCCTCGATAAACCATGAAACTATACTTGTAATAACCAACTTTACAATTTAGAAACTTGTAAACTTTTCTTTAAACACTTGTGACATAAATTATGACGATACTTGTGATAACCATTATGATTTCTTAATCATAACCAAACAACCTTGTAACTTATGCTTACAAACCATATGACATTTATGATATATAAACAAAACATAAGTTTTATCTACTAAGTGCTACACTACTAGGGAGCTTCATGTGAGGGGTTTCATTTGAGTAAAACGTATCGACGAGTTGCTGGATTTACGATTTAAAGTGTCCTAGCTCCTCGAACGTTTACTACATGACATCTGAATTGTGATGGCCCGAACGGTAGTACGATATGTATAAACTAAACTCATTTTCACAACTAGACCATTTCTATAAAACGACATACACAAAAACCATGTACTACATCATGATCAACATAGAAACGTATATAGGTTTGTTATTTCTTTAGCATCATTATTTCAAAACTAAGTCGCAACATCCTATTCTAGGTTTCTCGTAGAAGTTCTCACGGCATATCCATCATTCTCATTATACACTTGATATAATTTACTCTGAGGTGAGTTCATAGCCCCACTTTCTATTACTTAAATTGTTTTACAAACCCTTGGGGGAGATACATACTTTATTTTAAACCGAACACATTGCTTTGAAACTGTATGCTTATCTGAATGTATTATGTGCACTAAGTACCACTATTGCCAAACTTAAGTCCCTATTATCATGAACCATTAATCACTTGCGGGTGAACGCGAATAATGTGGATAGATCTATTGGGATTGACGAATCCCGTTTGTTTGACCAAGTCCGGTAAACAAACGCACTCTATTTGAAGAACCATATGTTAATTGGCAAATTACCTATTAGGGAAACTGTTTGACCAATGACCTGGCAAACTATTATATCAATTTCTATTGACAAGCTGTTAACGTTTTCGGTATCATGAGCTTAGTGCAATAATATCTCTTTTGGTTTTAAAACTATTGGTGTGAATTTATAACTCACACTACAAACATTATGTGTTCAACTGATTTCCTAAACTCTATAAATTTCACTCAACCTTTGTGTTGACAGTTTTAAGCATGTATTTTAGGTCCATATTGTACGAGGCTGGCACGGAGGAGCACGGATACTCAAGAAGGCTATAAATTTTAGACAAAATTACACGGTTGGTCCCTGTGGTTTGCTCGTATTGCAAGTTTGGTCCCTAAGTCATTTTAATTACCCCACAGATACCTATTTTTGAAACGTTGCACTCTTTTAGTCCCTAATTTGGATGGCCGTTAGTGTAGTCCGTTAAGTAGTTTGCGCTGTTAGTCCTTCGTTAATAAATTTTGCACCGTTAGTCCTTATTTTTTAAAATACAGTTTTCCACAGTTAGTCCCTCCGTTAATAATAGTTATCGCCCGATTTTTTACGTTTTTGTCCGTTTTCGTTCGTTTTTTATCCGTTTCCCCCTGTTTTTTTTACGTTTTTCGTCCGTTTTCTTTCGTTTTTTATAGTTTTTGTCCGTTTTTCTTATGTTTTTATCGGTTTTCATCCGTTTTTGTCCGTTTTTCTACCATTTTTCTTAGAATTTTGTCAATTTTTCTTACGTTTTTGCCCGTTTTCATCCGTTTTTGTCCATTGTTCTTACGTTTTGTCCGTTTTTCGTACGTTTTTATCGGTTTTCATCCGTTTTTGTCCGTTTTTCTTACATTTTGTCCGTTTTTATCTCGTTTTTGTACTATTTCAACATATTGAAAACTTTTTCAAAAAAGAAAAAAAATTTGGAAAAAAAATTGGAAAAAAATAATTCCGAAAAAAAAAAATTGAAAAAAAATAAAAAAAATTTCAAATTTCAAAAAAAAATTTGAATAAAAAATTTCAGAATTTTTTTTTAAAATTTTTTATTCAAATTTTTTTTGAAATTTGAATTTTTTTTAATTTTTTTCAAATTTTTTTTTCGGAAATATTTTTTTTCTAATTTTTTTTTTGAAATTTTTTTTACAGTACGTCCAAAATTCGAAAAATATTGAAAAAAAAGTTTTGAAACAAAAAAAGTATGTCGACATATTGAAAATTTTGAAAAAAAAAATTTTCAAATTTTTTTTTTAAGATTTAAAAAAAATAAAAATATTTGAAAAAAATTTTTTTTATTCAAAATTTTTTTTTGAAATTTTTTATTCAATTTTTTTTTTGAAATTTGAATTTTTTTTTTCCGGAAATATTTCTTTTCCAATTTTTTTTTTGAAATTTTTTTTCCAAACTTTTTTTCTTTTGGAAAAATTTTCAATATGTTGAAATAGTACAAAAACGAAAGAAAAACGGACAAAAACGGATTAAAACTGATAAAAACGTACGAAAAACGGACAAAAACGGACTAAAACAGACAAAACGTAAGAAAAACGGATAAAAATTTAAGAAAAATGGACAAAAACGGATGAAAACCGATAAAAACGTAAGAAAAACGGATAAAACGTAAGAAAAACGGACAAAAACTATAAAAAAACGAAAGAAAACGGACGAAAAACGTAAAAAAAAAGGGGGAAACGAATAAAAAACGAACAAAAACGGACAAAAACGTTAAAAATCGGGCGATAACTATTATTAACGGAGGGATTAACTGTGGAAAACTATATTTTAAAAAATAAGGACTAACGGTGCAAAATTTATTAACGAAGGACTAACAACGCAAAATACTTAACGGACTGCACTAACGGCCATCAAAAATAGGGACTAAAAGAGTGCAACGTTTCAAAAATAGGTATCTGTGGGGTAATTAAAATGACTTAGGGACCAAACTTGCAATACGAACAAACCACAGGGACCAACCGTGTAATTTTGTCTAAATTTTATTATCATTCGAAAATCAATTTAATGTATTTTGTAAACATGGAACCATTTGGGTCCTCATTTATGTAAACTCTGATATTTATATAAATCGAATGATAAATCTTTTAAAACGACTCCATTAAAGTTCGTTTTCTATTGTTATGACTGTTGTGCCATGAAGTAACATCCAGTTTGAATTCGGCTGCGTATTCATGAAATTGGGGGTGTTACAGCTTAACCAAAACAAACCGACCCACTTTGAGACTTAAACAAGCCCATGGTTCGTCCAAAGTAATTGGGTCAAGCAACATGCATTAACGGGTATATTGTTCAAGTATTTATATACGTTTGACACATACTCTCGTGTTTATCGTGTGTGCCCCCATAGGCTCACACACTTTTAGTGTTTACGTGTGTGATAACGCTACACGCGTCGTTCGGGGTCAAAGGAACTTACTTTTCGTTGAGCAAGTTTTTCAACTCCCTAGGCAGTGAATCTAATCGTTGTAGTGTAGTATTAGGGTAAGCCACGGGTATTGATATCGTTCTCTAGGGGAATAGGAATGCTAGTGAGAAGTTACTACGCTAAGGTTGGGGTTGAGGAAGATTATTTTTTTATCTTTTTTATATTTTTTAAGGAAAGGAAAGGTACGAATCTCGGGGTTTGGATTTGGGGGGTTGGTATTGCTACCGATTACTCTACTTATCTAATTATCTAATCTAAGGTGTATGTAGTCTATGTCTAATTATTGTGTGCTCGTATGATAGTTTAAAGATGTGTTTACTTAGGTTTTACTACTCCTTAATTATCTCCTATTGGTGGTTGAATTGTCACGTCCTTATTCTTAGTTGCGTTGTGTGTCTAAAGTTGTAGGGTATGCGTTTCTCCCTAACTCTTTGAACTTACCAAAGGGTCTCGTCTACAAAACCCACTAGGGATAATAAACTCTTACTCTAAGGCACTCTTTGGATGGTTTAGCTTACAACTACTCAAGGAGTTATATTCTAAGGTTTACAAATATTTAATCAAGCATTAAGTACACAACGAATGACCTATCGCATTACTAGATCATTAATCAACTAAGATAAGAGACAACCAATCAATATTCAATAATTAAGTTTCATATTCCCTAAGCAAACACACAAGTAAATTAGCCGGACATGGAAAACATGCAAGCATACACACAAATAATCAAAGACATAATTGTATTAATGAAGTAAAACACTTATCTTGGTGTAAGATAGGGTTTGGAACCCAAAAATACTATACAAGACAGCCTTGGTTCGGTTTAGGTTTTTACTCCAAAAGACTACACCTCAATACTGAAAAATTCGGATTCTATATATAAAATTACACATGCGACGGCGTCACCTTTTGTTTTGTGACGCCGTCGTGTCGCCGTCATTAGGGTTTCGTCTTGGCCACGTTAGACTTGCGACGGCGTCACCTTATGCTTGTGACGCCTTCCTCTTCAGCTTCTGACGCCGTCTGGATTGCATCTAGGCCGTCTAAGTTGCGACGGCCTACTCTTTTATAACTTGACGTCGTCACTTGAAAATAGGAGTTTTGGCTTCTGTCCCGTCACAAAATCCTCCGACGGCGTCGCGTATAAGCTGTGACGCCGTCACCTTATGTTTTCAGCAGCTTTGAGTGTCTCGATTCTGACTTTGGCCATTTTCTTCGTATATTCGTGCCTTTTCGTCCAAATAAGTGCCATTCCAGCATTTTGCCTTCAACAGACCTAAAAAGTGAAAAGGAACGATATTAGGCAATAACGGATACAAAAGTGATCAAATAAGGGCTTAAACGACCCCTCAAAAAGGTACCTTTTAAAACCTTATCAAATATCCCTACACTTGGTATTTTCTTGTCCTCAAGCAAATGTGCTTTTAGCCAATTAATTTATAAATTAGGGGTCATGAAGCATTGGTTTAAAACAGTCCACAACACATATAAGCCCCGCAAAAGTCATAACAAGCACGGAAATTACATACTAGCACCTCACATGGGGTGTTTGGATACTCACATCTCTCTTGGGTGTATATGAAATATAACAAATTGGAAATGGAAGATAAACACTCATTAACTGGTCCTAGTACATAGATTACCATAGGCTTGAGAATAGATCACACCTCCATCGCTTTGGCGTAAGCACCTAGGAAAGACTATCAAAGAGGTCTTTAAAGGGTTGTAATGTTAGGCTTACCGTAGGGAAACAAAGGGTTTGGTGGGATAGGCTATTTAGTGGTGGCAAGTCAAAAATCTCTATGTTAAATGCATATGAAGAATGGCGTTGCTAAGCCAAGACTCGACACTCTAGACTCTAGCTAACTGAAATAAACAAACATAAATTTAAAGGATAGATGTAGGATGGTAGCCCGTATGTTTTTTTTTTTTTTTTTTTTTTTTTTAATTTTTTTTTCACTCTATTTTTTTTCATTTCTCTTTTTCTCTTTTTTTTTCGATTTTTTTTTTCATCATACAATTTTACTCTACCATCCTCTACGGTAACATCAAAATGATAGGGATTTATAGGCACATCCCTACACTTGAGTTTTTATTACTATAACACTAATTTGACCCGAATTGAAAAGATCAAAACACTTGGGGTACATTATTACGCAAACAAAGGGAATTTGAATTTAACGTTCCCTTCCCGTCATTTCATAAACTTTAACTTTTCCCATGAATCCCAATCGTCCCAAAACTGTATACAAAGGATATGACTCGACTTAGCAACTCATGCAAGCAACCAGATAATTGAACTAAGGGTTTAGGGTGATAACAATAATGCACTAAAAGTGAGTGCATACAGGGTAGGCTAAGGCGATTTGGGTGTATATTTGGGGGTGGGGTGTAAACAATGCTCTTCATTGATATTCCGGAAAAACCGAAACATCACGAGAACCGCGAAAAGGATAGGCTCTGAGGGGTTAACTAGGGGTATCGTGTACTAAAGATGAGTACAACGCAAAGGGCGTGGGGGAATTACTCAACCGAGGTGGAAGAAGTAATTATATTACGGGTATCAAACAAGGGTTATCCTAATGCCTCTTATCATTTAGTTATTCCTAACTACACAAGTGCAGTCTTACTAGCGATCTCGGAATGCATCACAAAACAAGTTCTAGAATCTATTATACTACCGGTTCACACACTAAGCATTAAAGATGAATGCTTTAATTCCTACTAATCTAAGGGCGATCCTCACATTTTGGGTGGAATTTAGGTGGTAAAGGGTTTTTTTGCTAGTCATGCAACTTCCTATCCGTGAGACGCTTTTGTTAAAACTAATGGCCCACTCATATATGTCATGAAAAATTTTAAATTTGGTGCCAAAATTACTCTAACCGACATTTTCTCATGGTTTATTACACAAATACAATTGGACAAAGCAAATATTCAAGGATAAGCATAGTTTCAAAGTTCTCGTTTTATTTTCCCTCCCTACACTTAAACTGAACATTGTCCCCAATGTTCCCCGAAAGTATCAAAGTTATGATAATGGAAGGTAATTAAAAACGAAAGAAACTAGTACTCCCCTGCTTAGCTCGGTAGGATCCGTGTGTGAAGTAGTGGTTAAATCCTTTCCAAGAAAAATGTTTGCGTGAAAAGCTCCTTCTCATCTTATGTATTTTCTTCTTGATAAATTAAACCTGCACACTTGAAGAAAACAAACGAAACCTTCGCGTAAAATCGGCGGTAATAATATATATAAGACTCGATTTAAACTAGGATATAATGCTTGTGGAATGGATGTTTACAGAATTTCTGGAAAATTAAGACCTGGAAAATTCCAAATTTTTTTTAAGTAGCTCAGAAAACGAGAAAAAAGTAATCTGTTGTTTTTACTCCTTCCTGACTCCGTCAGGTTGCGATCCTGACAAAAACTGGGCTGCGATTTTCTGGAAAAAATTCTGGAAAATTTACATCTTTAGAATCTGGAAAAATTTCTGCAAAACATCCATTATGACTCGATACAAGCATTTGACTCGAACAAACACACATATATATCTTATAGTTAATTGTTATTCTCATGTTTACGTTTCTTTTGAAAACGTGTGTAATCCTCCCTACACTTATCCCTTATGTAAAATACCTTTATATGCAATTAAGACAAGGTTAAAAACAAAATAAAGCATTTTTACAAATTTAAACATGAGAATAAACAATCAATAAAAGACATATGACACTAACAAGCAAACAATTAAGCATGGGTTGCCTCCCACGAAGCGCTTTTCTTTATTTAAGAGTCTTGTAGCTAGACTCGTAGTCGTGCTCCTACGTACCGATATAAGTAAGCCTATCCTCAACAATGTCATAAGGATGAAACTTATCATTCAAGTTCATAGTAGTACGTTCGGTTAGATATGCCTTTTCAAACTTCTCTCCATCGGGATCATAGATTGTTATCCTAATGTGCCACTCTCCATCACCGTCACTAGGCGGTCTATCCCAATCCCATTTGTGTTTATATTTCTCAACTTTCCACTTATTCATGACAAGGTTGACGGGCAAGCTTCCTAGGAACTCGGTCATCTTCCTAAATACTAAGGCGTCCTCGAACGGGTTCACTTCCATGTCCCTAGCCATTTCTTTTTCTTGGAAAGTTGCTTTACTAGTGAAGGCTTCATCTAGGTAAAAAGGTCTTTGGGGGCCTATGAGGTTCTTATCTATCCAAGGTCCATATCTAGAAGGCTCTCTATCCAACCTAATCTCATGTGGGATTTCCTCTTCTTTGTAGTACATATGCTTTTTGACATCGTAAATTGACCTAGCACTCCCCTCTCCTACCACTATCTTGGACATCTTACAATTGATGATGGCACTAGCGGTAGCTAAAAATCCTCTTCCTACTAGTAATGGGCATGTCGGGTCCTTATTCATGTCTAGCACATGAAAGTCGGCCAAAAGAGTCAACTCTCCTACGTGTAATACCATGTCTTTTATTATTCCTACCGGACGTGCAACACTACCGTCTGCTAGACCTAAGATGGTTTCCGTTGGTTCTATTTTACCTAAGTTAAGGCTTCTATGGAGGGACAACGGAACAAGATTGATGCATGACCCTAAGTCGGCTAGAGCGTCGAGAGGTTTGGAAGTTCCAAGCCTACACGGAAGAGTAAATAGCCCGAGATCGTCTAACTTCTTAGGTAAATTATTTCGCACAAAAGCGGACCCATGTTTTCCAAGCTTAAGTTCTAACTCATATTTTTATTTTAAAGCATTATAATAAGGTGCATGAGCTAAGACCTCAAGAATCGGTTTTTCTTGATGGAGTTCCTTGTACTCCTCCTCTAAACTAGGTTTGGATTCTTGGTTGACGGGTTTATCAAGAGTAGGTTCTACCAATGGTGCAGGGCCTTGGTACCTCATTTTGGATGGCTTGGAACCCTTTTTGATAGCATTTACCGAGTGAACCGTTGGGTGTGAGGGGCATGGATGAAAATTGTGTAGGGTAAGGAATGAAAGGGATGGTGAGGTATTTATTCGTCTGATCTGGCTCAGCGACGGCGTCACACATTATATGCGACGGCGTCACAACCAATTTTTTTTTCGCAGAAGTAAAGGGTTATGTTAATCCGCCTGGATCAAAAATCTGGTTACTATTTTTGACAAATATTTTAGTTTTTATTTTAGGATCAATTTGCTTAATCCACCAATAATCTCTACTATGGTAAGCAATGCATATGTCAAATTGTCTTTCAATCATGATCTCAGAAATCCCGAAGTATTGTAGGTGAGGGTTCTTTGTCCCCGGTTTAAAACCGAAAGAACTTTTCCTATCATTGGGAAAGTTAGGAAGTGGCACGTGCACCATTCCAATGAACATGGTTTCTAGGGAACATGCGGGGAATGTTGAGACATGAATCAAAGCCAGAATGTGGTTCTTTGATGGAGTTTTCCCTACTCAAGGGAAAAGGTTCGGGAATCATTCCAACGTGCTCCGGTATAGCGTACACCTTTTTAAGCTTTTTAGGCATATTGTTCTTTGCGATTTCTTCACGGATGTTCAACATGAAGTTGTCAGCAAGTCCTAAGAAGGCGTTGTGAGTTTTCCGCATTTGAGCTTCGAGGTGTTTTATTTCCTTTTCTTGCTTGTGGACAAATGTCAACATTACGTCCTCGAATTCATCTTGCCGAGACTTTCTCGGGAGCAAAAATTCCTTGACCGCGTTTACATGCTCAATAGCGTGGGTAGTTACTCCCATTAACGCATTCACTTGCGCCTCCATTTTCTTTATTGCTTGTGCATGAGAGGTTGGCCCATTTTCCGGAACTATCGGAATTTCCCAACCTTCTTCTTCATATTGAGCCAGGTCCTCGATGACTTCCCAACATGCTTTATCAGTGAGGTCACTTAGCCTTCCACCGGCGGCATAATCAATGGTTCGTTGAAAGGAGGGACTGACATGATCATAGAAAAGTTGGACTTGGAGCCAAAGATCAATGTCGTGATGAGGGACTTTATGAAGTAAGTCCTTGAATCGAGTCCATGCTTCGTAGAGAGATTCACCCTGACGTTGTTGGAACATCAAGATGTCATTCCTAAGCTTAGTGGTTCTCCCCGATGGGAAAAATTGAGCAAGGAAGCGAGAGGTCAGATCATCCCAACCTGAGATGGAGCCGGCGGGAAGTCGCTCAAGCCAATTACTAGCTTGGCCCCGTAGAGAGAATTGGAAGAAACGCAGGCGCGTGGTCTCCCGAGTAGTAGCATCAAGGTCGATGGAATCGACAATTTTAAGGAAATCCCTAAGATGCTGATTTGGATCTTCGGAACGAAGTCCATGGAATGCACATCCGTTTTGCACCAACTGGATGGTGTCGGATCGCAGGGCCGTAGTTTGGGCTTGGTCGGGAAGCTCAATGGTGTTCCTATAGCCTAAGTGGCTTGGTGATGAGTGTCTAAATACTCATCATTTTTATATTGTTAGAATGCCAAAAACATCTGAAAACACTCAGAAACACATCAAAATGATGAAAATATCACAAACAAGTGTTTTATATGTTTTAAATGCAAAAACATCAAAATATGGTGAAAAACGTATCAAGTTTGCATAATTGGCAGTTTTAATCCCCCAAGTTACAAAAGTTGTCAAAATTAGTCCCTGGTAATTCAAAAACTTGTAAAATGTCATTTAAGGTCCATAAGATTCAAAAGTTGTCAAAACAAACCCTTTAAAGTTCAAATATCACAAATTGACAACTTTAGTCCCTAAACTTTGAAAATTGTCAAATATAGTCCTTGGTTAATTTAAAAAAGTGAAAACTATCAAATAATAACCTTGTACTATTTATAAATGACAAAAATGGTCCTTATGATAAACTTTGGAGAATTTACATGTTTGGTCCCTCAAGTTTCAAACTTGACAGTTTTGGTCCCTGGATTTACAAAAATGAAAAATAACCAAAGTGGTCCTTGTACTAATCACATTTGGCAGTTTTGGTCCTTGTGAGAGCTTTGGAAAATGTTCAAGTTCAGTCCTTAGCTTTGCAGAAATTACATATTTGGTCCTTGTTGTTTACTTAAAACCAAACGGATCCTATTATTATTACCCAAGGCCCAAATCCAATAACCAAACCCGACCCAAAAATTTAAAACAGATAATACGCGCGCCACTGTTCATCCCCTTCCCCCCTAACACCTGTATCCACTTCATCACCTCCACCTGCTCACTTCCACTTTTCCACACTACCTCATAACACTTGATTACATCCCCCTCCACCTCCACATCATTCCAAGCCCCATTAATTCAGAAAACCTGCTCAATTGAAAATTGGCGCCAAATGTGACATTTGTCAAAACTGATGAAGTGGACTAAACCAATGGTCAAGATGTGATGGGATTAGCTCAGAGGTCGACAAGGGATGTTTCAAGTCAATAAATAAAGAGAAAGAAGCAATGCAGAAGAGAGTTAGAGTAAAAATTAGTTTAAGCTTTGTCGTTTTAATAAAATTTAAATTCCCAGTGTAATTTCAATCCTTAAAGTACTTTGTTTACCTTATTCCATTGTATGTGAATCTCTTTCAGTCCTTAATTTCAAGTCTTAATCTCATTTTCAAGTTTATGCAGTTTTAAGCTTAAAATCTCATAATGATCAAATGTTGTTTTTAATGGTTGTTTTGGACTCTTAAGCTCATGTAAGCTCTTTATCTAGCTTATGTAAGCTATTAGTACTGTTAAAACCAGTTTTACTTAATAAACCCAATATTACCAAAAATTCCAAAAAATTAGTTAAAAATTCAAAAATCATGAAAAACAAAGATCAAGACAGAAGAAGGGAAAGATATGGATTGCTTGTGGTTTAGATGCTTTATGGAAAGCTATTAGGAGTGATTTCCATCACTGGTTCATAGTCTTTGGTTGGAAAACAATTGTAAGCCTTTAAAAAATATTTTGGCATTTCACTGTTTTGATTGCTCATTAGCTTAAATTTCTTTATGTTCATGTTTATTAGTTATAATTAAGTGTGTTTAAACCTTTAAATCAGTAGCTTGTTCTTTTTAATTGATAGTTAACAAAAATCTCATTTTCACAGTCAATATAGCATTAGAGTAATCTCTTAGTTTTATGTTACTAGTACTGTTGTTTCTTGTTTATTTAGTCTTATTAAATATTAACAAGAGGTCTGTAATCAGTTGTATGGATTTAATCAGTGAAATCCTTTGAAAAAGTTCCAAAATAGTCTCTAAAGGTGTGTTTGGTTTTATCTGTTTAACTGTACCAGAGGTTGTGCAGTCTTGTGCTTTTGGTTGTTTTGTGTCACATTTAGTCCTAATATCTTAGTTCAACAAAGAAAACCAGTGTTCATAAGTGAAAAGGTCAAACTTCCTTTTAATTCCATATTACTCAATCACTGTTGGATTTTCATGATCCTTGATCATGATTTTGTATTCATAAGTTGTTAACATTGCCTAAATCAGTCTTAGTACACCTTAAAACAACATAATCAGTGAGTATCATTGATTCAAAGTTCACTAAAGTCAACCTGTTTAGATTTTATAAAAAGTCAAAATGACAGTTTCACAGTTTTTGGATAAAATAGAATAAGTTGCATAGGGTTTAATATTAGTTTTCAAGATTTAGGTTTTAGGGATATCAAAACTTTAGTTGCTTAGCTTTAACCTAGTGTTTTTTATATTTTCTCATCAGCTTATTTACTAGCTTAATTTTTAGCTTCTATTAGACACCTGTTTGAAATGGTGCCATGTGCACAGTTGTGCAGTCCATCTTGATAAACTCACAGAGAGCTTATCAGTTGGCCTTAGCTTGTGATCTTTGGCTCTTTAAGAAGCTATGCTGCTCATCTTCACAGTTCAAGCTTTAATTTTCATTTACAAATCCTTTTACTAGGGCTGCATCTCAGCTTAAGCTTGTCCATTCACTCAGTTAATTGAGTGAATCAGTTTGGACCCCTCACTTCACAAGCTCTTTCTGAGCTCATCAGTGGGTCCCATACCCTCAATCTTGGTTCTTCCAACCCACCTCCTACCAGGCTTGACCCATTGACCCTTTGTTTGGCCTAGATCATAGTGGACCCCACTTGGTTTTACCTCACAAGGTTGTCCCATTTTCTGTCTCAGAATCCAATAGGCAAAGTGCTTATTTGTGTTCTTTGGCTCATTCAAGCTACTTATTTGGTTGGAATAAGTTAGTATTTAGTTAATATAGCATACCCTAGCTTTTGTGTTCATTTGGTGGTCATTTGTGGTATTTAGCTTATTTTGAAGTGCTTATTTATAAGCCTATCAATAGCAGATTCAATTTCCTCCACACTAGCCCATGTTTTTCTATTTTTCTAAGATTCATTAGATTAAAATAGACTTTTCCTGAAATTTTCATAATTTTTCATAACTGTTTGCTATTTTTCTTAATTAAAAACAGTTTTTAGGTAATTTTTAATAGCTTTTAATACAATTAATTAAGAAAAAGTTCAAAAAAATAATTTTTCAATTTTCTTAGGTTAAGATAAATATAAAAGTCATAAAAAGTATTTTTCCATAATTTTCTTAGTTTAAATATTATTTTTTAGCATTTTAATTAGTTTTAAATAGTTTTAAATTGATAATAAATACATAAAAAGTCTAAAAAATATATTTTCAGTTTTAAAATAAGCTTTATCATATTTTAGATTTTTCCAAAGTATAATTTCATTTTTCTAGGTTAATTTTGTATTTTCTTGTATTTTAGTGCATTTTAAATACTTAATAAATAGTTTTTAATTAATAATAATTAAATAAATAGTTGTAAAAATAATTTTCTTTTTCAAATAATTTTCTTTTATTATTAGGATTGTAAAAATATCATTTTCATATTTGTAGGCCTTTTATTTCTCTAAAACTCACGTTTTATTTTGTACGTTTACGTAATTTTATTTAAAACGTACGTTTTAGGATTTAAACGTTCATCATTTTAAAAATAGTGATAGCGTTTATTTAATATATTTTAACTTTTTAATTTCTTTTAATTTGCATTTAAGTCGCTTTAATTTGTAGATCTTTTCTTTAGGTAATTATCCATCCAAATCCTTACTGATCACTATCCTTAGTGATCATTCTATCATCTGATCAAGTGTTTATACACCAATTCATCCTCCGTGGGACTTAAACGACCCAGGAATCCACTATATTCCTCTGATCTTAATTGAATTTGTGTTTGAGCAGTTTTAAGTCTGTTACGGTTAGCCATTCACAAGTGGTTAGCTTGTGTGATTAGACTTGACTGTTTAGCATCAATCACTTGGTCTCGAGTATTCACCAAGAGTACGGGCTCTTGGCGGGTCATTTGGTGGTGGGTTGATGAGTGGTGGTTGGTTATCACCTTCCATGATGAAAAGTGATGGGGTTACGAACAAAGGTCACGAAGAAGGGGGATAGACTACGAGAAAGATAAAAATAAGAAAAATTTACTTGATAGGAATCAAGCAAAGAAACCTAAACGAGGTGGACTACTAACTAGCTATTCTATTCCCTGGCAGCGGCGCCAAAAACTTGATAACGCTACACGCGTCGTTCGGGGTCAAAGGAACTTCCTTTTCGTCGAGCAAGTTTTTCAACACCCTAGGCAGTGAACCTAATCGTTGTAGTGTAGTATTAGGGTAAGCCACGAGTATTGATATCGTTCTATAGGGGAATAGGAATGCTAGTGAGAAGTTACTACGCTAAGGTTGGGGTTGAGGAAGATTATTTTTTTTATCTTTTTTATATTTTTTAAGGAAAGGAAAGGTACGAATCTCGGGGTTTGGATTTGGGGGGTTGGTATTGCTACCGATTACTCTACTTATCTAATTATCTAATCTAAGGTGTATGTAGTCTATGTCTAATTATTGTGTGCTCGTATGATAGTTTAAAGATGTGTTTACTTAGGTTTTACTACTCCTTAATTATCTCCTATTGGTGGTTGAATAGTCACGTCCTTATTCTTAGTTGCGTTGTGTGTCTAAAGTTGTAGGGTATGCGTTTCTCCCTAACTCTTTGAACTTACCATAGGGTCTCGTCTACAAAACCCACTAGGGATAATAAACTCTTACTCTAAGGCACTCTTTGGATAGTTTAGCTTACAACTACTCAAGGAGTTATATTCTAAGGTTCACAAAGATTTAATCAAGCATTAAGTACACAACGAATGACCTATCACATTACTAGATCATTAATCAACTAAGATAAGAGACAACCAATCAATATTCAATAATTAAGTTTCATATTCCCTAAGCAAACACACAAGTAAATTAGCCGGACATGGAAAACATGCAAGCATACACACAAATAATCAAAGACATAATTGTATTAATGAAGTAAAACACTTATCTTGGTGTAAGATAGGGTTTGGAACCCTAAAATACTGTACAAGACAGCCTTGGTTCGGTTTAGGTTTTTACTCCAAAAGACTACACCTCAATACTGAAAAATTCGGATTCTATATATAAGATTACACATGCGACGGCTTCACCTTTTGTGACGCCGTCGTGTCGCCGTCATTAGGGTTTCGTCTTGGCCACGTTAGACTTGCGACGACGTCACCTTATGCTTGTGACGCCGTCCTCTTCAGCTTCTGACGCCGTCTGGATTGCATCTAGGCCGTCTGAGTTGCGACGGCCTACTCTTTTATAACTTGACGTCGTCACTTGAAAATAGGAGTTTTGGCTTCTGTCCCGTCACAAAATCCTCCGACGGCGTCGCGTATAAGCTGTGACGCCGTCACCTTATGTTTTCAGCAGCTTTGAGTGTCTCGATTCTGACTTTGGC
Source organism: Chrysanthemum seticuspe (assembly GCA_019973895.1). Lineage (NCBI taxonomy): Eukaryota > Viridiplantae > Streptophyta > Magnoliopsida > Asterales > Asteraceae > Chrysanthemum > Chrysanthemum seticuspe. Next base: position 332,597,811 of record BPTQ01000005.1, read on the forward strand.
CATTTTCTTCGTATATTCGCGCCTTTTCGTCCAAATAAGTGCCATTCCAGCATTTTGCCTTCAAGAGACCTAAAAAGTGAAAAGGAACGATATTAAGCAATAACGGATACAAAAGTGATCAAATAAGGGCTTAAACGACCCCTCAAAAAGGTACCTTTTAAAACCTTATCAGTGTGTTTTAAACTCCCACAAACCAACAGTAGCAGAAGTTTGACAATCGCTCATATTGCACCTGGACTTTAAAACCTTATTTAAAACGTACGTTTTAGGATTTAAACGTTCATCATTTTAAAAATAGTGATAGCGTTTATTTAATATATTTTAACTTTTTAATTTCTTTTAATTTGCATTTAAGTCGCTTTAATTTGTAGATCTTTTCTTTAGGTAATTATCCATCCAAATCCTTACTGATCACTATCCTTAGTGATCATTCTATCATCTGATCAAGTGTTTATACACCAATTCATCCTCCGTGGGACTTAAACGACCCAGGAATCCACTATATTCCTCTGATCTTAATTGAATTTGTGTTTGAGCAGTTTTAAGTCTGTTACGGTTAGCCATTCACAAGTGGTTAGCTTGTGTGATTAGACTTGACTGTTTAGCATCAATCACTTGGTCTCGAGTATTCACCAAGAGTACGGGCTCTTGGCGGGTCATTTGGTGGTGGGTTGATGAGTGGTGGTTGGTTATCACCTTCCATGATGAAAAGTGATGGGGTTACGAACAAAGGTCACGAAGAAGGGGGATAGACTACGAGAAAGATAAAAATAAGAAAAATTTACTTGATACCAAAAATACGTTTTCTAGCTTGTGTTTCTTTTAAGGTGATTCTTAAATAAATACGATTTGGTTAAACGAGACGATACCAAAAATATTTTCCAAAAGTTTTTGAACCCCTTTGCACAAATCATTACCTACGTCTTTTCAGTGGTACTTAATTTATACATAAAAATCAACCACCGCAAATCAAGGCAGTGCACTACCTAACTGGGGGTGCGACCATAGTAAGTTCCCGAACATCATATTTAAAACTTGCCTTTGTGTCACTTGTGATTTGGTGTACCTTTTTCAAAGAAGCCATTTCATTTGTGATTATTGGTTAAGTTCACTTGTGTTTTGCCTCATTTGTTTTGAAAATTGATTTTTATACTTAGTGCATGCGCACTCGTTCTTCCAGTTCTACAAGTCCACTTTCTGAACTTGGAAAGATTCCTCGTAGACGTAGAGGACGTTTAGCTCCTTCAGCCGTGACTGAGGAACGTCTACCACTACCACCCCCTGTCGAAATGGCAGAAGACAAACCCATGAATGAGCTTCTCCAAGCACCCATCGAGGGTTACGGAGATGCCATTGTTGTCCCAGCCATTGTGGCTGATACCTTCGAGCTCAAAACCGGGTTGCTTAATCTAGTAACCCAAAGCCAATTCTATGGTTTTGAGCGGGATGATCCTCATGCACACATTCGATGGTTTAACAAGATAGCATCTACCATCAAGTACAAGAATGTCCCACATGAAGCTATCAAGCTTCTTCTGTTCCCATTCTCTCTAGAGGGACAAGCCCGGAATTGGCTTGAGAAACAACCCCCTCGTTCCATTGAGACATGGGAGGATCTAGTTACCAAGTTTGTTAACGAATTCTATCCTCCATCCCGAACTACAAGTCTTAAGAATGAGATAATGAAATTTTCTCAGAGATTTGATGAATCATTCGGGGAGGCATGGGATCGTTACAAAGAATTGCTCCGCAAGTGTCCACATCATGGTTTTACCGAGTTAATGCAAATGGATACTTTCTATAATGGTCTGAGACAAGCTGACCAAGACTCTTTGAATGCCTCCGCGGGAGGTAATTTCCTTAGCAAAACCACAAAAGAAGCCTTACAAATCATTGAAAACAAATCCCAGGTCCGCTCTTTCCGCACAAAGACATATCAGAATCAGTCTAATGCTGGACCTTCTACTTCATCTCCTGTGAGTACATCTAGCACCGATGCTAAGATTGATAAACTCACAGATATTGTTCAGGCTTTGGTTCTTGCTAACCAGAAGAAAGTCACCTTCACTCAAACACCATCACATGGTGAAGTGAAGAAAGTTGAAGTTTGTGTTACTTGTGGTGGTCCTCATGCATACTACAACTGTACTGCCACCGATGGTAGTCCGTTTGAAGCAAATGCTATAGCCGGTACTTCAAATCAAGGAGGTAATCAATACCGTCCTCAGAATGATCCAAACTACCGTGCTAACACTTATCAGGCACCACCCGGTTTTAACCAAAATCCTAACCGGATTCAGAATCAACCTAGAATGAACCAAGGTTATCAAAACCAAGGTAATTTCTATCCTGGACCCAATCAAGGTTCCAACAACAAGGAAACCTTCATCAAAACAATTTCAATCGTGGGAATCAATTTCATGGGAATGTGAATCCTAATCAAGGGAATTTTCAACAACAAGGTCCTAATCAAAATATCAGACCTCAGAATTTCCCTCCACATCCTCCAGTACCATCATCTGATGAGTTATTGAAGCAGTTCATGAAATCCCAAGATGAAATGAACAGGTTGTTGGTCAGTCAGATTGCTGATCTCAAAAAGTCTTTAAATGATCAACCCTCGGGCTCAGGAAAACTTCCGAGCAACACGATCGCTAACCCGAGGGGCGATGCTAAGGCGATCACAACCAGAAGTGGTGTTTCATACAATGGACCCGCTATTCCTACTACCTCTTCTTCTTCTCTCCCGAAGGTAGTGGAAAGTGAACCTAGGGCACACAATGGACCTACGACTCCAATGCCTCCTCCACTAGGAGAAATGAGTCAAGTTATCAAGGAACTTCCTGTTAATAACGGAGGAACCAATGATGTCCATCCTCAAGTTGTCCAGAAACCCAAGTCTAATCCAGGAGTTGTTTTTGAACCACCTGTAGCTCCCATTGAAAATACCAAATCCAAATCTTCTTTTCCTTATCCATCACGTTTGAATGAGCAAAAGCTCCGTGAAAAAGCTAGTCATCAAATGGACAAATTTTTCCAAATTTTCCAAGAATTACATTTTGACATAAGCTTTGCGGATGCTATCATGCTGATGCCCAAGTTTGCATCAACTCTCAAACACATGTTAAGCAATAAGGAAAAGCTGTTTGAAATGGCTAAAACTCCTCTTAACGAGAACTGCTCTGCAGTTATCCTGAAGAAGCATCCAGAAAAGCTTGGAGATCCTGGAAAATTTCTCTTACCTTGTGTATTTCCAGGAATGGTTGAATGCTTTGCCCTAGCAGATCTTGGTGCAAGCATCAATCTGATGCCTTATTCAGTATGGAAGAAACTTTCTCTTCCGGAACTCACTCCTACATGCATGACTCTCGAGCTTGCAGATCGTACAATATCCCGTCCTCTTGGCATTGCCGAGGACGTATTTGTGAAAGTAGGAAAGTTCCATTTTCCAGCTGACTTCGTGGTTGTTGATTTTGATGCCGATCATCGGGTTCCTCTCATTGTTGGTCGAGGATTCCTAAGAACGGGCCGTGCTCTCATAGATGTATTTGAGAAAGAAATCACATTGCGTGTTGGTAATGAAGCTGTCACTTTTAACCTTGATCAAACTTCGAGGTCCTCTGCAAACTATGATTCTGAGTCGGTTAACCGAATCGATATCATTGATGTTGCTTCAGAAGAGTACTCTCAAGAAGTTCTTGGTTATGATCATAATTCTTCGAGTGATAATCTCACTCATTCATCTCAACCTATCATCGCCAATTCTACTCCTTCTCTTACACCATTTGAGGAAAGTGACTTCATCTTAGAAGAGATTGAAGCCTACTTGTCTAGTGATTCTGTTCCATGGGAAATTGATCACGCTCCCATCGACATTGAGGGAGACATACTTCTCATTGAGAAGTTGCTTAATGATGATCCATCATCAGCCCCTCACACTAGTGATTCAATTCCTGCTGAGATTAATCAAAATGAGATTAATCTGGAGGGAGATTTTCTTCTTGAGAAGTTGTTAAATCATGACATTTCTCCTCCTCTTCCTCCCATCAAACTTCATAACAAGGAAATCAAATCAGTTGAGAAAACTGAAGAATTTCCTGAGGTTGAGCTTAAGGACTTACCACCTCATCTCGAGTATGCATTTCTTGAAGGTGATGATAAATTACCAGTCATTATTGCTAGAGATTTGAGTAAAGATGAAAAAGCTGCTCTCATAAAAATCTTGAAGTCACACAAGCAAGCAATTGCTTGGAAACTCTCCGACATTAAGGGTATCAACCCTGAGTTCTGTACTCATAAAATCTTGATGGAGGATGACTTCAAGCCAGCAGTTCAACATCAGAGAAGAGTAAATCCAAAAATCCATGATGTTATCAAACAGGAGGTTATCAAACTTCTTGATGCAGGATTGATTTATCCAATCTCAGATAGTCCTTGGGTTAGCCCAATTCATTGTGTTCCTAAGAAGGGTGGCATAACTGTTGTCACAAATGAAGATAACGAGTTAATTCCAACTCGTCTGGTTACGGGATGGCGTGTTTGCATTGACTATCGTAAGTTGAATGACGCCACTCGTAAAGACCATTTTCCTCTGCCCTTTATGGACCAGATGCTTGAGAGATTAGCAGGGAATGAATACTATTGTTTCCTTGATGGTTTCTCAGGGTACTTTCAGATCCCCATTGATCCAAAGGATCAAGATAAAACCACATTCACCTGCCCATACGGAACATTTGCTTATAGACGTATGCCTTTTGGTTTATGTAATGCTCCTGGCACGTTCCAACGATGTATGATGGCCATTTTCCACGACATGATCGGGGAAACAATGGAGGTGTTTATGGATGACTTCTCGGTCATTGGGGATTCATTTCAAACATGTCTCTCCCATTTAGATAAAATGCTTCAAAGGTGTGAAGACACCAATCTTTGTCTAAACTGGGAGAAAAGCCACTTCATGGTCAAAGAAGGCATAGTCCTTGGCCATAAAATTTCAAAGAATGGGATTGAGGTAGATAGAGCAAAAGTCGATGTTATTGCTAAACTGCCTCATCCTACTACCGTCAAAGGTATTAGGAGTTTTTTAGGTCATGCCGGTTTCTATCGTAGATTCATACAAGATTTTTCCAAAATCGCACGGCCTATGACCCATCTTCTTGAAAAGGATGCTCCTTTTATCTTCTCACCCGAGTGCATCGTAGCTTTTGAAACACTAAAGAAAAAGCTCACTGAAGCACCCATTCTCGTTGCTCCCGACTGGGACTTGCCTTTTGAGCTTATGTGCGATGCAAGTGATTTTGCTATCGGTGCAGTCTTAGGGCAACGTAGAAACAAGCATTTTCAGCCTATTCACTACGCAATTAAGACTATGACTGAAGCTCAAACTCATTATACCACCACAGAAAAAGAGCTATTAGCCGTGGTGTACGCATTTGAGAAGTTTCGGCCGTACTTAATCTTGACCAAATGCGTAGTGTATACGGATCACTCGGCTATCAAATATCTCTTTGCAAAACAAGATGCAAAGCCGAGATTGCTCTGTTGGGTTCTCCTCCTCCAAGAATTTGATATCATCATACGTGATAAAAAAGGAGCTGAGAACCTGGCTGCTGATCATCTGTCCAGATTAGAAAACCCTCACCAAGATGTTTTCGAGAAAAAGGAAATAAATGAAACATTTCCTCTCGAGACACTCAATGCGGTTTCTTTTCGTGGAAATTCTTCTACCCCATGGTTTGCTGACTTCGCAAATTACCATGCGGGTAACTTCATAGTGAAAGGGATGTCAACCCAGCAGAAGAACAAATTCTTCAAAGATGTTAAACATTATTTCTGGGACGACCCTTTCTTATTCAAAATCTGTGCGGATCAAGTCATCCGACGGTGTGTTTATGGACAAGAAGCTCTTGACATTCTCAAAGCTTGCCATGCTGGACCCACCGGGGGCCATCATAGCCCAAACTACACCGCCAAAAAGGTGTTTGATTCTGGATTTTATTGGCCCACAATCTATAAAGATGCCCATGATCTCGTCAAAACATGTGATTCATGTCAACGTTATGGAAATATTTCACAACGAAATGAAATGCCACAAAATGCAATTCAAGTTTGTGAAATCTTTGACGTCTGGGGCATAGATTTTATGGGACCATTTCCATCATCTCGAGGAAACAAATACATTCTCGTGGCCGTTGATTACTTATCAAAATGGGTTGAAGCAAAAGCTTTACCCACGAATGATGCCCGAGTTGTAGTAAAATTCCTCAAAGCTTTATTTTCCCGATTTGGAACTCCACGTGCTATAATTAGTGATCGTGGTACGCATTTCTGCAATGACAAATTTGATAAAGTCATGCAAAAGTATGGTGTAAACCACCGTCTTTCTACTGCGTATCATCCACAAACAAGTGGACAAGTAGAAGTGACAAATCGGGGTATAAAAAGAATCCTTGAAAGGACAGTAGGTGAAAATCGTGCATCCTGGTCGGATAAACTGGATGACGCACTCTGGGCTTTTCGTACAGCTTGCAAAACACCCATTGGGTGTACTCCATACAAGCTAGTGTACGGAAAAGCATGTCATCTTCCGATTGAACTAGAGCACAAGGCTTACTGGGCCTTAAAACATGCAAACTTCGATATACAGACAGCAGGTGATCACAGAAAAGTTCAAATGAATGAACTAAATGAACTCCGTGATCAAGCATACGAGAACTCTTTAATTTACAAACAAAAGACAAAGAAGATTCATGACTCTAAAATCAAGAACCGCGTTTTCAACGTTGGTGATCGAGTCCTTCTTTTCAACTCTAGATTGAAGATTTTCTCGGGAAAGCTTAAGTCCCGTTGGTCTGGTCCATTTACTATTGCTAAGGTTTATCCTTATGGCACCATTGAGTTATCTCAACCTGATGGTCCAAATTTTAAAGTGAATGGTCATCGATTAAAACATTACTTTGGAGAGGACATTCCCCCTGTGGTTGTCCCGGATCTACAAACTTTCCCCATGAACCAATGAATGAGGGGATCGAGTCAAGCTAGTGACTCGGGAATCAAAAACATTAGCACACACCATATGGGTTTTCATCCATATTTCTGTCTTCTTACCCCCTTTCTACCACCCTAGTGTGGGGGAGTTTCCCCACGCTGTTAAAAAAAAAAAAAAAAAAAAAAAAAAAAAAAAAAAAAGAAGGTGTATATATCAAAAACAAAATAATGGCCGTAATATTTCCTTTTTATGTTCTGTGTTTCGGCATAACCGCCGGTACTTTGAATATTGAGGGCAATATTCATTTCGAAGTGTGGGGGGGAATTCTCACGAATTTTATCATGTAATTATTCCACCCAATTCCCCCGTTTTTGGCCAAAATTTTTTTGGAGTAAGTGTTTTTCACTTGCTCAGCAAATGGTAATCAGTCCGCCATGTCTAACCCACATAAGGATTGGCTAATCCAGGAGCAAACGGCTCTTGGTAAAGATATCTCAAATCCGTTTATGGCTTACAATTTGCCTAAAATTGTATGGTGTTCAGCTCACCATATCTTTAAACTAGTGAAAAGTTGGCTAGCCCGCAAGTTTATGGCTTGTGGTAAAGGCAGTTAAAAATCCATAATTGGTAATCGGCTCACCAAAGATAATATTAATAATTTATCTAAGAGTTGGCTAGTCCAGAAGCAAACGGCTTCTGGTAAAGACAAATCAAATCCGTTGAAAGCTTATGATTTGCTCAAAATCATTTGGTTATCATTGTACCAAGGTTCTTACTTGAACTGAAACAATTGGCTACTCCAGAAGTAATGGCTTTTGGTAAAGAGATAAAATCCATTAATTTTTCTCAAATCATTGCTAGGGACTAGCAATATCTTAGTGTGGGGGATTGATGAGTGTCTAAATACTCATCATTTTAATACTGTTAGAATGCCAAAAACATCTGAAAACACTCAGAAACACATCAAAATGATGAAAATATCACAAACAAGTGTTTTATATGTTTTAAATGCAAAAACATCAAAATATGGTGAAAAACGTATCAAGTTTGCATAATTGGCAGTTTTAGTCCCCCAAGTTACAAAAGTTGTCAAAATTAGTCCCTGGTAATTCAAAAACTTGTAAAATGTCATTTAAGGTCCATAAGATTCAAAAGTTGTCAAAACAAACCCTTTAAAGTTCAAAAATCACAAATTGACAACTTTAGTCCCTAAACTTTGAAAATTGTCAAATATAGTCCTTGGTTAATTTAAAAAAGTGAAAACTATCAAATAATAACCTTGTACTATTTATAAATGACAAAAATGGTCCTTATGATAAACTTTGGAGAATTTACATGTTTGGTCCCTCAAGTTTCAAACTTGACAGTTTTGGTCCCTGGATTTACAAAAATGGAAAATAACCAAAGTGGTCCTTGTACTAATCACATTTGGCAGTTTTGGTCCTTGTGAGAGCTTTGGAAAATGTTCAAGTTCAGTCCTTAGCTTTGCAGAAATTACATATTTGGTCCTTGTTGTTTACTTAAAACCAAACGGATCCTATTATTATTACCCAAGGCCCAAATCCAATAACCAAACCCGGCCCAAAAATTTAAAACAGATAATACGCGCGCCACTGTTCATCCCCTTCCCCCTAACACCTGTATCCACTCCATCACCTCCACCTGCTCACTTCCACTTTTCCACACTACCTCATAACACTTGATTACATCCCCCTCCACCTCCACATCATTCCAAGCCCCGTTAATTCAGAAAACCTGCTCAATTGAAAATTGGCGCCAAATGTGACATTTGTCAAAACTGATGAAGTGGACTAAACCAATGGTCAAGATGTGATGGGATTAGCTCAGAGGTCGACAAGGGATGTTTCAAGTCAATAAATAAAGAGAAAGAAGCAATGCAGAAGAGAGTTAGAGTAAAAATTAGTTTAAGCTTTGTCGTTTTAATAAAATTTAAATTCCCAGTGTAATTTCAATCCTTAAAGTACTTTGTTTACCTTATTCCATTGTATGTGAATCTCTTTCAGTCCTTAATTTCAAGTCTTAATCTCATTTTCAAGTTTATGCAGTTTTAAGCTTAAAATCTCATAATGATCAAATGTTGTTTTTAATGGTTGTTTTGGACTCTTAAGCTCATGTAAGCTCTTTATCTAGCTTATGTAAGCTATTAGTACTGTTAAAACCAGTTTTACTTAATAAACCCAATATTACCAAAAATTCCAAAAAATTAGTTAAAAATTCAAAAATCATGAAAAACAAAGATCAAGACAGAAGAAGGGAAAGATATGGATTGCTTGTGGTTTAGATGCTTTATGGAAAGCTATTAGGAGTGATTTCCATCACTGGTTCATAGTCTTTGGCTGGAAAACAATTGTAAGCCTTTTAAAAAATATTTTGGCATTTCACTGTTTTGATTGCTCATTAGCTTAAATTTCTTTATGTTCATGTTTATTAGTTATAATTAAGTGTGTTTAAACCTTTAAATCAGTAGCTTGTTCTTTTTAATTGATAGTTAACAAAAATCTCATTTTCACAGTCAATATAGCATTAGTGTAATCTCTTAGTTTTATGTTACTAGTACTGTTGTTTCTTGTTTATTTAGTCTTATTAAATATTAACAAGAGGTCTGTAATCAGTTGTATGGATTTAATCAGTGAAATCCTTTGAAAAAGTTCCAAAATAGTCTCTAAAGGTGTGTTTGGTTTTATCTGTTTAACTGTACTAGAGGTTGTGCAGTCTTGTGCTTTTGGTTGTTTTGTGTCACATTTAGTCCTAATATCTTAGTTCAACAAAGAAAACCAGTGTTCATAAGTGAAAAGGTCAAACTTCCTTTTAATTCCATATTACTCATTCACTGTTGGATTTTCATGATCCTTGATCATGATTTTGTATTCATAAGTTGTTAACATTGCCTAAATCAGTCTTAGTACACCTTAAAACAACATAATCAGTGAGTATCATTGATTCAAAGTTCACTAAAGTCAACCTGTTTAGATTTTATAAAAAGTCAAAATGACAGTTTCACAGTTTTTGGATAAAATAGAATAAGTTGCATAGGGTTTAATATTAGTTTTCAAGATTTAGGTTTTAGGGATATCAAAACTTTAGTTGCTTAGCTTTAACCTAGTGTTTTTTATATTTTCTCATCAGATTATTTACTAGCTTAATTTTTTAGCTTCTATTAGACACCTGTTTGAAATGGTGCCCTGTGCACAGTTGTGCAGTCCATCTTGATAAGCTCACAGAGAGCTTATCATTTGGCCTTAGTTTGTGATCTTTGGCTCTTTAAGAAGCTATGCTGCTCATCTTCAATGTTCAAGCTTTAATTTTCATTCACAAATCCTTTTACTAGGGCTGCATCTCAGCTTAAGCTTGTCCATTCACTCAGTTAATTGAGTGAATCAGTTTGGACCCCTCACTTCACAAGCTCTTTCTGAGCTCATCAGTGGGTCCCATACCCTCAATCTTGGTTCTTCCAACCCACCTCCTACCAGGCTTGACCCATTGACCCTTTGTTTGGCCTAGATCATAGTGGACCCCACTTGGTTTTACCTCACAAGGTTGTCCCATTTTCTGTCTCAGAATCCAATAGGCAAAGTGCTTATTTGTGTTCTTTGGCTCATTCAAGCTACTTATTTGGTTGGAATAAGTTAGTATTTAGTTAATATAGCATACCCTAGCTTTTGTGTTCATTTGGTGGTCATTTGTGGTATTTAGCTTATTTTGAAGTGCTTATTTATAAGCCTATCAATAGCAGATTCAATTTCCTCCACACTAGCCCATGTTTTTCTATTTTTCTTAGATTCATTAGATTAAAATAGACTTTTCCTGAAATTTTCATAATTTTTCATAACTGTTTGCTATTTTTCTTAATTAAAAACAGTTTTTAGGTAATTTTTAATAGCTATTAATACAATTAATTAAGAAAAAGTTCAAAAAAATAATTTTTCAATTTTCTTAGGTTAAGATAAATATAAAAGTCATAAAAAGTATTTTTCCATAATTTTCTTAGTTTAAATATTATTTTTTAGCATTTTAATTAGCTTTAAATAGTTTTAAATTGATAATAAATACATAAAAAGTCTAAAAAATATATTTTCAGTTTTAAAATAAGCTTTATCATATTTTAGATTTTTCCAAAGTATAATTTCATTTTTCTAGGTTAATTTTGTATTTTCTTGTATTTTAGTGCATTTTAAATACTTAATAAATAGTTTTTAATTAATAATAATTAAATAAATAGTTGTAAAAATAATTTTCTTTTTCTAATAATTTTCTTTTATTATTAGGATTGTAAAAATATCATTTTCATATTTGTAGGCCTTTTATTTCTCTAAAACTCACGTTTTATTTTGTACGTTTACGTAATTTTATTTAAAACGTACGTTTTAGGATTTAAACGTTCATCATTTTAAAAATAGTGATAACGTTTATTTAATATATTTTAACTTTTTAATTTCTTTTAATTTGCATTTAAGTCGCTTTAATTTGTAGATCTTTTCTTTAGGTAATTATCCATCCAAATCCTTACTGATCACTATCCTTAGTGATCATTCTATCATCTGATCAAGTGTTTATACACCAATTCATCCTCCGTGGGACTTAAACGACCCAGGAATCCACTATATTCCTCTGATCTTAATTGAATTTGTGTTTGAGCAGTTTTAAGTCTGTTACGGTTAGCCATTCACAAGTGGTTAGCTTGTGTGATTAGACTTGACTGTTTAGCATCAATCACTTGGTCTCGAGTATTCACCAAGAGTACGGGCTCTTGGCGGGTCATTTGGTGGTGGGTTGATGAGTGGTGGTTGGTTATCACCTTCCATGATGAAAAGTGATGGGGTTACGAACAAAGGTCACGAAGAAGGGGGATAGACTACGAGAAAGATAAAAATAAGAAAAATTTACTTGATAGGAATCAAGCAAAGAAACCTAAACGAGGTGGACTACTAACTAGCTATTCTATTCCCTGGCAGCGGCGCCAAAAACTTGATAACGCTACACGCGTCGTTCGGGGTCAAAGGAACTTCCTTTTCGTCGAGCAAGTTTTTCAACACCCTAGGCAGTGAACCTAATCGTTGTAGTGTAGTATTAGGGTAAGCCACGGGTATTGATATCGTTCTCTAGGGGAATAGGAATGCTAGTGAGAAGTTACTACGCTAAGGTTGGGGTTGAGGAAGATTATTTTTTTTATCTTTTTTATATTTTTTAAGGAAAGGAAAGGTACGAATCTCGGGGTTTGGATTTGGGGGGTTGGTATTGCTACCGATTACTCTACTTATCTAATTATCTAATCTAAGGTGTATGTAGTCTATGTCTAATTATTGTGTGCTCGTATGATAGTTTAAAGATGTGTTTACTTAGGTTTTACTACTCCTTAATTATCTCCTATTGGTGGTTGAATAGTCACGTCCTTATTCTTAGTTGCGTTGTGTGTCTAAAGTTGTAGGGTATGCGTTTCTCCCTAACTCTTTGAACTTACCATAGGGTCTCGTCTACAAAACCCACTAGGGATAATAAACTCTTACTCTAAGGCACTCTTTGGATAGTTTAGCTTACAACTACTCAAGGAGTTATATTCTAAGGTTCACAAAGATTTAATCAAGCATTAAGTACACAACGAATGACCTATCACATTACTAGATCATTAATCAACTAAGATAAGAGACAACCAATCAATATTCAATAATTAAGTTTCATATTCCCTAAGCAAACACACAAGTAAATTAGCCGGACATGGAAAACATGCAAGCATACACACAAATAATCAAAGACATAATTGTATTAATGAAGTAAAACACTTATCTTGGTGTAAGATAGGGTTTGGAACCCTAAAATACTGTACAAGACAGCCTTGGTTCGGTTTAGGTTTTTACTCCAAAAGACTACACCTCAATACTGAAAAATTCGGATTCTATATATAAGATTACACATGCGACGGCTTCACCTTTTGTGACGCCGTCGTGTCGCCGTCATTAGGGTTTCGTCTTGGCCACGTTAGACTTGCGACGACGTCACCTTATGCTTGTGACGCCGTCCTCTTCAGCTTCTGACGCCGTCTGGATTGCATCTAGGCCGTCTGAGTTGCGACGGCCTACTCTTTTATAACTTGACGTCGTCACTTGAAAATAGGAGTTTTGGCTTCTGTCCCGTCACAAAATCCTCCGACGGCGTCGCGTATAAGCTGTGACGCCGTCACCTTATGTTTTCAGCAGCTTTGAGTGTCTCGATTCTGACTTTGGCCATTTTCTTCGTATATTCGCGCCTTTTCGTCCAAATAAGTGCCATTCCAGCATTTTGCCTTCAAGAGACCTAAAAAGTGAAAAGGAACGATATTAAGCAATAACGGATACAAAAGTGATCAAATAAGGGCTTAAACGACCCCTCAAAAAGGTACCTTTTAAAACCTTATCAGTGTGTTTTAAACTCCCACAAACCAACAGTAGCAGAAGTTTGACAATCGCTCATATTGCACCTGGACTTGAACCTTAGTGTTATGAAGATTTTAATATCGTGACAAACCTACATATAGCGTTAGAAATATTTATCATGACTCTTGCTCTAATGTGCTTACTGATAAGGTTTTAAAATGTACCTTTTTGAGGGGTCGTTTAAGCCCTTATTTGATCACTTTTGTATCCGTTATTGCTTAATATCGTTCCTTTTCACTTTTTAGGTCTCTTGAAGGCAAAATGCTGGAATGGCACTTATTTGGACGAAAAGGCGCGCATATACGAAGAAAATGGCCAAAGTCAGAATCGAGACACTCAAGGCTGTTGAAAACATAAGGGGACGGCGTCACTACCTAACTGCGACGCCGTCGGAGGATTTTGTAACGGGACAGAAGCCAAAACTCCTATTTTCAAGTGACGACGTCAAGTTAAAAAAGAGTAGGCCGTCGCAACTCAGACGGCCTAGATGCAATCCAGACGGCGTCAGAAGCTGAAGAGGACGGCGTCACAAGCACAAGGTGACACCGTCGCAAGACTAACGTGGCCAAGACGAAACCCTAATGACGGCGATCCGACGGCGTCACAAAACATAAGGTGACGCCGTCGCAGATGTAATATTATATATAGAATCCGAATTTTTCAGTATTTGTGTGTAGTCTTTTGGAGTAAAAACCTAAACCGAACCAAGGCTGTCTTGTACAGTATTTTAGGGTTCCAACCCCTATCTTACATCAAGATAAGTGTTTTACTTCATTAATTCAATTATGTCTTTGATTATTTGTGTGTATGCTTGCATGTTCTCCATGCCCATCTAATTTACTTGTGTGTTTGCTTAGGGAATATGAAACTTAATTATTGAATATTGATTGGTTGTTTCTTATCTTAGTTGATTAATGATCTAGTAATGCGATAGGTCATTCGTTGTGTACTTAATGCTTGATTAAATATTTGTGAACCTTAGAATATGACTCCATGAGTAGTTGTAAGCTAAACCATCCAAAGAGTGCCTTAGAGTAAGAGTTTATTATCCCTAGTGGGTTTTGTAGACGAGACCGGGTAAGTTCAAAGAGTTAGGGAGAAACGCATACCCTACAACTTTAGACACACAACGCAACTAAGAATAAGGACGTGACAATTCAACCACCAATAGGAGATAATTAAGGAGTAGTAAAACCTAAGTAAGCACATCTTTAAACTATCATACGAGCAAACAATAATTAGACATAGACTACATACACCTTAGATTAGATAATTAGATAAGTAGAGTAATCGGTAGCAATACCAACCCCCCAACTTCAAACCCCGAGATTCGTACCTTTCCTTTCCTTAAAAAATATAAAAAGATAAAAAATAATCTTCCTCAACCCCAACCTTAGCGTAGTAACTTCTCACTAGCATTCCTATTCCCCTAGAGAACGATATCAATACCCGTGGCTTACCCTAATACTACACTACAACGATTAGGTTCACTGCCTAGGGTGTTGAAAAACTTGCTCGACGAAAAGGAAGTTCCTTTGACCCCGAACGACGCGTGTAGCGTTATCAAGTTTTTGGCGCCGTTGCCGGGGAATAGAATAGCTAGTCAGTAGTCCACCTCGTTTAGGTTTCTTTGCTTGATTCCTATCAAGTAAATTTTTCTCATTTTTAGTTTCCTCGTAGTCTATCCCCCTTCTTTGTGTTTGTGTTCGTAAAACCCTTTTCATTTGTCGCCATGGCAAGTGAAGTTGCATTTGAATCACTAACAAATGAGGAACAATTGAATTTCGCAGATTGGTTTGGTTTTTATTGTTCTAATGAATTTGTGAGTGAACTTAGAGATATCCAAAAGGAGACGGGTGTAAGGTTGGATGGATTTGATATATTTTGTGTTTGTGTGGCTTCTATTCAACAATCGTTGTCAGGATCAACTCCTTTTAGCGAGACCATCTGGAGAATTTTTAAGAAAAGCCTCCTATGCATAAACCATCAATTGAATGATCTTAGGCACCATGATAAAAAAGACCTAGTTTTTAAGAACATGGAACCTAAACCCGAACAAGATTGTGAGATGGTTATAGTTGAACTGCCTAGTTGCATGCGTGGGATAGATTTCAAAGCATATGACACGCGTGAGGAATCCTTTAGGAAAATAGAACATAGTAATCAAATTTTTGAGAATAATTCTTATGAATCGGACCAAGAATTTGAAATGGCTAAAGAAGGATTTGAGATGCTTAAGAGTGTATTTGGGTCAGATCATACTAAAACACATGATGAACATTTAGGAGATCTAGATATAATGGAGAATGAGGTGGAAACTCCAAGCCCACAAGCCCTACCATCACTTGAGGAACACACATCGCCTATAACTTACCCGGGAGAAGTAGAAGAGAGTATAGGAACCCCGATTGATATAGAACATTTGGACCAAACACTACTAGAGAATGTGGGTTTAGATGCTTGTTGTCATGACCTCTCTCTTAGTCCTAGGGAAGTTCTTAATTTTGATGAACCGGAGCCTCAACCAAAAACCTTACCCAATGTTCCGTCTTTAGATGTGAATCTTGGAATTGAATTAGGCCCCAATCCACCCATCAAAATAGATAGTCCGGGTAGTTGTTTGATAAAGGTGGTAGATTCTAGGCCATGTAGAGTGGAAGCTAATATAGGAGTAACCCATGACCTTACACACTTATATCACCCATTCATGGTTGATAACAAGAAACATTATGGGTTTAAACCGGGTTTATTAGGTCAAGATGGATCCTTAACTAAGAATCTTTTGAAGTTGATAGAAGATGATCCATTTTTAGGAGAGAGATTTGATTCACCCGCTACACCAATTGAATTAGGTAAGGTTATAATGAATGGAGCACACTCCTTTGAGCACATAAATCACCCATCACCCTCTACTCACGTAGCAAATTTCCACCCTAAGGGTGTGTATCGCTACTATCACCCGCACTTAAACTTAAGTGTAGGGAAAACTTCCCCTTTATCTGTTAAATAAGGGTAGAGTCAGGCTCGTGACTCGAACAAAAACAAGCGCTTCTTGGGAGGTAACCCATGTGTATTTGTTTTTCATTTTTATTTGTGTGTCATATGTCTTTTATTGATTGTTTATTCTCATGTTTAAATTTGTAAAAATGCTTTATTTTGTTTTTAACCTCGTCTTAATTGCATATAAAGGTATTTTACATAAGGGATAAGTGTAGGGAGGATTACACACGCTTTCAAAAGAAACGTAAACATGGGAATAACAATTAACTAAAAGATATATATGTGTGTTTGTTCGAGTCAAATGCTTGTATCGAGTCATAATGGATGTTTTGCAGAAATTTTTCCAGATTCTAAAGATGTAAATTTTCCAGAATTTTTTCCAGAAAATCGCAGACCAGTTTTTGTCAGGATAACCTGACGGCGTCAGGATCGCAACCTGACGGCTTCAGGAAGGAGTAAAAACATCAGATTACTTTTTTCTCGTTTTCTGAGCTACTTAAAATTTTTGGAATTTTCCAGGTCTTAATTTTCCAGAAATTCTGTAAACATCCATTCCACAAGCATTATATCCTAGTTTAAATCGAGTCTTATATATATTATTACCGCCGATTTTACGCGAAGGTTTCGTTTGTTTTCTTCAAGTGTACAGGTTTTATTTATCAAGAAGAAGATACATAAGGTTGGAAGGAGCTTTTCACGCATAAATTCTTCTTGGAAAGGATTTAACCACTACTTCACACACGGATCCTACCGAGCTAATCAGGGGAGTACTAATTTCTTTCGTTTTTAATTACCTTCCATTATCATAACTTTGATACTTTCGGGGAACATTGGGGACAATGTTCAGTTTAAGTGTAGGGAGGGAAAATAAAACGTGAACTTTGAAACTATGCTTATCCTTGAATATTTGCTTTGTCCAATTGTTTTTGTGTAATAAACCATGAGAAAATGTCGGTTAGGGTAATTTTGACACCAAATTTAAAATTTTTCATGACATATAGGAGTGGGCCATTAGTCTTAACAAAAGCGTCTCACGGATAGGAAGTTGCATGACTAGCACAAAAACCCTTTACCACCTAAATTCCACCCAAAATGTGAGGATCGCCCTTAGATTAGTAGGAATTAAAGCATTCATCTTTAATGCTTAGAGTGCAAACCGGTAGTATAATAGATTCTAGAACTTGTTTTGTGATGCATTCCGAGATCGCTAGTAAGACTACACTTGTGTAGTTAGGAATAACTAAATGATAAGAGGCATTAGGATAACCCTTGTTTGATACCTGTAATATAATTACTTCTTCCACATCGGTTGAGTAATTCTCCCACACCTTTGCGTTGTACTCATTTTTAGTACACGATACCCCTAGTTAACCCCTCAGAGCCTATCCTTTTCGCGGTTCTCGTGATGTTTCGGTATTTCCAGAATATCAATGAAGAGCATTGTTTACACCCCACCCCCAAATGTACACCCAAATCGCCTTAGCCTACCTTGTATGCACTCACTTTTAGTGCATTATTGTTATCACCCAAAACCCTTAGTTCAATTCTCTTGTTGCTTGCATGAGTTGCTAAGTCGAGTCATATCCTTTGTACACAGTTTTGGGACGATTGGGACTCATGGGAAAAGTTAAAGTTTATGAAATGACTGGAAGGGAACGTTAAATTCCCCTATTTGCGTAATAACGTAACCCAAGTGTTTTGATATTTTCAATTCGGGTCAAATTAGTGTTAGAGTAATAAAAACTCAAGTGTAGGGATGTGCCTATAAATCCCTATCATTTTGATGTTACCGTAGAGGATGGTAGAGTAAAAGTGTATGAAAAAAAAAAAAAAAACATACGGGCTACCATCCTACGTCTATCCTTTAAATTTATGTTTGTTTATTTCAGTTAGCTAGAGTCTAGAGTGTCGAGTCTTGGCTTAGCAACGCCATTCTTCGTATGCTTGTAACATAGAGATTTTTGACTTGCCACCACTAAATAGCCTATCCCACCAAACCCTTTGTTTCCCTACCGTAAGCCTAACATTACAACCCTTTAAAGACCTCTTTGATAGTCTTTCCTAGGTGCTTACGCCAAAGCGATGGAGGTTTGATCTATTCTCAAGCCTATGGTAATCTATGTGCTAGGACCGGTTAATGAGTGTTTATCTTTCATTTCCAATTTGTTATATTTCATATACACCCGAGAGAGATGTGAGTATCCAAACACCCCATGTGAGGTGCTAGTATGTAATTTCCGTGCTTGTTATGACTTTTGCGGGGCTTATATGTGTTGTGGACCGTTTTAAACCAATGCTTCATGACCCCTAACTTATAAATTAATTGGATAAAAGCACATTTGCTTGAGGACAAGCAAATACCAAGTGTAGGGATATTTGATAAGGTTTTAAAAGGTACCTTTTTGAGGGGTCTTTTAAGCCCTTATTTGATCACTTTTGTATCCGTTATTGCTTAATATCGTTCCTTTTCACTTTTTAGGTCTCTTGAAGGCAAAATGCTGGAATGGCACTTATTTGGATGAAAAGGCGCGCATATACGAAGAAAATGGCCAAAGTCAGAATCGAGACACTCAAGGCTGCTGAAAACATAAGGGGACGGCGTCACTGACTAACTGCGATGCCGTCGGAGGATTTTGTGACGGGACAGAAGCCAAAACTCCTATTTTCAAGTGACGACGTCAAGTTAAAAAAGAGTAGGCCGTCGCAACTCAGACGGCCTAGATGCAATCCAGACGGCGTCAGAAGCTGAAGAGGACGGCGTCACAAGCACAAGGTGACACCGTCGCAAGACTAACGTGGCCAAGACGAAACCCTAATGACTGCGATCCGACGGCGTCACAAAACATAAGGTGACGCCGTCGCAGATGTAATATTATATATAGAATCCGAATTTTTCAGTATTTGTGTGTAGTCTTTTGGAGTAAAAACCTAAACCGAACCAAGGCTGTATTGTACAGTATTTTAGGGTTCCAAACCCTATCTTACATCAAGATAAGTGTTTTACTTCATTAATTCAATTATGTCTTTGATTATTTGTGTGTATGCTTGCATGTTCTCCATGTCCGGCTAATTTACTTGTGTGTTTGCTTAGGGAATATGAAACTTAATTATTGAATATTGATTGGTTGTTTCTTATCTTAGTTGATTAATGATCTAGTAATGCGATAGGTCATTCGTTGTGTACTTAATGCTTGATTAAATATTTGTGAACCTTAGAATATGACTCCATGAGTAGTTGTAAGCTAAACCATCCAAAGAGTGCCTTAGAGTAAGAGTTTATTATCCCTAGTGGGTTTTGTAGACGAGACCCTATGGTAAGTTCAAAGAGTTAGGGAGAAACGCATACCCTACAACTTTAGACACACAACGCAACTAAGAATAAGGACGTGACAATTCAACCACCAATAGAAGATAATTAAGGAGTAGTAAAACCTAAGTAAACACATCTTTAAACTATCATACGAGCACACAATAATTAGACATAGACTACATACACCTTAGATTAGATAATTAGATAAGTAGAGTAATCGGTAGCAATACCAACCCCCCAAATTCAAACATGAGATTCGTACCTTTCCTTTCCTTAAAAAATTTAAAAAGATAAAAAATAATCTTCCTCAACCCCAACCTTAGCGTAGTAACTTCTCACTAGCATTCCTATTCCCCTAGAGAACGATATCAATACCCGTGGCTTACCCTAATACTACACTACAACGATTAGGTTCACTGCCTAGGGTGTTGAAAAACTTGCTCGACGAAAAGGAAGTTCCTTTGACCCCGAACGACGCGTGTAGCGTTATCACTTACCTCTGTTCAACAAAGTAAGCATTATCAACCTCCATCACTTAACCTAATTTAGCTGCAATACCACCTACATATGACTTATTCCTTTGGCTTAAGGTCACATTAATCAGCCTAATCAAGAATGGAACCTTTTTCATTTCAAATGTTGAAGGTTGCTCATCATTATCAATTGACTTAAGTACCACGAGATTTCTTTCAAACTACCATGGGCCAGTGTCGTTTTTAAGTTTGCGGAGGCCCTGTGCAAATTTGAGCTTAACTACAAAAACGAGACCACATAAGAAAAAATAGTCTTAAAAGTTCTTTTGCCTGTATTTTTCTATGCAACTTCTTGAATCAAATATTTGTGTTAAGTTTTATTGAAATATGCATGTATAGTGTATAATAAATATATATGTATATATTATATACAAATTTTGAGGCCCTTATGAATTGGAGGTCCTGTGCAACAGTACACCTCGCACATCCCCGTACACTGCTTTGCCATGGGCCAATTTCCAACACTCTCTTCAAATCTACAAAATGATCTAGTTTGACAAGGAACATATTTGAGTCGAGTTCCTGGAAACTTATGGGTCGACGGGGTCTCCAAGCTGCCGATAACGCCCGTTTCATTCGTTGAAAACTATATGGCCGGTCCAGTAAAGTATTCTCGAGCCCCTAGCAGACCTCACCTTTGTAACCCACCACTTCCTATTCCGCTTCATTAACCATAACCCTCCCCATCATTCACTCAAATCTTCATCCATCATACAAGACCACAAGAAAATGCAATGAAAAGGAAGAAAGGATAATACCATAGGCGGAGGTATGTAGAGACAAAAGGGGGTGGTGGCCCTCCCACAATTTTTGTATCTTAAGTGTATTTTTGTTAATTTTCATATGGTAAAAGAAATTTATACTTTAGCCCTCTTACATCATTATAATTACACTTTTGGCCCTCCTACAAAAATTTGTCTAGCTCCTCTATAGGATAATACAGGGAAGTCATTTTGACGAGAAAAAAAAAAAGAAAAAAGAAAAAAAAAGGTTGACCAGGATACGAAACGTTAGACTATTATTGTTATTATTATTATTGTATCTTTTTTCTAACAAAAAGGGACAACAAGTATACACTTTGATGAGTGGTTCTGATTAAGATAAAAAATAAGATTTAGATTAGAGAAGGATGATTAAAGTAAGACTAAAATACACCGTTGGTCCCTAAACTTGTCAATCCGCTTCGCGTTGGGATAAACCTGGGCATTATCATCGCCACAGGTTCAAACCATGGCCTTTATATGCCAAACTAGTCCCTTGACAAAGTCAATGTTTGATTTTTGTTTTGTAGTCGAGGGTATTTTAGGCCATACACATTTATACTTTTATAACACATTTATGTTTTAGCCCTTCATCTTTAACACATTTACTTGAACAGTAATAACATTTCTGAAAGTCACCATTGGCAAGTGTTTCAACATGTTTAACACAAATTGGTACTATACTTGTAATAAAATACCGTTTGGATAGTTAAAATTTTCTTATGATGCCTTTGAAAATACGGTTTATCAACTACCAATGTTGATAACTGTGTCCCAGGTTATCCAGACAACACATAGCTACATATTAATTATACAAAATCTTCTGATGATGCACTTCAGCGAACATCTAAATCATAAAAACCAATAATTATCAACTACAAGCAATTTTCTTAGACTTTAAGCAACTACACCTCTACAAGCAACTAATATATGACAAAAATGCCAGTTATCTGCAACTAATTAGGATAATCAGTTGTGAAAAAAAAAATGCATGGATAGTGTTTGGATGTGATTAGCTATTTAAGTGATTGGAAAGATTTTCATTAGTTTAGGATAATCATTCTTTAGAGGATCATATAATCACAATTTGTTTCCTGATGGCTAAATAAATATAATCACTTATTTCTTGCTAAGGGGTTACTCATAGATTCTGGTACGTTTAGTGTTCTAAATATGCGTTTGTAGCATGTAGTTGCCATAATGGTAACTAGAATGCATAAGTGGATGTGGATGAATAACTAGAAGTTGAAACCTAATGTTTAAAACAAGACTAGAAAATTAGGTTGCTTCCAGTATAGTTATTCGAAATACTTGTAGGGTGTTTGTATTAATAGTTAACCTAAACTTTGGGTTAAATGGGTCAAATTAGAAAGTTAAAGTAGTTTGTGTATTTTATAGTTAGGACCAAAAGTGACAAGATAGAAAGTTTATAACTGTCAAATACAGTTATGTCGTGTGTCAAAACATTGTGTCTGTTGGATGGTGTCGGTTGGTTGGCTATATAAAGCCACAACCACCGCAAGTTATAGTGTCGAATATATTGTATGTAAAAATTTATGTGTAAATTAAAAGCAAGTTTATACAAACATAGTATTGTTCATCAAATTTAACTTGTGAAAACCCAACAATTGGCATCAGAGCACGTTAATCGATCCAGGAAAAAACGACGGGAATTAACCGCAAGAACGAAAGAAAGAAGCGGGTGTGATTCAATCTTCATCATCCGCAACCAGAAATTCAGAAAACCACCATCCCGAAAACCGAACGAAATCATTATCATAAACCCACCACAAAACCATCATCTAATCAGAAAGAGGAAGAAGAAAGAAATCATTGGCGGGATTTGGGTAGTTTTTGATCGAGTAAAGGAAGGAATCAATCGAATAAGAACCACAACGACAATTGGTGTTTCTTTGTGTCGACAACCACCAGAGAACAAAAGGGGATTCTTGCCCTAATTTTTTTTCTGAGAACTGAAAGATAGAGAAAGAGGTCGTGGCCTTTTGACTGCCATCAGGGGGACACCAACACAAATATTGACTAAGTCTTCCTACCTTAATTTTTATATTTCATTCTGTAGTTATATAAATTTTTGTAGGAATCTAGTGATAAAGATAGTAAGAGAGTAAGATTAAGTTTTATAATATTTTTCTATTTTAAGGAAATACAAACCATTTCTTTTAGATTAGGAAAATACAAAACTATAAGTAAGAAACCGAACCATTGTGGTTCACATAGTAAGAAGTAAGAAGAAACCTATCGTTTTTTTTAAGAAAACTCTAGTGTTTCCAAAGTAAGTAAGTAAAGAAAACGTTTAGCGTTTTTTTTAAAGTAAGAAAGTAAGAGAAAACCTATTGTTTTTAGAAACCTTAGCGTTTCACCAGTAAGAGAAACTTAGTGTTTCACCAGTAAGAGAAACCGTAGTGTTTCACCCCGTAAGAGAAACCATAGTGTTTCACCCTGTAAGAGAAACCGTAGTGTTTCACCCTGTAAGAGAAACCATAGTGTTTCAAAGCAAGTAAGTAAGTACGCAAGTAAGAAAGCATGGTAGAAGGTGACAAGCATGATAACGCATCAAGTAGAGCATCAGTTCGAGAACAAGGAAGTATAGCACTTCAATGTCCAAAATTGAACGAATCAAACTACACCACATGGGCAATTATGATGGAAACAATCTTAAAAGCCTATGGACTTTGGGAAACGCTTGAAGATGCAGAAAAAGTAGATGAAAGAAAGATGCATACAACAAAAGCAATGATCCTCACAACATTGCCGGAAGATATTCTAATGCAAGTTGCACAGTACGAGACTGCGAAGGAAGTATGGGAATCAATTAAAGTATGTTATATTGGAGCAGACCGAGTTCAGAAAGCACGTCTACAAACTTTAAGAAGCGAATTGGAGAACTTAAAAATGAAGACCAACGAAACCGTGAATGACTTTGCGGGAAAATTGGGAAGCATAAGAGGCAAGTGTAAAAGTCTTGGTTCTAATCTTAAAGACAAAATACTAGTAAGAAAGTTGTTGAACTCAGTGCCAAAGAAGTTTCTACCAATTGTGGCATCCATCGAGCAATATTCGGAAGTTGATGAAATGTCATTTGAAGAAGCAATGGGAAGAATAATAACTTATGAAGAACGCCTCAAGAGTCAAGATGAACCGCAAGAAGATTACCAAAGCAAACTTCTAATGGCAAGTTCAAGTAATCAAGGCCATGGTAGAGGTCGAGGAAGAAACTTTAGTAAAGAAGAAAGAGAACGTGGAAAAGGTACAAGTCGAGAACAACACAAGAAAGAAATGAGATGCTATGAATGTGGTGAACTTGGTCACTTTGCATACGGATGCACCAAATGGAAGGATAAAGACAAGAAGCAAGAAGCACATCTCATTTATCAAAGTGACGATGAACCAACGCTGCTGTGAAGAGCAAGATAAAAGCAAGTTGAAAACCTGCCTTAAACCAAAGTTTAGTTTAAGGGGGAGTATTGATAGTTAACCTAAACTTTGGGTTAAATTGTTGGAATTTTATACTCATAACAATTATACATAAAACAAATACATCATCAAAGCAAGCAGCGGAAGACTATAGAATAATATATGTAAGTAATTAACCGAATAAGAAAACGCGTACCTTTTAGCAATTCAAGTAAACCAAACGAACTTTGAACTAGAACAAAACCCAAAACCCTAACTTTAGGGTTTAGCAATTCGACCACTTCAATAAATCGACCACCAAGGATTACAAGCTCAAGTGTGCTTGTTCTTCGTTCTTGTACACACGTACTAATAGCGATTTGATGTGGAGAAGCTAGTTCCTTGAATCACAAATAAACCAAACACTTGTGTCTTTGAGCTAGACAAAATCGAAACACCCTTGGGGTTAGGGATGTTCGACCGGCCACACAAAGAGGAGAGGAGGAGAAGAGAAATTTAGGTTATTGGCAATCCAAGGTTAGTCAATAATGAATACATTGATTTGTATTTATAGTTAACATATCTTGGAGTCCAAGTTAGAGTGGGATTGGGTTTTGGAAACCCCAAACCGATCGGCCAAGCTCCCAAAAAGGATTCTAGAACCTTCCCGACTACTAATTACATCTCTAGTCCTTCTAGTTAATATTTAACGACCATTAACCAAACCTCGTTAATTATTTAACTATCGTTATGTTTTATTTAGTGATTAATAATTAATAAAAATAACGTTTTATTTATATTAATTATGTACATCAATTCTCATACGTAATGTGTGCAATCCCGAAGTCTCGAGTTCGAATCCGGACATACTATTATTTAAATATCCATTAAAACCTTTCAGCTCCCACTTGGATATTACTAAATATAGTAATGACATTGGTGAGTCTAGCTTTCACACGCCAATGCCCCCAGATCGAATCGAGCATGGTCTCCTGGAAAAAACCATTTAATGATTCATCATTTTTACTTATCCTTTTGTTACTAATACTACATTAACTATGAATATGGATCAAGTCATTTCATAAGTTAATATTCTGTTTCTCGATGTATATGATTGAACAAGATTACCAAATCATCTGAACGTATTCCAGATAGATCTTGGGTATGGCCATACAAACATCTTGTCAACCCTACGAGGGGCCCAAATATAGTATTATGCTTTGAAACAAATTCAAAGGAACAAATTCTCTTGACTACAAACATAACTCATGAATTTTGCAACACTTCCGAAAATAGCCCTTATAACTACCAGTTACGGATAGCGTTAGACTATCTTACACAAATGCACTACATTCATATCAGTTATCTGGTATCTCAAGTCTGAGGATAAACACTTCATGATATACTTAATGATAAAATCCAAAAGTATCATCATGTAAAGTTGGGATGAGTCCTATATTCAATTCATTGAATATCATGTGAATCTGGTATGTCCCACGCATCAATATACTTTAAAAAATATATTCTACCACAACTCAGATTTGTCTTAATTCAATGATATTCCCACATCATTGATCGACAACGGACTATTTAGAATAACATAAAGTTATTCACGGATTAAACATGCAAATATAGGATATAATATTAAGAAAATGAAAAATAAACATAAACAACTATTTTATTTCATTAAAGTAATATTTGTTCATAACATCCTTTATCCAAATACTAATCACAGATCTGCATGAAACTACTAGCTAAACGAAGTCCTATCCCATCAGCATGGTCAGTAAGTTTATCTTTTGGCAAAGGCTTCGTAAAGGGATCAGCTAGATTTTCATCTGTATGAACTTTGAGTAGATTGATTTCACCTATGTCGACTTGTTCTCGAACATAGTGATATCGACGTGGAAAATGTCTGGCGCCCTTCATGACTCCAGGCTCATTGGCAAATGTTATTGCAGCAGAGTTGTCACAATACACATTTAAAGGTAATTCAATTGAGGGCATTACTCCGAGTCCCGAAATGAATTTCCTAATCCAAACAGCTTCCATCGCAGCTTCTGAAGCAGCTATGTACTCAGCTTCTGTAATAGACATCGCAACCGTTGTTTGCTTCTTGCTCTTCCAGTCAACTGCTCCTCCATTAATGACAAAGACATAACCCGTCTGAGACTTCGTATCATCTTTATCAGTTTGGAATGACGCATCGCAAAAACCTGTAACATCAAGTTCTGCATCTGGATTTCCTCCATACACTAGAAACATTTCTTTAGTAGCCCTTAGATACTTAAGAATGTTCTTAACAGCTTGCCAGTGTTTCACACCTGGGTTCTGTTGATACCGACTGGTAATGTTTTGTGCAAACGCCACATCAGGCCTTGTACATCTCACAGCATACATGATAGATCCTACCGCCGAAGCGTAAGGAACTTTCCTCATGTATTCCACCTCAGCAGGTGTTGACGCGCATAGTTTATTACTTAAGCCATGTTCAACTTGCATTGGCAAATATCCCTTCTTGGAATTTTGCATACTAAATCTCTTCAGTATTTTATCAATGTAAGCACTTTGGCTTAGTCCAATTAACCGCCTTGATCTATCTCTGTAGATCTTGATTCCCAGAATAAATGCTGCTTCCCCTAAGTCCTTCATAGAAAAGCACTCTCCAAGATAAGACTTTACATCTTGCATACTTGGAATGTCTTTTCCCATGATCAATATGTCATCGACATATAAGACAAGGAAAATAACATTACTCCCACTAGCTTTGTGATACACACATGGCTCATCAAGATTTTGAGTGAAACCAAATTTCTTGATTTCTTCATCAAACTTCTTGTTCCATTGCCTTGATGCTTGCTTCAACCCATAAATGGATCTTTGAAGTTTGCATACACGCTTCGGAAACTTTGGATTCACAAACCCTTCAGGCTGCGCCATATAGATGTCCTCATCTAGGCGACCGTTTAAGAAGGCAGTTTTGACATCCATTTGCCATATCTCATAGTCATAGTACGCAGCTATAGCTATAAGAATCCTAATAGCTCTAATGTCTGCTACAGGAGAAAATGTCTCCTCGTAGTCTATCCCATAGGTTTGAGTAAAACCTTGAGCTACAAGACGAGCTTTATAGGTGTGTGCATTGCCATCCATGTCAGTCTTTATCTTAAAGAGCCACTTACTTCCAACTACCTTAGCATTTGGAGGTAAGTCAACCTCTATCCAGACTTCGTTATCTTTCATGGATTGCATTTCCCCATTCATTGCAACTCGCCATTTTTCCTTTTCAGGACTCATCATGGCAGCTTTATAGTTAGCAGGTTCACCAAGATCCCCTAACATATTTTCCTCAGCTTCTACGTTGAGACATAGACGCTCAGGTGCACGTGTAGTCCTTGCGGATCTACGAATGGGAACCACTTCAATCTCAGGTGGAACGCCCAGACTTTCAGGTTCTACTTGAGGTTGGCTAGTGTTCTCAGAAGGTGTTGTATCTTCTTGATCATCTTCCAGATCATATACTCTCCCACTGAATTCATGAGATATGAGATCCTTTTCAAGAAAGTCTCCATACCTAGCAACAATTACTTTGTTTTCAGGTGGAAAGTAAAAGTAGTAACCCATCGTTTCCTTTGGGTATCCTACGAAGACACACTTAACAGATCTTTGTTGCAGCTTATCAGCAGAGTCACGTTTAACAAACGCCTCACAACCCCAGACCTTTAAGTAAGACAAGTTGGGAGGTTTCCCATACCACACTTCATAAGGAGTCTTATCAACCTTCTTAGTTGGAACCATATTCAATATGCGAACAGCAGTTTCCAAAGCATAATCCCAAAAGGATAAGGGAAGAGTAGTAAGATTAAACATCGATCGCACCATGTCAAGCAATGTACGATTCCTTCTCTCAGATACACCATTTTGTTGTGGAGTATATGGAGATGTGAGTTGCTGGACAATACCACACTCAGCTAGATAATCTTTAAACTCTTGGCTTAAATATTCACCACCTCTATCAGATCGAAGAGCTTTAATCTTCTTTCCTAGTTGCAGTTCTACTTCACTCTTAAAAACCTTAAATGTTTCAAAGACTTCATGTTTATGTTTAAGTAAATAAACATAACCATAACGACTGAAATCATCAGTAAAGGTTAAGAAGTAGCTAGCACCCTTTCTTGACACATGTCTTAGTGGTCCACATACATCAGTATGTATCACACCAAGAAGATCAGAAGCCCTTTCTAAACTATTTGTAAAAGGTTTCTTGGTCATCTTCCCAGATATGCAAGATTCGCATTTATCAAATGATTCATCATTGATGTCTTGCAAAAGCCCATCGTGTTGCAGCTGTTGCATGCGTTTCTTGCCTATATGAGCAAGTCTACAATGCCAAAGAAATGAAGAATCCAAATCACTTTTGATTCTTTTATTATTGATGCTAAAGACAGAATTATTTTTATCATTCACATTATCATGCAAATCAATTTCAAACACACCATTTACTGGAATAACATTAAAGTAAAAAACATCATTTAAAGAAACAGAAATTCCATAATCAGTAAATGTATGAACGAAACCAATATCTTTTAACAAGGAAACAGAAACGACACCCCTAACAATGGAAGGTGCGTAATGACAATCGTTTAATGACAGTACTAAACCCGAAGGTAAAACTAAATCAAACGTGCCTATAGCTTCAACGACTGCATGTGCTCCATTACCCACGTGCAGGTATTGCTGTCCATAGGCAAGCTTCCTTGCTCCTCTAAGTCCCTGTAGTGTATTACAAATGTGAATACCACATCCAGTATCATATACCCAGGAATATATTTTATGAGGAAAAGCAAATAATTCTATCATCAAAAGAGTACCTGAAGTACTGGCCACAGCGCCAGTATTTTTATACCTCTTATTGCGCAACTCATCAAGGTACAATGGACAATTCCTCTTCCAGTGTCCAACCTCGGTGCAGTGATGACAAGCCTGATCCTTCTTCGGATTCTCACGCTTTTTGGGAGGGTACTTCTTGGGTTCTTGCTGATAAGTCATAACTTGTTTTCCCTTATCAGCTTTACCCTTACCTTTCCCTTTCTTGTTCGCTAGCGGCTTATTAGGCTTAGAAATTCTACCCTTCTGGATGGTCAAAACCGCAGGTGTAGAGGCCTTCTTGGGCAAACCTTTTTCGTAATCAATGAGCATTGCATGTACCTCACTGACTGTCTTCCCCGTGCAATGCATATTATAATTGCGCACGAAACCATCAAATTCCTTGTTAAGGGATCTGTTGATCAGGCCAATTTGTATGTCATTAGGGTAGACATAGTTCAAACGCCCCAACTGGTCCATGTAATTCATCATTTCCAGACAGTGGGCGCTTACAGGTTTCCCATCTCCTTGCTTGCAACTATGAAGAGCATCAATCAAGTCATACAGCTCTACAGTCACAGGCTTTTCAAACAACTTTTGCAATTCTTCCAGCATGAGATTAGGGAAGTAATTCTCAAATTGCTTTTGCAAGCTTGAGTTCATACTCCCGAGCATAATGCAGGCGACCTCATTATACTTGTCATACTCAGATTGCCATGCAGCTCGTGCTTCAGCAGTAGCATCAGCTGCAGGTTCAGGAGGACAAGGCGTAGTCAAATAATTGATTCTTTTGGCAACCCTCAAGACAATTCTGAGTTGCCGATACCAATCATTGAAATTCGCGCTACCAGTCAATTTCTCTCGATCAAACATAGATTTGAACGACGAGGCTAGTGCAGTAGATTCAGCTTGAGCCATTTCTACAGAATTAAAAGTTCAAAAGTTAGTACTTTCGATAAGTAAACATTCAAGAAAATAAAATTACCCTTTGGTCAATATTCATATTAACCATAGAATTTTCCTTGAATTTTGGATCCTCATTATCATAGTTCCACCACATCAGTTGATCTGCTAGTGGTGAAAGTATAGAATAGGTAATCGTTGAAAAACGATAATTGACAAACAAGTTTTCAATTCCAAAAATTATGGGATTTACAATTTTGCCAAAACAATTAATGCAAAACGTAAGCATGTTTCATCCCATCTTATGCCTTAAGTTATAGGTCTCACTAACTAACTTAATTAAGTTGTCTAATTTAGAAACTGCAAATCATAAAGCTGAGGTCTCACACAACAAAATAATTCACCTCGTTATTGTAATCTAGATCAAGGTCTCACATAACTAAATTACAACTTCAAGTGTTTCATATCATTAGATGGCATAAACTTAAATTTTAAAGGGTACAATTTTTGATGTGTAATCAAAACTTATGTATAAAGAAGCATGCATACAACTTTATAACATAATATTTTCGAAAAAACTTACTTAGAGATTTTAATTGCTAAGATTGAATTCTACAAAGTTTTAATCGATGCGTTGAGAAACTTACAACTTTGCACTAAGATGCTTCGTACATAGAATGGTTATACTAGGTAGCTCCAATCGAACGCACAGGGGGCAGAGGACCAGGTAAGCGCTGAAGCATAACCTTAGACATCCATTCAGTGAGACTGTGCTCACTTCTTAAATACCCCTTTATAGTTTGTTCTAGTGGGTGAGCCGTTCTAACCATTTAGTACAGTCGCATCAGTCGATTAAAAGTTCAAGAATAATTCTTAGATAAATCAATTTCGCCATTATTTAGTCCATTTAATTTTCTTTTCATAAAAACCCTTTTTGCTTACTAACATGTCAAACAATATATAACAAAAAAGCATTTTAATAAAAATTAAACACACTCAAATAATATAAACATATAACTAAACAATTTTAACATATGTAAAAACAATTAGCCACATGCATAATTATTTCAATAAACTCTAATAACAATTCTAGGCGTAAATAAATGCATACATTAACTAGGACTTTCATCTCGCGAAAAGATGAGCCACATACATCGACAAGTCGATTGCGTAAGCCGAAGTTAATAGTATACCAATTAGCACATTACGAATTTTATTAGTTATAATTGAGGTCTTCCCCAATTTTATAATTATTAAATAAATAAAACATGTGTGTATCACTTAACAATTAATCAATATACAATAAACAATACTCCATGGCAAAACATGCATGTTCCACCATGGATTCCGCATAACAATTATCACCCAAGATACGCATATTACATGGCACATAACAATTATTCATTAATTAACCACATAAAATTAGCATGCAATCCTAGGGTTTCTACAAGTTTTACAAAATTAAAACCTAATTAAATAATATTAGGGTAATCGACCCATATTAAATAAAATTAGGGTTTCGAATTCAAAACCCTAGAAACCATAAAAAGCATGCATATAATCATAAAGATCCAATTTTTATGTGTTTCGGTAATTAATTACATCATATTAACGGCTCGTGATGCCACTGTTGGAATTTTATACTCATAACAATTATACATAAAACAAATACATCATCAAAGCAAGCAGCGGAAGACTATAGAATAATATATGTAAGTAATTAACCGAATAAGAAAACGCGTACCTTTTAGCAATTCAAGTAAACCAAACGAACTTTGAACTAGAACAAAACCCAAAACCCTAACTTTAGGGTTTAGCAATTCGACCACTTCAATAAATCGACCACCAAGGATTACAAGCTCAAGTGTGCTTGTTCTTCGTTCTTGTACACACGTACTAATAGCGATTTGATGTGGAGAAGCTAGTTCCTTGAATCACAAATAAACCAAACACTTGTGTCTTTGAGCTAGACAAAATCGAAACACCCTTGGGGTTAGGGATGTTCGACCGGCCACACAAAGAGGAGAGGAGGAGAAGAGAAATTTAGGTTATTGGCAATCCAAGGTTAGTCAATAATGAATACATTGATTTGTATTTATAGTTAACATATCTTGGAGTCCAAGTTAGAGTGGGATTGGGTTTTGGAAACCCCAAACCGATCGGCCAAGCTCCCAAAAAGGATTCTAGAACCTTCCCGACTACTAATTACATCTCTAGTCCTTCTAGTTAATATTTAACGACCATTAACCAAACCTCGTTAATTATTTAACTATCGTTATGTTTTATTTAGTGATTAATAATTAATAAAAATAACGTTTTATTTATATTAATTATGTACATCAATTCTCATACGTAATGTGTGCAATCCCGAAGTCTCGAGTTCGAATCCGGACATACTATTATTTAAATATCCATTAAAACCTTTCATAAATGGGTCAAATTAGAAAGTTAAAGTAGTTTGTGTATTTTATAGTTAGGACCAAAAGTGACAAGATCGAAAGTTTATAACTGTCAAATACAGTTATGTCGTGTGTCAAAACATTGTGTCTGTTGGATGGTGTCGGTTGGTTGGCTATATAAAGCCACAACCACCGCAAGTTATAGTGTCGAATATATTGTATGTAAAAATTTATGTGTAAATTAAAAGCAAGTTTATACAAACATAGTATTGTTCATCAAATTTAACCTGTGAAAACCCAACAGTTTGGCATTGGTAGTGTAAGTGGTTATGTGATATGAAAAAATATAAGATGATCAGTTGTAACAAAACAAGTTGCATGATATAGTGTTTGGATGCTTTTGATGTTTAAAGTGGTGATAATAAGAATATTTGATGTTTAACTTTTTTATAATAATTCTGATCATATAAGGATTCACATGTAAAATGATCCTACATAACCAGATTATGAGTATCAGTTTTGTCGAAGCCAGTCCTAAACTGATTCAGAATCAGCTTCGTAATACCCAAACACTATAGCTGGCTGTCAGCAGCTTGTAAACACAATAATCAGATACGCACCTTTAAAACACATTGCTGATTGCCAAACACCCCCTTAATTTCACAATTAGTTCCTGATCTTAGCTCTTGAAGTTGTATGGCTCGTGATTGTTGTGTTCAAATTGCAGCTTATTGTGTGGTTGCTAAAGAATCGGTTGGCAAGCAAATATCTATTGCATTTCTAGAACGTGTGCGGGCAGACTTTAAGAAAAGATATGGTGGTGGTAAAGCAGATACAACAGTCGCTAAAAGTCTCAACAAGGAATTTGGGTATGTATAGGCGGATAATTTTCTTATATAACCATGTTTTCTTTGTCTTCAATTGATAGCGAAACGATATGAACATGCAGCCCAATAATGAAAGAGCATATGCAGTATATAATCGAGCATGCAGATGAGATTGAGAAGCTGATAAAAGTGAAAGCACAAGTTTCAGAAGTTAAAAGTATTATGTTGGATAATATAGACAAGGTACGCTCCTATAGTTGGAATATCATTTTGAGGTGTTTTGATGTGTGTATTCAAAGTAACTTCGCAACTTGTTACACAACTGGAATCAGACAATCAGTTTTCAAGTTATAATTATTTTTTCATTTATATGCATACTACGTAATTAGTTTTCTTATAGCAGCTATCTGCTTACTTGCTTCTTATAATCCTGCTGTTTCGACCCTATTATTGTGAATTTGTGACTTCAAATTCCTTGTAATCTGATTAGGCACTTTCCAAACATAATAATTTCAACCACTTTCCAAACATATGAAAACGAAAAACTTACTTTTTGATCCTTGCATAAGAACGTGAGGAGAGGATATAAATGCATTTAATGGGGACTGTTGGTCTTTATGTAACAAAAATAATTCTGGTAGTGGAGTGGTGGTGGTGGCTTTCCAATGGTGACTTTCAAAAATGTTATTATTGTTCAAGTAAATGTGTTAAAGATGAAGGTAAAAATATAAATGTGTTATCAAAGTATAAATGTGTATGGACTAAAATACCCTCGACTACAAAACAAAAATCAGACATTGACTTTGTCAAGGGACTAGTTTAGCATATAAAGGTCATGTTTTGTACCTGTGGCGATG
Source organism: Chrysanthemum seticuspe (assembly GCA_019973895.1). Taxonomy (NCBI): domain Eukaryota; kingdom Viridiplantae; phylum Streptophyta; class Magnoliopsida; order Asterales; family Asteraceae; genus Chrysanthemum; species Chrysanthemum seticuspe. The sequence continues at coordinate 332,632,097 of BPTQ01000005.1, forward strand.
ATAATGCCCATGTTTGTCCCAACGCGAAGCGGATTGACAAGTTTAAGGACCAACCGTGTATTTTAGTCTTAAAGTAATCTTTTATATAATAAGGGAATTACATCATTTCGGAGTGATTTTGTCAATTCATTCTTATTGAAAAAACAATTGGGCCAATAGGAGAGCTCGATTTCTCCACGTAAGCAAAATCGTGTGATGTGATTGGTTAATAAAAGTCAAAATTAAATTGGTTTTGGCCAACCTTTAATTAATTTGGTGGAGAAATTTAGTTTAGAAGAAAAACACATAAAAACATATGTGTCAAATTTGTAAAAACAAAAACTTAAAAAAAGAGGAGGTAATTAATAAAACTTTAGTGGTTAAAATTTTAAAAATTGTATAGAGTTAAGTGTAATATTATAAGTTTCCATATTTTTTAATAGAGTAAAGTCCTAAAAACATCCCTGTGGTTTGCCCCGTGGTGTTGTTTTCATCCCTAAACTTTTTTTTGGCACAAAATCATCCCTCCGTTAGTAAAGTTGGCACAAATACATCCCTCCGTTAGTAAAGTTGGCACAAATACATCCCTCCGTTAGCAAATTCAGTTAATAAGGACTAACGGTGCAAATTTTTCTCCGTTATCTGGACTGTAAAAAAATAAATAAGTATACCGTCGGACTCGTTTTTTCGTGCTCTTTCCAATGGTATGCTCGGGGAATTTTTTTGACTTAGTTTGAACCTCGAAAAATGCGAAAATCATCGTTTTTTCTTTGTTTTTGCATTTTTTGATGTCCAAACTAAGTCAAAAAAATTCCCCGAGCATACCGTCGGACTCATTTTTTCGTGCTCTTTCCAATGGTATGCTCGGGGAATTTTTTTGACTTAGTTTGGACCTCGAAAAATGCGAAAATCACCATTTTTTCTATGTTTTTGCATTTTTCGAGGTCCAAACTAAGTCAAAAAAATTCCCCGAGCATACCGTCGGACTCGTTTTTTCGTGCTATTTCCAATGGTATGCTCGGGGAATTTTTTCGACTTGGTTGATACCTCGAAAAATGCAAAAACAAAGAAAAAATGGTGATTTTTGCATTTTTCGAGGTCCAAACTAAGTCGAAAAAATTCCCCGAGCATACCATTGGAAAGAGCACGAAAAAACGAGTCCGACGGTATGCTCGGGGAATTTTTTTGACTTAGTTTGGACCTCGAAAAATGCAAAAACAAAGAAAAAATGGTGATTTTCGTATTTTTCGAGGTCCAAACTAAGTCGAAAAAATTCTCCGAGCATACCATTAGAAAGAGCACGAAAAAACGAGTCCGACGGTATGCTCGGGGAATTTTTTCGACTTGGTTTGGACCTCAAAAAACGCAAAAACAAAGAAAAAACGATGATTTTCGCATTTTTCGAGGTTCAAACTAAGTCAAAAAAATTCCCCGAGCATACCATTGGAAAGAGCACGAAAAAACGAGTCCGATGGTGTATTTATTTATTTTTTGACAGTCCATATAACCTCATAAATTGATAGACCAAAACCTAAATTGAACCTTTTGTTATTATTGAATTGGGCCAAATAATAAGGAAGGGTTATGTATTTGATTTTGAGTATTATTAATGAAGCTATGCCTAGCCCAGTTGGGCAAAGCTATGCTTCTTGCCCCAAACGACCCGGGTTCGAATCCAAGGGGTGGCAAACGTGGTGATTTATTTTACCAATGCCACGTGGCACCACATCATTGGTCCACGTGGCAACCCGACCCGTTCATTGATCCGACCCGATGACACGTGGCAGATAACGGAGAAAAATTTGCACCGTTAGTCCTTATTAACTGAATTTGCTAACGGAGAGATGTATTTGTGCCAACTTTACTAACGGAGGGATGTATTTGTGCCAACTTTACTAACGGAGGGATGATTTTGTGCCAAAAAAAAGTTTAGGGATGAAAACAACACCACGGGGCAAACCACAGGGATGTTTTTAGGAAATTAAACAAATACCCCCTTATACTTTATACCCCTATACTTTATAACTTAAAAATACAATATATATGTTGTTTTAAAACTCCAACATATAAATATACATAAGATTATAATTATTTTTTTTTACTATATTTGTTTACTAAGTACTCATTTATTTCATATTAAAAGCATGACAAATGTGGACACGAATTTGAATATTAAATACGGCTAAATTATTGAAAACGAGAATATAATTATCAAATTGTAAGAACGAGCTACTGTAATATGAAAAAAAAAATGTGATTGTACTTATAACAACTACTCATGTAATATTTATTTATTTATATAAGGATATGTAGAAAAACATTTTTTAAAAACTTTAAGGAGTATATTTTAATTTTATCAACGTTTATTATATGCAACTAAACTCGCATCTTGTGTACATCATAATATCAGTAGTGAAATTTAAATAGGAACATCAACAACTATATCAGCTAAATATAGTTGAATCTTGAGTTATCTAACAAAAAATTTTACAAAATTTGATTATACAAAATTCTAATGGATATTAATAGATAATGAAAAACTCGTGCATATGTACATAATTATATGTAATTACTTTTAAAGACACAATATTCAAGATTGATATAAAATATATTTTTTTGTCAAAATCCTGTGCGTGCACAGGTATTATAACTAGTAAAATATACAGAGTAAATTTAATAATACCACATAGAGAAGTTAAAAAAAAAAAAAAAAAAAAAAAAAAAAAAAAAAAAAAAAAAAAAAGGTACCATATAGAGGACTTTTTGGCCACGTCTTTGACTCTTTTTGCAAATACTTATTATTTCCAACTTTAGGTAGCGGCCTGCCCACGAAAGACCTTTACCCCTTACGCAAGTTTTATATCTTCTTTATTACAATCTCAAAGTTCCAAACCATAAAAAGCATATCTCATAAACCCTACTAGAACCCTAAATCCAAAAACGACCGTTCTAAATCATGGATACATCGGATCAATTGAAAAGAGCACCATGTCCAGACCGAATCGTAGTGGACGCAGGTGGTGGATTCGCCCTGGGCGCAATAGGTGGGACAGCTTTTCACTTCCTCAAAGGACTTCGCAATTCCCCAAGCGGCGCACGTTTCATAGGTGGATCAGAAGCTGTCCGCGTGAACGTCCCAGGTCTAGCTGGGAATTGGGGAACATGGTGCGGATTATTTTCCACCTTTGATTGTGCTTTTGCATACGCGCGTCAAAAAGAAGATCCATGGAACTCGATACTTGCTGGTGCAGCTACTAGTGGCTTGATTTCGATGAGGCAAGGGTTTTTGCCCATGGGTAAGGCGGCTTTGGGTACTGCTATTTTTTTTGCTTTTATTGAAGGGATTAACCTTAAAGTTCGTAGGGCTGCGATTAGTGTACAACAAGAGCAACAACAACAACAACAACAACATAATATGATGCCTCCGGTTATGATTAGAGAGGCGCCCATGCCGCCTCAGATGGGAGACGCGGCGCCGTCTTGGTTTGGTGGTTTCTTTAGCAAGAAGAAAGAGGAAGTAAAGTCATATGTGAAAGATACAGTTTTGGAGAGTTTTGAAGCGCCTATGCCACCAACTTTTGATTTTGAATGAATGTGAACTTGATTAGTGAGTAACATATTTTTTACTGCTGACTAGATATATATATTAATGTTTTCGAGTTTAGTTGTGAGATTCTTTTGATTTTTGCATTAACTAAGATATATAAGGGGGGGTTCGGGGGTCATGTGACCCCCTGGCGAAAAAAATTGTAGTGTAAATTTTCAAAATTTTCCGGTTATTTTTGTAATTTGCCCCCCCTCCCACGAACCAATTTTTAGTGTAGTTTCTAAAAATTATCATATTTTGCCCCTTCGACAAAAACTTTCTGGCTCCGCCCCAGATTGTATTAGATGATTTTTTTAGCATACCGAGTTTCAATTATATGTGAACTGAAGCATGTAGTTCTACAGGTCTATTTACGTTTCCTATTGAAAACTTTGTATATCATCCATCAATTTTCTCAGGTCCATGCAAAGCTAATACAGTCCACTTGCCAATGTAAGTAAAACTAATCAGTGTGTGATAAGGTTGAGCATGATGGAACATAGACCGGATCCAATCGAGAAACCGGACGGAATTGAATCGATCGGATTAGATCAAATGTTTTTCGATCCGGTCCTCGGTCCACCCTTTTTCTCATATTTGGTCCTCGGTCCGATCCGGTTCGATCTAACACAAAACTGGCCATTATACTTTGTTGGACCGATCTGGTTCCCTAAAGGTGTTATTTTATCTTTTACCGTTTAAAGAAGTGGGCCTCACTAATCGTCGCTAAAGGCCTAACCCGTCGGTGCTAAAGAACGGCTTCTCTTCGTCTCTAAAAAGCTCGAATCTTGTAATGCCAGACCTTGACGAACATTTCGATCCAGTGTTTTATGCCAAATTAGTTTTCGTTCCAGTACGGTTTCAAAACTATTTGCTTATAACATTACTATGTCATATTGAAAATAACCCAACTGTAAGTGAATGACGACTTACATAACATCTAAAGTTGAGCTTTTCTTCTACTTTTTTAAAAATATATATTTTTTCAAATATAATCAATGGTTAATTACTTATCTGGTAGGCGTTGGCGTTTCATGATTGTAAGGGCTTATAAGCTCTTAGGAGTAATTACCTCTGATTACAGTCCGAGAAATCATATAGTATCTACTAGGTGATCGTACAATGGATTACACTTGATGATTAGAACCTATTTAAGCCGTAGATTAGACACTTCTAAAAGTTTGAGATAGCCTGAAATAAGACAAAGAAGCACACTATGTAAGCCGGAGAGCACAGTGGTAGACCTGCGAACCGGCTCCGGCGTAAGAATAAGTCATAGGTCAAAAGATAAATGTGTTCTAGAGAGAGAGAGTAAGTAATGAGTGGTGACATACCCGAATGTGCAAAGGAGATTGGTATTTATAAGCATGATCTAGGTCCTGCCACGTGTCTCAGTCAGATTGGTTGTAGTGAAGCTCATTCTCTCAAGCCAATGGTAAAGCTTTGGTTACCCAAGAATCGAGAATATTTTCAGAATGTTTGTGGCATATTTTACCTCAAGTTTTGGGATGAACACATCAACATATAAACGTGGCTTTCCATTTGCAACTCCATATTTTTTTGCTAGATGTTCCTACATCTTGACATCAGATAGTTCATGTGATGCCTTAATGTAAAAACAACGAAATAGTTATACCTTTACCAGTAAGGCAACAAAACGATATGATCATAATGGTAATTAATGAATCTCACTTCTTGGAAGAAAAAGAACTAAATTCATTACTAGCAATACATTCAGATGATCAAAGAGTCAAGAATCAGTGATAAAATGAACATAGCTAAAGAATGCGGGAAACAGAAGAGGATATGATGATAAAATTTGCACCGAATGTCTTGTTCCCCATCTTTCTTTAGGTAAATGCATTTTATCTTTTTCATCATCTATATGTGAAATGCTATATAAAAACAAAGTCTTCTCACCACCGGCACATCCTCTTTGTTTCTCACATTTATTTAGGCAAGCACGTTGTATCAAGATCTATATATAATTGGAACCCCCGGTAGTAAAAACTTCCACCGCCGACATCAACAAAGTCTTTCATGTCATTGTGGATGAACGATTGGCGCAAAAACAAACATCCCCTGCTACATGGAGCCCAAGACGATAGTGAACTCGAGTTTATCTAATGACAAAGCATCAAAAGTGAATGAACTCTTCTCTCAAGTATAATCAAACTCTTTGTCAATTACATGTTTCGTAGATTTGATCAAGCACTTTTCGTCTTGTATGTTAGGGTGTTAACTATAAAAGAAGTAATAAATGTAACATGTTGCAAAAATAGATTAATATAACTAAATCATACACATAAATACACACATAATTTCACATCAAAGAACATAATATTAATTAAGTCTGGAAGGGTAAGATGGTCTTTTCAATCTATCCAGATCTCAACAAATCTTCCTATTCAACTATTCTTGCTCTCTCTAAAATTCATAAGATCTTCAAGAAATCAACAATTAAAACCACGATTTATATCTACACGAAGCTTCAATCGATTCTTTTACTGATTAGAATGACGTGAAAAGCTTTGGTAAGTCAACTAAACCTAATTTTGTTCATATTTTTATACAAATTCTCGATTTTTATGCATATTATGTGTAAAAATTAACAGCAACAAGAAGAAGTGGGAGGAGAGTTTCAATAACTATATCTTTGTCAGATAATGAAGAACATCAAGCTGAAGAGGCTCCACGATCGTCCCTCAAAAACTGCAAAATCTAAAGGTACTGATATAATTAGCCTATGAGATTGCTTTGTTAATGACAAAATTGTTAGAAAAATGTTTATCAGATTTGATTGGACACTTTTTGTGAATCGATTATGGCTAAATGTGCATTAGATTCATATAATGTTGGTTGAAATGTGACTTGTTTGTTTAATCGTTTTTTGCTTGAGGCTACATGTGTTTGTGCATTAATTAAGGGCTAAATGTGCATAAAATAAGCGTGACCTCGGTTTAAATGTGTTTGTGCATTAGCTAAGGACTAAACGCGGATTAGTTTTCATAGGAATTTAGGCAAAGTTATAAGTTTGCCTAAATTCCTACGAAATATAATGCTCGTTTACACCGACTAAGCCGAGATCATGCTGATTTCTGTTTAAGTGCATCAAATCAGTGTGATCTAAGTTTACAAGTGTTTGTGCATTAATTTAGGGGTAAATGTGGATTAGATTCATATAATGTTTTCTAGAAAGTGATTTGTTTGTTTAATCGTTATTTGCTTGAGGCTACGTGTTTTTGCGCATTAATTAAGGCTAAATGTGCATTAGATTTAGTAGGAACTTAGGCAAAGTTATATGTGCAAAAAATAAGTGTGATCACGGTTTAAGCGTGTTTGTGCATTAATTAAGGGCTAAATGTGCATTAGATTTCGTAGTAATTTAGGTAAAGTTATAAGTTTGCCTAAATTCCTACGAAAACTAATGCACGTTTAAACTGATTAAACCGAAATCACGTTGATATCGGTTTAAGTGCATTAAATCAGCGTGATCTCGGTTTACAAGTGTTTGTGCATTAATTTAGGGCTAAATGTGCATTAGATTCATATAATGTTGTTCGAAAAGTAACTTGTTTGTTTAATCATTATTTGCTTCTACGCGTTTTTGTGCATTAATTAAGGAAAAAATGTGCAGTAGATTTTGTAGTAATTTAGATAAAGTTATAAGTTTGCTAAATTCCTATGAAAATTAATGCACGTTTAAACTGCTTAAACCAAGATCACGCTGATATCGGTTTAAGTGCATCAAATCAGCGTGATCTCAGTTTACAAGTGTTTGTGCATTAATTTAGGGCTGAATGTGCATTAGATTCATATAATGTTGTTTGGAAAGTGACTTGTTTGTTTAATCGTTATTTGCTTGAGGTTACGTGTTTTTGTGCATTAATTAAGGGCTACATGTGCATTAGATTTCGTACTAATTTAGGTAAAGTTATAAGTTTGCCTGAATTCCTACGAAAACTAATGCACGTTTAAACTGGTTAAATCAAGATCATGCTGATATCGGTTTAAGTGCATCAAATCAGCGTGATCTCGGTTTACAAGTTTTTGTGCATTAATTTAGGGCTGAATGAGCATTAGATTCATATAATGTTGTTTAGAAAGTAACTTGTTGTTTAATCGTTATTTGCTTGAGGTTACGTAGAAAGTAACAATTGTGTATCTTTGGTTTTTTTACCCGTTTGACCAATTTGGCATGTTTCCTTTAAGTAATTTGTTTTACCCATCCCATTAGTGATAACCGTAACTCAAATCGTCCATTCACAAGTGTTGGAAATTAGACATTGTTTGGGGATTCATGTGAATTCCGTACAAACAAAAAGGGTTGGAAATTAAAAACCGATCTTAATGTTGTTTATTCTGTGAATGATTTTTAATTATTGGTATAGTTATTGTATCTCTTGTTGCTTATGGAACCTTAATCTTTTACAAATGAATTGCAAATGCAGATTTCACATCCATATAGTAGTGGCTTGAATGGTAGCAGTCATCTGGAAGTTGCTGTGTATTATGATGCTTTTAATCTTCCGGATTGAATGTCACCAAAAAATTGAGCTATGGATTTGGATTCTTCTGATTTTGATGGTTGTTTCTCAAGAAACGGGTCACCCAGGGGAAGATGGTGCAAGATCAAAGCTGCCATGAGATGGGTTATCGTTTGGAAAGATATAAACAAAAGAATGTCAGAGTTTGATCCATTTTCTAGTTACTCGCCATAAAGTTGTTGGTATCTATGGTTTACTTAGTAAGTCAAGTTATTATCTTATCTGATGTGAAAAACTTCACCGAAGTTCAGCGGTTAGTTTTGTGGCTGGCATTATCTTCTTTGTCGCGCTAAGTCAAATTTTGATGTTTAAAATGTATCATGTAATAAATATTTTGGTATTTTTGTGTGAATTCTCCTTGTTTAACTGAAATCCATGTGAATATTGAAATGTTATTTAGGTTTTTTGAGTTACATAGTGCAAGTATTTAAATGTCAACTTTCATTTATGCAACATTTCATAATTTATTTTGTGATGAAACCACTAGTTGTTGTTCTATTAATTATGCTGAGTACATTGCTTGGAAGTGGCAAATAGTAAAAAACTCGAAATACATATTTTTTAGGTGTACACATCAAAAAATAGGTTGCACTGGTAATCCCCCTCGGAGAAAGATGGGTAAATTCTTACTAAGCATGGTGAAAATAGATTCAGATTTACTATATTGCTAAAGAAAGTTATTGCGTACAGTCATAAAACTGTACAAGATGTGTATTTAATCACATACGTTCACATTAATCACTCGTGTTATATATTTAAATCAAGTTATCTAGCTAGCAACTATGAACCACTGAAATCATTAACATTTTTTTACTTCCAATCAGTCCTGATGTCTAAATTGATGAATCTCAGTCAATTCAATCAATACAAGTCTATGACTTTCTGTAGTTCAAAGTAAAGACAAAGATAAGCAAAAGAAAACCAAACAGCAGAAAAATAACACGACGCACCAAGTTAAAGGACATAACAAATCATAGCATGAATTAATAAAGATATTAGCCTATTACTAATCCAAAAATAACCTAACATCAAAATGTAGTAAATAGCACAAGCTTTCAATGTCATTTAAAACAAAAAATAGCCTTAAGGTTAAAGCACATCAGTCCTTAACATCCTAATCATGCTAAACGCATCTAAAAAGTGGAAACTAATCCCAAATACGAGTGAATATACACTATAAGAAATTCATGATCCACTTATGAACGTTAAAATGGAATCTTTAAAAACCTAAAGATGAACAAAATTCGTCTCCATAAATAGAAACAATGATGGTGTATTATCATCCATAGATTAATAAAAGATTATATAGTGCATACACCAGAAAACAGACAAATCTAAAGAATGGCAATTCCAAAGTAGATAACAGAAGAAAGACCAAAATGAGGGAAAATTCTATAAATCCCAGTTTGAAACGTCAAATGCATCCGAATAGAGAAATAACATATTGATTATACATAATTCATAAACACTTCACCGCTGTTGATTGTAAGAGAACTAAACCCCTCCATAAACAAGGTTGGGTGACCTCACCAGGTGGCATTGCATCATCCTTTTCCTCCAACCAATATGTCTCGAGAAGCTTCACTGTCTTCTCGTACAATACTGAAACAAAACCTCAGATGCCCAACACTACCACACAACCGTAAATCGCACTAACCTCGAGAAAAATCTGAAAATATAAATCCATACGAGCACATTAAAAACCTAATACAACTATTTGTATAAAATTTGAAATAAACATGTATATGCACATACCTTCTATTGGTTAAAGTTGAAGCCACCATTGGGAACAGAAACATCACCACCTCTAAAACTAAAACAAGGTTGGGTGCCCTCGCCAGGTTTCATTGCATCATCCTCTTCCTCCAACCAATATGTCTCAAGAAGCTTCACTACCTTCTCGTATATCTCATTGTTATCGTGACTCTGTAGGTTCTCGATTTTATCCAATCCTTCGGTATCATCGATCATTTGGGCATAAAGATTAAAATCTCCTTATCCTCCCAAACGCTTCTCAACTTCACCAACGTTCAATATGTTCTCAGGCCCCTCTAAACAAACTGTAATAATTTTAGGGTCTGGACAGATAAGTAGGTCACACAATGGTTTAATGCAACCTTGATTAACAATATACCTGCAATAGTTGTATGATAAAATCATCAATAACTGAAAGAGGAAAATAACGTAAACAGAGATTATGTTTCACGATATTTGTTAGTGTTGCAAATACATTGATTTGTGCATCAAATTTCACTAAAAAACAGATTTTTGTAACCAATTTATCCTTTAATGGTTTCACGATATCTCGAACATCCGGTTGTATAAAAAAGTTTCCCATCACAATAAATTATGTTTTGGCCATTCGTAGTTAATCCACATCTATAGCCAACACCTATGGACCAAAATAAGCATTATTATATGAACGCTAACACTAAATTCTCACATTTATGTATCAAACACTAATAACACTGATTTGTGCATCAATTTCTACTACATATATAAGTTTGAATCAAGTACAACAAGAACACTAATTTGTGCATCAAATCCCACTACAAAATACATATTTTATCAAATTACACTAAAAATACACACTTTATATGTAGGATCGTATATTTATTGTGTTGATGATTCGGGTGGTCTTGGATGATCAAAATACATGTTTGCCATAGTTAGAGAGTTAGTAGAGAGAGAGAGGGTGTTCTTGCTAGAGGTTTACACAAAGGGAATATTAGATTAAATGAGAAGCACCACCCCTTCCATGGATGGAAGGGGTATTTATACTTACAAACATAACGTCCTCCTGTCGGACTGTGGATCAGGGTTACAGTGGGTAAAGACCCGTCCTTCCTCCACGGTGTTACACTACGCTAAACTAGGCTAATAACTAACTAATAAAACAGTAAATAATGTAACTAACGATTTGTCTACGAGCTAACTTATGCTAGATAACACTTGGGGTGACCGACTCTTTACTATGGAATTTTCTAATTCCTAACAATCTCCCCCTAAGGGAGGTCACCCCATGTTTTACATTTCGAATCCTAGCATTCTATTCTTGACTTTGTTCTTGAGCTCGTAGACTTCAATTCTTCATTTCTGCAATCTTTGTGCTTAAGCAGTGATTCTTCCAAGTCCGCATAGATTAGTACTTTAAGTGGAGGCCTTTGAACTGATCCACATCTTTGATGATCTTCGAGCTTTCATTGAGATCATCAGCCACAGTAAATCTCTGGATCACCCTTTTTTGTGTTGCCATCATGTGAAGTTGTGACTTTCGGACCGACATGCTCACACTTTTGAATCATGACATCTTTCTATCAGAGTAGCGAAAGCTTTACTGGCTCATGATATTTGCAGCAGCGTAGCAGAAGCATAGTATAGAAATATCAGAGCCAGGTTATGTAGATATGCACCAGTCATGATTTCTTCAATTAAGTGTGGTTGCTGTGAGCATGCGGCTTTGGATTGACTCCTCAATTCTGATCAGCTGCAACCGTCCAAATGTACCTGCAAACAACAGTTAGCAATAAAACACATGAAAGTGTCTTTGATCACTTTCGTTGAATTGAGGTACACGGCCCACGGTTCCCCGTTGATCAGTACAAGTACTGCCTGTGATCAGGTAGGATTCCTTAGAATCTCCTTGACAGGGTTTCGCAGCTGCTCTAGCTGTTCTCAAACCGGAACGTCTCAAAGAAGACAACACGGAGTGAGTGAACCAGCGAATTGAGATTCACTGATTGATGAAAAATGATTTGAAAAACAATCGCGTATTGCTTGAAAGAAAGAGTTTTGCAATACGACGAAGGTTTTATGAGAAAGATCAATTTTCAAACAAAACACTTTTTGTATTAGAGAATGAGTACACATTCGACGTGCTAGCGAAAAGAAGAGATTCGCACATCAAACGGTTTTTCTAAAAGTATTTTTCAATCAGAGATACTTTTTGAATTTAAAAGCATAAGTACACATTCGACGTGCTAGAGAAAAGAAGGTTTGCACATCGAACGGTTTTTCCAAAAGTATTCGTCAATTCCATTCCTGGACCAAGGTTGATTCACGAGTGAATCACCCCATCGTTTCTATCCAGTTGTCACAAGTTTGATCTTTTGAAAAGATCTCACATGTCACCCACCAAGAGCTTGTTTGATGTTGGCTCTAGAAGGATTTCCATCTTCATCGTGAATACTTTTACATACCACTCAGATGTTCTGGCAAAACCACAAGGATAATGCGTAGGACTCTCAATATATTCTTACTTTCCACATTGTGTGAAACAGCAAGTTTTCATTAATTTTGTATCCTAATGAGATATTATGGATGATCTCTTGGCTCTAGACTCAATAGTGCACATTTGGTTCCTGTGTCGGAGACTAGGGAGAGGGTCTCCTTCTTCAATATCATCAATCTCTAAGAGAGAGTCGATAGATAATGTCGGTTCCCCGTGAGAATGAAACAAGTCCTTTTAAGTGGAACTTGAGTGGTTTGGAAAGTTGAAGTGCAGTGCGTCACTGGGTCCATGACGTCTTGTCTTCAATACCGATGTTACCTTAGTAAACACCAGTAGCATATGAATTTGAACCCGGTTACTGCCCTAAAGTTGAATTATTGGAGGGCTATTTCTTTTCACCCTTTTTCATATTCATTTCTTTTTCATTCTTCAACCCCTTCAGTGCTTACCAAGACTTCATAACTAGAACCTTGTTGGGTTTATTCCAGTACTAGCTCTGTCTTAGTCCGCACTCTTTCCATATCTCACTTTTCTCCCTTTTTTTTTCCAATATACCTAAGGACTCTACACTATCTAGTGGATTGTCCCTGGGTAGATCCCTCCGGTTCTGGCGGATCGTGGGAACAAATACCTAACCTAACCATCCTTATAACACCATGCATAAAGTAAATTTGGTCGGTCTTTTGGTATTGTTCATTCCTTCTCAAAACCAATTGAAAAATCATTTGGAAAACCAATCAAGGTACTTGTGATACGAGATCAAAGCATTTTGTACCTTAATAGTTTTGATCATTTAGAAAACCTCCCCCTCAACATGTGCATATGATTTAGAAATTGTTTAGCACATGGAGGCAAGAGGACTTTGAAATATTTTCTTTGATCACAATTTTCATACGAAAAAGCCATTTGATTTTCTTGGTAAAATTCTCCCCCTCAATATGTGCATAGGATATTTTAAAACATTTTATCACATAGAGGCAAGAGTTCTTTTGAAGCACATCCACGATCACAAAATCCATTAAGAAAACCATTTGAAAACTCAATCAAGGTACTTTATAAATAACTTTTTTTTAAAAAGCTTTTGTACCTTGATAGTTATGCTCCCCCTCAATATGTGCTTCGAGATTCGAAAGCGTTTAGCACATATGAGAGAGCAGCCTGCACAATTAAATCAAAACGATCACCTTTTATCAAATTTCATTATTAAATCACAAATTATCCCCCGATCAAAAATATCAAACCCTTTGAGATTTTGGATCCCAAGTGATTTAATTAGGTTTAGAAAACATGAGAGAAAATGTGGCCTTGTTTAAATACTCATCTGGTTTTTGGATAAATCCTCCTCCTCAACATGTGCATTGTGTATTTGAAATCGTTTGGCACATAGAGGCAGGAGTGCCTTTGAAGGACTAAAACCAATTCCATTTAAACAGATAAGAGATTTAACTCACGATCTCTACCCCGATCAAAATTTCAAACCTTTTGAGATTTGTGATCCCAATTGATTTAAATCATTTAAAACATTTTGGGGAAAGACGTGGCTTGATTTAACTTTGAAAAATGACAGATAAGGACCATTTTATGACATTAAAGATTGTTAGTGTCAGGTATGATAGTTTTAAGAGATCTTTAAGTAAAATAAAATAATTTCACAATCAAACAAGAACAGAAAAAATTTCATTTTGAAAGACCTTGATTCAAAAGAAAAATCATACCATGACATAACATTAAATCTTTATATCACCACAAATTTTGTACAAACGGACTTTTTGTGAAGAAATATCGTTTGAAAATATTTTATATTAAATCACTCTCCCCCTCAATCCATGACAGAAGTCAATAATTGAGTGACTTAGGTTTTGATAACAAGAAGTCCGGTGATTTTCAAAAAATTAGTCCAATATATTTTCAAAACAATATTTTCCATTTTCAAAACAATTTAATCAAATTATTCAAAATTGTTTAAAAATGGTATCCTGCACAAAGCTACGTTAGGTGGTTGAGAAGCTTCTGTTGTTGTTGCTGTAGGGTTTGGAAGAAAAACCGTCTGCTGATGCAGTGAGACTTCTTCTTACGTTGCATTTTGAATGCCAACTGAGGTCAAATTAAGCTCTGTTTCTTCAATCACTTAGAAGAAAACCATCTGCTGATGCAGTGAGACCTCTTACGTTGCATTTATGCCAACTCTCCATAGAAGTCCAATTAAGCTCCGTTTCTTCATTTGTCAACCCAAGATATAGTTACCCTTTCTTTTCGGCATCCAATCATATTAATCTGTGGGATCCGGATCGGGAACATTCTTATAACCAATATCCCTGCATACGTTAGTGAACACACATACAGATATATGGTGGTCGACCTCACCCAAACAGTAATCGACTAATAAAAGTCTATGCAACATATCAATCAGATCATTTAAATGTATGGGAAAAATGTGTTCATCAAACTCTAATTATCTAATCCTAGCAATCATATCCTTGGCACCTAGTCCTTCAACATAGGTTAACATCATTTTTAATTAAGCATATTAGGATAATTAAGAAAGCTCGTTAGAAGATATACATTTGAAAACATTTTCCCCCTCAACCAATAACTCATTTTATAAAAGATTTAAAAGCGCTGAAGTCATTGATTGAGTTTTCAATTTTACAAAAACTCTGAATCTGATTGTTTTAAAAGCAGCTCCTTTACCACCATTTTTGAAAAACACCAAATATTTTTCTGAAGATTTTTTAGACGGAAAAACATTTGTGTAGGAACAGCAGTCCTTCGACATACTTTCATTGTTTTGTTTTTAGGATAAGTGCACGAAATATTTTGTAAAAAGGTTTAGCGCAACACTTTCCTTCCTTTAAAAGAACGGGTTGCTATCTGAAATAATAGCAAGCCATAGTTTTAAGCACGGGTTAGAGTCTAAAATAACTGTAAGCCATTTTTTGAAGCGCGGGTTACAGTCTGAAATAACTGTAAGCAATATTTTGAGACATGTTTAGAAAGAAATATTTACACCTCCTGCTCGAACTTCATCTAAAGTCCCGTGCCATTATTGAATGACATTTCTAAGACCGTAGATGTTATCGATACCAGAAGACATGTCATGAGAAAACATATTTTTGGTATTTTTTGAAATTTTCTGATTTTTATGGGTTTTTTGTTGATTTTATATTTTTCTATTTTGTTTTTGATGGTTATATATATATATATATATATATATATATATATATATATATATATATATATATATATATATATATATATATATATATATATATATATATTATAAATATATACAAGGATAGAATAGATGATATAGTTAAAGAAGAGGATGATATGAGTACCGAGATAAGGATATCGAACAGCCCCGTTGTAGAAGATAGAATTCATCATCTCTTAAACATTCACCACCAAAGCTTTCGAGGCTCCTGAATTGAGAGAAATTGAACCATCTGAAAGTGAGACTCTGACAGCTTCCCCCCAAACCGAAGATCCATTAGATGAGCAGATTCGAAGCTTTCTTTCAAGCTTGCCTTAGCCAGGTGCACAGAGAAGTACACCATTATCATAAATCCCGCTGCTCCTTTTAAGACCGATAATCGAGATTCTCCATTCGGGGTTATATCATCCAATAGAACAACATCAACGTTTCATCCCACACTTAAATAATCTTCTAAAATTTATTTTCCACTGAGGTCTGAAGCAATCCATTCCAAAAAAGATGTCAAGAGAACAATTCCCCCAAGTAGTTGAATTGAAGCAGTCAATTTCTTTGTATAATGCTCAAGAACTCTCCCGAACACACATCATGAGGGGAATGAAAACACCTTCCCATGTTCACATTTTTCTTCCCGGATGATCGTGTATGAAGCTCAAGAACCAGAAGTACACCAATACCCAAGAGCTCTCCCGAATGCACATCATAAGGGGAATGAAAACACCTCCCCATGTTCACATTTTTCTTCCCTGATGATCGTGTATGAAGCTCAAGGACCCGAAGTACACACATTCCCCAAAAAGAGAACAACCGATAACATTGAAGAAGCATGCCGAATCACTGATTATCTCTGCGGATGACAATCTCTGCGGATGTCAACTCCGGAATAAGTGATTATATCTCTGAATCACTGATTAAGCCCTCAAGTGAGACAACTGAGCGCCCCCAATGTACACAATTCTCTCTCCCTGATCATTTGCGATACCATCGAAATCACCACACACTAGTGTACCTCTTTTATCTTCAGAAACTTTTTCTAACATCACTTCCCCCACTTAGTTGGAATACGAACACTAAACGCCTTGATGAGTAAACCTTGAGTTTCTCTGCGGTCATGACATTTGTTTTCCCGGGATATCTTCAATCACTTAGAAGAATTAAGTTCATCAAGTTTACTCGTCATGAGTCAAACCTTGAGTTTCTCTGCGGTAATAACATTTGTCTTCCCGGGATATCTTCAATTTCTTAGAAGTATTAAGTACATCAAGTTTACTCGCGTTTAGATGCTTGACTCCTTCCCCCTTTCTGGTTTTGATACTTCAGAATCAGCAACTCTTTGAATGCCCAAATACTTGAAATTTTGAGAAGATCGCTTGAAGTCTTTGTGAGAATCAACATGCTGAATAATGTGAGCAAGTCTAATTGGGGATTAAATTTGACATATCACATTCCCCCAATTAGTGCTCTCCCCTAGACCGACAATCTTTTTGATAAATGCCCAGATTAGGAAGAAGTCTTTAGATCATTAAATGCAACTCGTCTTTGGTCTTCTAACATATAGCAAGAAATGTAGAACAGACTATAGACTCGACCTTCTTCAAGATTGTCCAGTTGGGGAATAGATAATTAACATCTTCAACTCACACCAAAAAGCATCCCACTAAACAGCATCCCAATTAACTTACATCTTGCAAATCTCCTTAACTAAAATCCCTCCCAATCAAACAAGAACAGAAAGATGTTCATCAAGGAAATCAGCAATCAGGCCGCAACGAACACACAAGATGGTAACACCAAACTACCAATCACATCAAACAAGAACAGAGAGATTTTTCGGAATCATCATGTTGATGTATACGTGAAGCATTAACCGGAAGCACTTTGTCGATAAACTCATCAATCCGAGTGAAGATGTCAACCAACGGCTCTTAGAAGAGAAAAACTCCATGTGAAGATGACCCGATAAGAAGAAGCTCGGTTCTTACATGAGTTTAGAGCCGTATGGCCATTTATATTCTCAAATGTCAATCAACAATGCAAAAAATTCACACTTTTTCTCCCCCTCAAGAATTGCATACGGAGATGCCATTCTTGACTAAATAAGTGAAATCATCCAAAAGTATTCTATTCACACTTCTCCCCCGCAAAATTAGCACATGATGTCGCCATCGTCATTATAGTTGAGCAAGTGGAATAAGAAAACAATCAATGGTAGCCCAGTTCACTTGATGACTGAAGCGCATGAAAAAAGTATGAAGCATGTTGATGAGAATGGTCATAATAGAGAAGATTTCTCTTCTTCAGAAGATAAAGCGCACTGACACGTACACTTTTCTTTTCTTTAGAGTATGAGGCATGAACTGTTGTGTTCATACGTCATAATGTTGAAGTACGAGGCCTGAACTGATGTGAACAGACGTCATAATCTCTCTCTTTTCAATCTCTTGGCAAAACATGTAATCAACCCATTATCATTCAGTAGGCTCTTTGTCGTGACAACAGATGGAGAAAAACCAATATGATGAATTTGACCCTGAAGTAAACTACCCCGAACTCGTGACTTAAACTTGCACATATGTAACAAAGAGCGGTGCCGATTTCCATTAGCATCTCTAAGTACTCTCTATGTACTCTATACTCTTCAACCAACCAACCATCAAGTATAAGACGTACATCACCTCTTGAATAAGCTCGAACAACTCTATGGTTTAAACCGAGAAATAGGATCTTTCACGGGATTTTACAAAACCAAGAATAAACCGTAAGATAGATCCGGGAATGCACTATACTATTACCAGGATGTTTCCATTGTTACGGGATTTTACAAGTCTATGATTTAAACCGAGAAATAGGTTCTTTCGCGGGATTTTACAAAATCAAGACAAAACCGTAAACAATGTCAGCTTGAATGTGTAATGACAGCATTGGTTTCGGTGAATATCTGTTTTAGGGGAACATGCAGCGGTTCATCAGCGGTCTATTATCCAACATCATCAACAATCCAATAAATACTTTGATAAACACATCATCCACATATTCTGACGGCTGTTGCTGTGACCACTTGGTGAAGTAAACCCGATATACCAAACTTGATCATGAAGTAGAATTCCCCAGATTTGTTACTTAAACTTGTACTAATCATTGTGAAGAAGAAACGGTGTACCCAATGTACAAAACGTCTTGACGTATCCTCAACTGAGTGAGACACCGAAGTGATAGTTACGTTGTGGGTTAATCGAGAAAGAATCACAAACGTAACTAAATAGCCAAGTCTTTATCACACTCTATAAAAGCCCAAACAAGTCATCTTCGCGGAAGGGTAGAAAGAAAGAAGACGAAATAAGTAAACGTGCCCGAAAGAACCTCACTACAAAACCAAATAAGAGATACCATACAAACAACCCCGTAGGCAACCTTGATCAAATTTCAATTCAAGCCGTGACAAAATATTATCCGTGAAAATGTATAAACCAACGTATTAATTTGTATAACAAATATTATCATCAAAGCTCATGTACAAGACTCATAGCAAATCAAATCTCTTCCTCAATTCAATTTTTGAGAAGCCCATCAGTCCATCATTTAATACCACCATATCATATATACTACTCAAGCCTGGGCCAGTTCTCAAGAAACTCACAATATGATCCTTATAAAGTTCCACCTGGTCCAACTTTCAACGCATACAACGGATTTACACTTCACAAATAACCAAGTAAAACAACAATAATACCAATAAGAATCATCCAAACTAATAGCACTTTAAATCCCATGAAATGAATTTTAGCCCAATGTGTATATTTAGTGCATGGCCCATGTTTATATACTTGAAGAGTAGCATCAACCCTGGTTGGCCCAAGTGATATTCAAGTGCACGATCCACCAATTCACAATACACACTCACGGCCCAAAAAAATAATCCAAACCCTAAATAACCGGGTATTAAAACACAACCTACACACTCACACTTACCCTAATCGTAATAACCATCCCCAAATATTCTCACAAGCAAAACGCCCCCCATCATCATCTGCTCAAATAACCCTAATCTTTCTCACCCTAAAGAATAACGCAACCACAAACATCACTTCATACATCCGAACCTTAATCAAAATGTTCTCATAAAACCATTCATGCAATCAAACTCATCAAACGAATCAAGGAGTATGATCCTTCTTTATCTTGACTTCGCCACAGGGATGGCTTGAACCTCTTATGATTGTCTTCTTGATTCGTTCTCAATGGATTCACAGGTAGGTTCTTAAATTGACAAGTATGAATAGTTAAAGAGTATTACAACGAGCAAGTGAGAAGCGTGTTAACAAAGTTGTTAAAAACGTTTCACATCTCGTATAATTAGATGAAGTATATACTTCAAACAACCCGGATCAGTGAAGAAATGTTTTTCGTGATTATAACCTTCAAGGTTAGATTTGTCTCAATTGATAAGACAAGAAAAACATACTGAGATCTTTTACCTTTTGTCATTAGTTTTCGTTTCTTGATTTATGAAAAAAAAGGATCTGTGATGATGTGCTTTGGTTTAAAAGGATCTAAAGAGATCTATGATTTATCATAAACCCACGAGTAAGTATGAGATTGTTTTATGTACTTTTGATTAAGTTAATATGACCCCGTGTAGTGATGTTTGCATTTCATATTGAACGAATCTTGTCATGAGATATAACTTCAAAGTTATATCACATATTCATTAGATTCGGATATTAACAAGATCGATGATGAGGTTCTTTGATGTTGTTTGGATCTGAAAAGATTAGACACAAAACATAAAGAAATCTGAGATCATGTGTCAACTTTTCTTGGATCGGTGATGGTTGAAAGAACCTGAGGTTGAGATGAGTTTTGACTAGAGTTGGTTTTGGTTATTGGACTGATGCAAAAGGTCTTGGACTGATGAAGCAACAATCTGGCTGAGGTCGAGTATAGTTTGGTAAAAGGTATAGAGGTCGTGGTCATACATGTCATTCTTCTTCTACATTTCTGTCTTTTAATCGTTAAGTCAAGTCGCTACCCAACATTTCAAACACAAGTTGCTAACCTTGTATTGTCACAAGTCGCTAACAAGCAGTCAAGTCGCTACCCAACATTTCAAACATAAGTCGCTAACCTTGTATTGTCACAAGTCGCTAACTTGTTAAAAAACAAGTCGCTATCCCAACTCGCTACCCATATACAATGAATATAGACAACTTGTAAATACAAGTCGCCACCAGTACTTTGAATAAGTCGCTAGGAAGAAAAATGATGACAAAAAAGTCGCTAGGATTTTCCGGCGAGTTTTCCGACTAATATTATCCGTTCACCTTCAAACTTACCCAGAAACTTCAAACTTACCCAGAAAAACTTATGCAGAAAAAGTAGTCTTAAAAGAACGCTTCATTTTGACTCACTGTTTGGACTTTAAACTTTGTACAAGACAGATGTAGACATAAAGATGTTAGACCATAAGATTAAAACTGTTAAAAGATATACTTTTTACCAAAAAAAACTTGTTTAAAACTGTTAACAATCAATATCATTTTCTACCAAAAAGTGATGAAAAACAGTTTTTAGAACAAGATTCGAGCCAAGATAAATCAATAAAACACAATAACCATGGTACGAAACCACACAGATCAACACAACACAAAAACCTTGGCTCTGGTACCAATTGTAGGATCGTATATTTATTGTGTTGATGATTCGGGTGGTCTTGGATGATCAAAATACATGTTTGCCATAGTTAGAGAGTTAGTAGAGAGAGATAGGGTGTTCTTGCTAGAGGTTTACACAAAGGGAATATTAGATTAAATGAGAAGCACCACCCCTTCCATGGACGGAAGGGGTATTTATACTTACAAACATAACGTCCTCCTGTCGGACTGTGGATCAGGGATACAGTGGGTAAAGACCCGTCCTTCCTCCACGGTGTTACACTACGCTAAACTAGGCTAATAACTAACTAATAAAACAGTAAATAACGTAACTAACGATTTGTCTACGAGCTAACTTATGCTAGATAACACTTGGGGTGACCGACTCTTTACTATGGAATTTTCTAATTCCTAACATTATATCAAATACAATTGAAACAATAATTTGTGCATACAATTTTACTACAGATACATAAAGATGTATATAAAGTACACTAATAACACAAATTTATGTACCAAATTCACTAATTTTCCTATCAAATCCTACTAAAAACACAAATTTGCATCAGGTTACACTAATAATACAAAATTATGTATCAAAACACTAAGTACAAAAGAAAAACTATAGCTGATGCACCATAGCAAAAAAAAATCAACCAAATCAATGCTCATTTCTTGTTAGTTAGTATTTAATTAAAAATTATACATTTTAATCATAAGATCACATAAACACACATACCTCGATTCTTGTTGTTATGGATCGATGACATCCGGGAAATGATTGAGCTTTTTAGTTACGAGTACTCAACAGTTTTCACAATACAAACACGAATGCGCTTAATTGAGATCCGGTTAATATTCACTGAAGATTGTAATTGGTTTTGTTAGGTCGCCATATTAGTAACACAAGCATCAATAGAAGAAATAGAGAAGAGATGATCGGTTGAACCCAAATCCAAACACACGAAATAATGAGAGAAAGGTTAAAGCAAAGAGTGAAATAGAAAAGAGAACAACCAACCCTCAAGTGAGGGTTAATTACAAGGTATTTATAGGAGAGGGAGCTAGGGCAACACACCTAGTACCTTCCTTTCCTTATTGGACTTGGGCCTAGGCTTATGGGTGTTCTACATAAGCCTAAGCTAATAACTAACATAAAGGCCATATTAAGCTAACTATTACATATGAATCACTAACACTTGAATTAAGGTTTAGGAGTGATTCCAACAATCTCCCCCTAAGTGTTAGTGATGAATGAATGAGTGATAAACGTTGTAGGTGCTGATGTAATAGAAGCTTTGACGTCTTCTGACATTCTTCTTTCTTGTGAGAAGAAGTATCTTGATTTGAACAATCTTCCCAGTGCAGAGAAATTGTTTCTTTTGAAGTATTCTGCTTTGACGTCTTCATTTTATTTGTTCTTTAGTTCTTTGTTCTTTGAAAGTGATAGTATGTTGTGGTAATCTGCATCAGGTCTGCTTCGCTGCTCCTGTGTCTCCACGTCTTTCTCCAACATGCTCACACGCTCTTTAACGTTGGATTACAATTGATGAAGTTCTTTAAGTCTTTAAACTTTGTAGATTCTTTGTTGACGAAGAATCATTCTGACTTTGTGTTGCCTTTGATTATGAGAGAACTTTCATAAGTGATGTTGTTGGTATGAGCATGTGGAGAAACTGCACGATCAGTCCGCTCCAGAGCTTCCATAAGAAGTAAACATAGGAAAGGTTAGTAATAAGCGGATTCCGGCACTTACAAGTTTGAACTTCGATAGTGTTAACAGCATAGTGTGAAAACACAACTCTAATTCTCACAAAGGCCGTTCCTGAACCGGAGTCCCACAAGTGAGATAACGCGATGTACCGAAGTACACCTACGATTCAGATGAGTCGCTGAGGTACACCGAAGCATCACCTCACGACTGTAGACCATTTGAGACCACTAAGCATAATCCACGGGGAGTTACCGAAGCGACCTGCTGTCAGGGCTGTTTGATGTTGACCCTGGCAGGAGTTTCCATTCAATCACTGAGGATCATAGATGTGAACCTCTCATAAATGTTCTCGACAGATTGCTAAGATCTGTGAAGGACTCGATAACGTACCACTGTTGTTCTTATTGTTGAACAACAAGTGATGAAATGTCATGTGTACCTAAGCGATCTTTTGATGAATCTCGTGGCTCTAGACTCAATAGTGCGTTTTGGTTTTCCTGAGCGGAGACTAGGGAGAGGGTCTCCTTCTTCAATACCAGCAATCTCTAAGAGAAAGCCGATAGTTTACGTAGGGTTTCCTGTGAGAATGAAACAAGCTTCTGTTAAGAGAAACTTGAGTGGCTAAGAAGGTGTAGTGCATGCGTCACTGGGTCCATGACGACTTTTAATCTTCAATGCCGGTGTCATCAAGTGATAACAAGTAGCATATGAATTGAACCCGGTGTCTGCCCTAAGTTGAATAATCTGGAGGGCTATTTCTTTTCACCCTTTTCTTTGCTTTTCTTTTTAATTCTTCAACTCCTTCTTTCTCCGATTCTCATTTTCTCTTTTTTATAATCATACCTAAGGACTTCTAAGTACTAACTATTTGTGATGTCCTTGGGTAGATCCCTCCGGCTCTGGCGGATCATAGGACGGTTATTCCTAACCTTAGTCACCTTATAACTCCATTGCCATAAAACCATTTTCATGAAAATCTCTCGAAGTGTTTGTAAATGAAAAACATGTTTGAACACTTCAAGAGTTTTAGATTTTCAGAAATACTCCCCCTCAACATGTGCTTAATAGTTTTGACAGAAAACTGCACAGTGAGAAAAGAGCTCGCACTTTTGAATTGATCGAC
Organism: Chrysanthemum seticuspe; assembly: GCA_019973895.1. Lineage (NCBI taxonomy): Eukaryota > Viridiplantae > Streptophyta > Magnoliopsida > Asterales > Asteraceae > Chrysanthemum > Chrysanthemum seticuspe. Next base: position 332,656,142 of record BPTQ01000005.1, read on the forward strand.
TCAAGATAGACAATTCCTTGCAAGACACGATTACGTTGCATAGTTAAAGAGATACATTGTCAGTTTTTAGGTGACAACTAGCTCTATTAACTACCTTGAAGATGTGGACAACCCCGAAAGGTTGTCAAACCCGTCAAAGTTCATGTCTATCAAGAGTTTCTCGAATAGGTACTATTTACTTGGATAAGTCTTGGAAGACAAATCTTTTCGATGTATGACTGTTCAGTTCCCGTCAATTCATGGGTTGAAGTCTTTTCACACGAGGATTCATTAGCAAAACACAACATATTTCTTATCACATAATTTTCTCCCCCTCAAAAATGGCATATAAATGTTATTTTTGAAGAAATGTTGATAATAAATATGACCATTTTGAGTTTTGTGGGAAGATTACACAAAGAACAATTTGTGAACAAAGTTTTTATAAGTCAAGTACTCCCCCTCAACAAGTAATACTAACTTTTGACGTTTTGAAAAACGTAAGGGGAAGTGCTTGTTCTTTTGATCAAAACCTTGAAAAGTGAAAGGTTTGATAGGTTTTACTCAAAAGTAAGAAGCTTTCGCTCCTTTTATAGGATTGTGGCACTGAAGCGTACCACAGGGTCCTTTCATTACAAGAACGGGTTGTACACTGTTATTTGTGCACAAGCCATTGTCATTATAAATCACACATCCAAATTAATATGAAATAGAAGCAGTTTAAGGGGTACCAGGAAGTCCAGTAATATCACCAGGAATGCGAACAGGGCGTTGATAGCCGGTGAGAGTAATCCTGGGACGACCACCTACAAAGCTCTCTAGTGTTCTGAACTGGTCCCTTCTGTACAACCTCTCATCAATCATGGTGATGATCCTCTTCACATCCCGTCTGTCCTGAGAGTTCCATCGCTTTGGTGTCCCAATGTCTTCATGTATATCCTTCAACCTATAAGCCAAGCCATCCCTAACCTTCTTCAAAGTATGATCCCCAAACTTGTGAAGATCTCTACACGCCATCAAGCAGTTTCGTTGTAGCTCACTACGGTAAATTACTCCAAATGGTTTGCTGACGAGGGTGTATTGTGGAAGCTGGTTGATGTCGGGAAGTTCTAGCTGAGGTCTGGTGAAGTTGACACGGGTCTGATATGACTCAACAGCAAGTTGTAGATCTTCTACACGTTCCTGTATCACTATGCTTCTGATGAATATGAGCAAGGACTTGATGTATTCGCGTTGGATTTTAGTCAAGAATTGTCTCATGCGTCCCTGTACTTTGGCAAGATACAGATCTTCAATGTCGTTGAGAGACAAGTTCTGAAAGTCCGATTCACAGAATTCATAGTCTCTTTCGTCTTGTCTTTTGACCACAATTTTCTTGAGGAAAGTGTAGTCCCATTTAGACGAAAGAGCTACATGCTTAACATCAACGATTCCTTTAGTACTAAACACTTCATGTTGAGACTTCTGAACCTGGCAGCTTCTGTAGTAGATTCGGCGGCGTTCCGGCCAATGGTGAATCTCATACATTGCATCACGGTCATACAATTCCACATTGTTGGAAAACATGTGGGTAGCCTTTTCTTCAATGGCTATGCAGTTTGAGTATATGGCTGCGGGGAACGGAAGGGTAAGTGATGTAGCGTATTTCCTTGAACCATCACTGCCATGTAGAAGAAATTCCAAGTCGTTGTTGAAGAAGTAGCGAAATGGAATCTTAGGCTGATCTGGTTGGCCAATCGTTGGTAGAGGTTTAGACCAGTCGGTGTAGTAAGGAGCATTGTCTTTCCTGGAGAAGTCGATGTTTGCTTCAGGGTTGAGCCAATCAATGTTGTTGGACATGGCTCGTGCTATGTTTTCAAGATGGTATTCAACCTCGATGGCACTTTCCAAGTTGTCTTTTAGTAGTTGAAAAGCTTCATTCTTGATTCGTTTCAACTCTGATTTCGTCATCTTCTTCACTCAGAATTTTTCTTGCAGTAACTTTGCATGCTCCAATGTACTATCGTCTTCCAGATCTTGACCTTCAGGTGGGTAGGGAGTAGAATTAACAATTGTAGAAAACCAGTCGTATTCATCGGTGTCATCTTCATCTAGCCATGATACGACATTAGCCTTAGGCGACTTCTTCTTTTTCTTCTGTGGCTTAGATGATGATGCTGGTTTCTTTGCTTTGTCGAGAGAGGTGGGTTGTTGTTGGTGCTCAAGGACTTCCTCATCGTCACCACCCGTATACTCAAAGTGATCACCGGTTTTCTGAGTCTGGGGTGGTAACTCAGAATCCTGAGGTTTTTCAGTAGAAGAGCGAGGAGGAGATCGTGGTTGAGCTGGAGTCCTTTGGGGTGGAGGTTGCATGGAGGATGATTCACCAGACTTCTTCGGGCGTTTAGGCTCATCATGCTTATCCTTATCTTCTTCGTCTCTTGGACGTTTAGGCCTTTGAGCTTCGTCCCTGTAAGCTGATTTGAGTTGGTATTCCAGCAGTGCTTCAAACAATTTACCTTCAGAAGAAGTAAATGTTGCAGAGCGTTTAGACATTTGAGCTACCAGCCTGTTAACCAATTCAGTATCTGAGAATATTATGGGATCAACCGGGTTGATGTTGACATGCATTGGTGTTGATCTCATAGTTTGCTTGGCCAAGTGTAATAGATTCGGATAGAGTTGTTTGGTAAACATCTCCTTTGTAACTCCAGGAACGAAATCAAGAAGGTACTTGTGAGTGTAACCTTTGATCATCTCGTTCATTTCCCCTTGAGGATCACGTTCCATGAACTTCTGGATGTACTCCCTTGCATCTTTCATCTTGTCATTCTCGTCATGAAGGTACTGTACCTGGTCAGCGAGAAAATTCAGCTTTTTGTAAAGCATGTCTTTCTTCCTTACCTGTTTGACAGCTTTAACGATTCTTGTCTTAGTTTGAGAGATCCGAGATGCCGTTGGCTTCTTCACTGATTTGGATGTGGATCTGGTTGATCTTTTGGATGGTGGTGGTGAAGAGTGAGAGGATGAATCTGATGATGAAGAGTCATGAGGAGGTTCAGGGTCCTTAGGAGGTTCAGAAGTTTTCTCCTTGGAACGAGTTGGACTGTTGAGAAGATAATCATCATAGTTTACTTCGTCATCTTTATCAGTTTTAGCCTGTTCTACAGCCTGAATCCTAGCTTCTTCATCTGTTTTAGCTTGAGCTGTGGCCTCTGCATCAGCTTTGGCTTGAGCTACAGCTTCTTCATCAGCTTTATCTTTCTCTGACTTCTCAGTTTCTGGTTCCTCAATGTCATACTCAATAGAATCCTCATGTTGCTTTTGTTGTTGCTCAAGAGTGGTGGCACCAGTTCCCTTATCGGGTTGATTAACCGCATCAGGAATTGGTGTAGATTGGACTCCACCACTTGACCCTCCGGGGCCACCCATTTGATCCTTTGCAAACTTTTTCGCAACGTGTTGGAGTCTAATGATTTTGAACTTCTTCCTGTAATCAGTATCCAGTGGCTCTTCATCAGAGCTTTCTTCTTCGTGCTCAATCACTGGAGTCTTTCCTTTATCTTTGTCAGCTGGTGGACTGGGAGGTTTAGCTACTGATGGAGTAATATCGGTTGCAGTTTCAGAGTAGAAAACCTCATCGTCTGATTCGGTTTCTTCAGAGCTTTCTTCCACTAGCTTTCTTTTCTGTTCAGACTTAGGAATGGGAATAGGAACAGCTTCCTTAGAGGGAACTTTCCGTCTGTGTCCAGGTTTCCTTTTAGGGAACTTCCTTTTACTCTCAGTGCTTGCAGCACTTCCTGCACTTCCTCTTCTGGTTTTCCTTGTGGGTGTGCCAGAAGACTTGTCATCGAGAAAACCGACTTTGTTTTCTTCAACTGCCACCAGATACCTTTTGTATGTGTAGAGCCTTTTGATTTCATCAGACAGAAGGTGATCTGGCAACACATCACCCTGTTTCTTCGTTGTTGATTCCTTGAATCTGACAGTTAGGGTAGGTTCAGACAACATGTCGTGATTTTTGGGGTCATTGAGTCTCTTGGGGATATCAGGATTGAGTCCAAGAGCTCTTTGGATCAACAGTTTTGTATATCTGATTTAAAGAATTTTTGAGCCAAGCTTTTTGAAGAATGACATCATGTCGTCCCATATCAGAGCTTCAATTTCGATGTGCTTCATGTTGATCAAAGCCCAAAAGATTTGCAGTTCCATGAGCTTGGGATGCTCATAGCCACTGTCACGACCGAAAACTTATTTGGTGATGATGATGTAGAGAGTTCTCCAGGGTTGAGGAATATTCTTAAGATCCACGTATGAATGCTTAGTGATTACTCCTGTAGCTTCATCATAACCAATGTCGATCATGAATTGGAGAACAATCTCTTCAGTTGGTGCAGCAACGTATTCGGTTGGCTCGATGTCGGGAATGAGGAGAACAGTCCTTAAGTCTGCAGGTGTGATGGTCATTTGTTTGTGGTTGAGAGTCACTGTCACAGCATTCTGTCCTTTGATCTTTTGCATTGTATTCCAGAACTGATGAATGTAGATCTCTGGAACAGTAGCAGAGTTGGAGAGCATGTTCTGATAAGGATGATTCTTCAGAATATCCACAGCAATCAAGCAAGAAGACTCTGAGCAGGTGAGAGTTTCAAAGTCAACTCGAATGTTGTTCTTTCCAATCTTCATCGGATAGCCATTAGGGAAGATATCAGCAATGGTGAGAACATTTGGTGCATCCACATTCATTTGAGCGTCCATGTCGTGATCTGAAAGATATTTAGCCAAAAGAACCAACATATCGAGAGACATTATGTTAGTCAACAGATGGTTTTATTGTCTACTTATTGAATGTGATGAGTCAATGATTGTTACGAGTCCAAAGTCACTTGTTTATCCAACAGTCCAATGAAGTCGTGATAAGTTTCGTGAGTTAATTAACTTTAAGTTTTAAAGTCCATGTTATCACTTATTTCTCACAACATATTAAACGTTTAAGTTTATTAGTGACATTATTGGTTTCGTGGTGTTATGATTTATTTATTTACAAGTTTGCACGCGTAACAATTCATAATAAAGGTTAAACAAGGCTTAGGCGTAGAAATGGCAAGCTTATGCATAAACAGGATAGATATACACGTAAAACGCAAGCTTATGCGTAGGACCCTGACTTACGCGTAAGAAATATTACGCGTAGGAAAAGGGGACCTTATGCGTAGAGCTTACGCGTAAGCGCATATAAAACCTTACGCGTAAGGCTTACTCGTAAGAGTCAACCTTATGCGTAGACGTCACTGTTTACGCATATCCTTCACAGGATACGCGTAGTCCCTTATGTAGAACCTTATGCGTACGTAACAGTTACGCGTAAGATTACTCTTACGCATAACCTTCTACGTGTAAGGTGATCCTTATGCGTAGATTGCTAATAACCTTGATTCTGAATTTCACGCGTAATAAACCTGAAATAAGTTAATGATAGCACCAATTATTAAGACATACATTCAATATTTATCAGATCAAACATGAAAAACTCATCAAACAGTTATGCGTAAAAATCCTTATGCGTAAACCTAAACCCTAAGGTTTAATTTCTACGAGTAAGAGATTTAGCCATAGGAATTGCACCAAAATGATTCTGGTAAGTCTAAGAAGCCTATTAAGTTGTCTTATCCAAGTTTTAACATCAAATATGTCATGAATCAAAAATACCCAAACCGTATGAACATAAACCCTAGTTTCCAATTTACGAATCATTAGTGTTTCTGGGTAATTTCTGGGTCTAAGTATAATCAATTCAACTTGAAAACAACCTCATACAACAATCTTTATCACCAAAAACGTTCACATATGAAAACCCCCAAACTAACGCATGAACCCTAATTCACAATATCAAGCAATTCGTATTTCTGGGCGAGTATTGATGATAAAAATGGACTCATAGTGATTAAATGAACATTTTGACACAACCATTTTAACCAAAAACACTCAAACACGATTATGTGTTCATACGCTTATGCGTAGAACACTAAAATCACAAAATCTCAAGTTTTAACCGTTGGATTTGTGAAAGATTCAAAACCATTGTTTAAAAACTTGTTATAAACACAGAATCACTTACAAATTGATGATCAAGTAACCGGATTTGAAGAATGATTTATATGCGTAGGATGAGTTTGGTGAGTATAATAAATGTGAAGAGTAAATATTAGGTGGAGTGTTTTATTAGAAAATACTTTAAACTATTGACACTTTCAGTCCCTCAACCTCTACCAATTACATCCAATGCCTTTAACTTCTATTTTGGTTACCAAACGAAGAATATTTGGAAATAATTTTGACGACACTCCCCCTCGACTTAAGAAATAATGAAAGTTTATAAATTTTAGTCCGAGGAGTGTCAGAAAACCAGAAATGTGACCACCATTTTTAAAGAAACAACCGAGATAAGATAACATGCAAGTACAAGGTTTTATGAAACTGAAAAATATTTGCTTTCTCCCCCTCAACACTTGATCGGAAAAATACTGAATTTTGAAAGATTTGAGTGTTGACGGAAGATTTGTACTTGCCATGTTGAAAGAAATAAAGATAGAAGAATATTTTTGTTGTTTTATCAGATTTTTTATTTTTGTATTTTGTTTTTGAAAGATATTTACAAAAGAGGTTTTGGTGTTTGACTGGTTTTTAAGAATGTTTTAAGAGTTCATCCAGTTCCTCTTGAGTCAAACACCGCATACCAATCCGGTGGACCAACTCATTAAACCTAGCAGGAGCTAAGGCTTTGGTGAGAAGATCTGCCAATTGGTATTCTGTACCCACAAAGTATAATTCAACAGTACCCTGTTCCACGTGGTCCTTGATGAAGTGATAGCGAAGATCGATGTGCTTTGATTTCGAGTGTTGAACAGAGTTGCACGAGATTGCAAATAGCACTCCGATTGTCGCAGTACATCGGGATTCTGTCAAATACGTAACCATAGTCTTTGAGTTGTGTTCTCATCCAAATGACTTGAGGACAACATGCCAACATGGCTACATATTCTGCTTCTGTTGAGGACAACGATGTACAATCCTGCTTCTTTGATTGCCAAGACACCAGTTTGTCACCAAGAAATTGTAGTGCTCCTGAAGTACTTTTCCGAGAGTCTAAGCATCCTGCGTGGTCAGCGTCAGAAAAAGCTATTAGTTCAAAACCAGAATCCTTTGGATACCAGATCCCCAAGTTAATGGTTCCCTTGATGTATCGGAGGATTCTTTTAGCCTCTGAGAGGTGAGTTTCAGTTGGTCTCGACTGATAACGGGAGAAAAGATATACGGCAAAGACAATATCAGGTCTGCTGGCTGTTAGATACATGAGAGACCCAATGATACTACGGTATTTTGTAGGGTCAACCAGTTTCCCATGCAAATCAGCGTCTAGCTTCTTGGTATGTGACATTGGTGTGTCATAAGTATCACATGTATTCATTCCAAATTTGTTCAGAATTTCAAGGGCATATTTGGACTGACTTAGAAAAATACCATGGGGTGATTGATGAACTTGCAATCCGAGAAAGAATGTAAGTTCACCCATCATTGACATTTCAAAATGTTTTGTCATAAGTTTTGCAAAAGCATTTGAGTATTTTAAATGTGTTGACCCAAAAATGATGTCATCCACATAAATTTGAACGATTAAAATATGTTCCCCGTGATATTGTATGAAAAGTGTAGGGTCGACCGAACCTTTGGTGAAATTATTGGCAATTAGGAAAGATGATAACTTATCGTACCACGCCCGAGGAGCTTGTTTGAGACCATACAGAGCATTGTTCAGTTTGTAGACATGGTTCGGGAACGCGGGATCAACGAATCCTTCTGGCTGGCTGACATAAACTGTTTCTTTTAGTTGACCGTTCAAAAAAGCAGTTTTGACATCCATCTGAAAGACCGTTATATTCATATGAGCCGCGAACGCGAGAAATATCCGAACAGCCTCAAGACGAGCAACCAGAGCGAATGATTCTTCAAAGTCAATACCCTCTTCCTGTCTATAACCCTTAGCCACCAGACGTGACTTGTTTCTGATTACGTTCCCTTCAGCATCCAATTTGTTCTTCCAAATCCATTTGAGACCAATGACGTAGACCCCTGTTGGTCTTTCAACCAGTTCCCATACTTCAAGACGTTTGAATTGGTTGATTTCTTCTTGCATGGATTCAATCCAGTTGTCTTTGGTCATTGCATCTTTAATGTTTTTAGGTTCAGATTGGCAGACAGTGAGAGCATAAATGCAATGTTCACCATCTGTGTGAAGACTATGTCTCATAACGACTGGTTGATTTGGGTTGCCAATAATGTTCTCTAGAGGATGGTCTTTCGTCCAACGATGTGTGGAAGGTTGATGTTGATATACATTGTGCAGATTTTGAGGATTCAAATGGTTTGTTGATGATTCCGCAACATCAGGTGCAACAGTTTCATTGGAAAACGGGTTAAAGAACGCATTTGGATTAAAATCTGCAGGTGGGGGGTACTTCATTAAGAACATCAGCAGCTGGTTCAGCGTCGTTGGAAGCAGTTTGTTCAATTGTTGTTGTAGAGTCTACTGGTGGTGCTTCTTCAACATTAGTTGTTGTAGCAGGTGTATCAGGTATAAGAGCAGTATCAGGTTGAGTAGCAGAAACAGCGGATACACCTGTAGCACGTTCATCAATGTCATCACTAAACAGCGGAGCAAATAGCGTTTCCATTTGTTGACGAGTAAGCTGGGGGCTTAGTTCAGCTGATGATGGGGTTTGAGGGAAGTTTAAACGGTTGTGACCGGGTTCCAAGCTGTTATGCTCAGAAGCCATTATGAATATAAACAGAGATTGACGAAGTTTCTGAATAAGTTTTCCCCCAAATTGACAACTGTCTTTAGCAGATTTGAAACTTTGATGTAGTAGACATTTCTTCTAACTTTTGAAGTTTTCAGTATGCAGCGGAATTTGTAGAAGAGCAGTAAACCACACAAGGTGAATCTGACTAATTGCGGAAAATTCGTTCGAGGGTAACATGCCAGAAATCAGCAAAATCTTCTCACGTATGTAGACGCACAAACAAAACACAACCGTGTGTGAGGCATCAATAACTCGATACCAAGACCGTGTGTGAGGCATCACAACATCATATTTAGGTAACTTCACACAAGATCACCCATGAAATTGAGACGATAACACCAAAGTGAGACGTTTGAGCCACATATCATCTTATTTCTTCTCCTAATTGAAGAAATTCAAGAAGGCATTAGGTTTTCGCAAAGAAGCATGTAGAAGAACAAGGAAGAAATGACCACCTACACACTCTCTCCCCCTCGATGTTTTCAATGATTCAGAATCATACACCACGTATGTTGATGATGAATTGAAGACAGCGAAACCATGTATAAGGAGACAGCGAAACCATGTATGTTCAATTAATCGAACAAGTGTGAAGTACCATAAATATCTCGAGAGAATCAACTGGTGATAAAACTTCTCTGTTCATAATGTTGATCATCAGATGTGACATTGTTGTAGGAAACACTTTGTTCTTCTGTTTTCAGAGATTCGATTGGAGGTGCAGCTACAGTAACGGTTGTTGTTGTAGATTCAGGTGTATCAGAAATGAGAGTATTATCAGGTTGAGCAGCGGAAACATTCGATACATCTGAAGCACGACTTTAGAAATACTCTTTAACCAGAGGAGCAATCAATGTTTCCAATTCTTGACGATTAAGTACAATGGTGGAGCAGCTGATGGACCATTATATTTTTGACGGTGAGAAACGGGTCCTACGCTGTATTGCAGTAGGAGCCATTGCTGTTGTACCTGCATAGAAAAAATAGGAAGGGGGCAAGAAAGAAGAAACATGGATCCCCAAGTGTAACTGGGTTCCAGATGTTAGAGGCATAACGATGTAGTGTCAATTATCTTCTTGACACCTGAACATGCTATTTTGATGATTTCCTTTCCTACCTCAGGGATGGATGTTGTGGGTTTCACACTTGTTTTGATGCAACTACTTAGTATCTTGCCTGTAGGAATCCACCTAAGACCAACAGTGTTGAAAACTCTACCCGTTGGAATCCATCTATGGTTAGATCTAGGGGATGTTGAATCTTCTTTTGGGAAGAGTCTGCGTCCTATATTGATCCACCTATTAGGTTTCTGACATTTTACATTTAGATCAACGGGTTTATTTCTAACTGTTTGATTAAACTTAGGTTTTGGTTTGCTACTAAAAGCAGTGTTCAGTAATACACCAGGTCGTGAACCTAAGATTCCATCCTTTTGGAGTAGTGCCCTCTTCCTAGCCTTTTCTAGATCAGAGTTCTTGTGCAAGTCATTAGTATCATATGAATATTGAATTTTGATGCTCGGTTTAGACATTGTGTTCGACTAATCCTAGACGGGCCAGGTGCAACTACTTGTAGAGGTTTAACAGAAATAGATTTAATAGAAACAGGTTTAACAGAGACAAAATCATTTTTCTTAGGCCAAGAATATGGAGTGACTGGATTTGTCAAATGATTATTCTCAACAACTTGGGAGGCAAACCGTGGTTTTGAAGATTTAGAACGTTCATATTTAAAAGCAGTTGGTTGTCTAACTACTGATTGATTTTTGATTGGTTGAAGAGACGATTTCCCCAAGATTGTTGGTTTTGTAAACTTAGTATCCACACTCTTGCCAGTTAATCTTCTCAGTTTGTTTTGTAAAGCAACATGTGCAAGCCCCTTTGCTTGAATTTGAGCCTTAAAATGCTCATTTTCTTTACTAATGTATCCGCACGATTACTTTGTTCATTAGAATACTGACCATTGTGTTCTGAAGAAAAAGATTTGTTTTGTAATTTAAGTTCAAGAGAGATGCAATGTGCCTCTAGTTTTGAAAAATCTTTATGAAACTGAGCAATGGTCTTTTTGAGAAGAATGATTTCAGATTCAAGAGTTTGATTTGACGTTTCAGTTGAATTTTTAACAAGTAAGGGCTCAGACATGAGAAAGTTGTCTGAACATTGTGCAACACACTGGTCAACCTCTCCTTCATTACTGAATTCAGGGTGATCAGTATGCTGTGTCGCATTTGCATTCAGAATATGATCAACAATAGATAGTACCTCAACCATTTGTTCTTTGTCAAAGTTTGGCTCTGTGTCATAGATGGGTAAGATATCTTCCTCAACCATTTGTTCTTCGTCACAGTTGGGCTCGGTGTCATAGATTGGTATGATATCTTCCCCTGATCTGCTGCTGTCATCCTGCTTTTCCAATGCTACAACCTCATTGTCCGCATTACCGACAGATGCAGTAATCACAACATTCTCAACATCCCTTTGAGCATTCCTTCCATGTACATCAACTCTTTCACCTTGCCTTTTCATTGATATCAACTTCTCTTTCAGAACATTCCATCCTTCGTACAATGCCACAAATGCCTTTTCATTTTCAGAATTCATTTCACTCCCCTGCAGAAGAATCAAAGAGAAGAAAAAATGCGAAGTCGATATAGCACACAAAGGGTCGATATAGTGAATTTCAATTTCCCTCCAAAAATAATTTTGAAAAAATTTTGACTTCCAAAATTAGAAATTCACTATAAAATACAATTCTAAGGTTGAAAGAAAAATTTGAGTTATGACAATTTTGACGCAAAATTTGACCCGAAAAATTCGAATTTGGACCAAAAAATTTGAATTTTTGACCAAAATTTTCACAGTTAAACCAAAATTTGAATCTCGCGTAAAAATTGAACATTTAGTCTCCCCTAAAAATTAAATTTTACTCAAATTTTCCCGCCAAAAAACGTTTTTTTTTTTTTTGATAACTTGTGTTGATGGATCTTTGTAGTCGAATGAAACTTGTTTGTTGAAGAAGTGCTTAGGCGAAGAAAACCAGCTTATGCGTAGAGGAAACCTTACGCGTATAACCTGCTTATGCGTAATACTCAACCTTATGCGTAAAAGATAACTTACGCGTAGGAATAGGGCTTACGCGTAGGATTAGCTTACGCGTAAGAATTGAGAAACCACTAAAGTTATGCGTAAACTGAAAGTTAGGCGTAGAAACCTTAGGCGTAGGATTAGCTTATGCGTAAGACAGAGCTTAGGCGTAAGAAAAATCTTATGCGTAAAGAATTCTACGCATAAGTTTGAGCTTATGCGTAAGATTAGGGTTTTGCCCAAAAAATCCTTTACACTATCACAGTGTAAAAGATATCCAAAGTCGAAGTGTTTTCAGGCTTATCCAAGCAAGAAAACACTGAGTAAACCACGAAAACTGAAGATCGATCCAAGGAAATCTTATGCGTAAGTTTAGAGTTTCCTTACGAGTAGAAAATACCAAAAACTGATTTTATGCCCAAAAGTGTTTAGAAACCTGATTTTTATGATGAAATAGCTTCAATATCACCAAAATAACAAGAAAGTTTAAAACTTGATGATCCAAAACTCTTTTTCACTTTACGCGTAGAAAGAAGTACACGATTCAAAACAAGCTTAAAAACGATTCTACACACGTAAAGTTTCAAACTTTTTGCCAAAAACTTAAACTTTAATAACAAATAACCTTGAAAGTACAAGAATCTTGAATTTTAAAGTGTAAAAATGAAAGCTTTATGCGTATGAAAGATTGAAAATGTGAAACCTTACGAGTAGACAAAAAACAAACCGTTTCACCCAACTAGATGGCGAATGATACCACTGTTAGGTCACCATATTAGTAACACAAGCATCAATAGAAGAAATAGAGAAGAGATGATCGGTTGAACCCTTATCCAAACACACGAAATAATGAGAGAAATGTTAAAGCAAAGAGTGAAATAGAAAAGAGAACAACCAACCCTCAAGTGAGGGTTATTATAAGGTATTTATAGGAAAGGGAGCTAGGGCAACACTCCTAGTCCCTTCCTTTCCTTATTGGACTTGGGCCTAGGCTTATGGGCCTTCTACATAAGCCTAAGCTAATAACTAACATAAATGCCATATTAAGCTAACTATTACATATGAATCACTAACACTTGAATTAAGGTTTAGGAGTGATTCCAACAGGTTTTACAAACCCTAATTTGATTGAACATTGAACGGTTTGAAGAAGTGTAATTTGATTGGTTTTACAAACCCTTAATTTTACAAACCCTAATTGATTATACTGGATTGTGTGTTTTTCTGTGGAGGGAAACTATGTGTTTTACGGTGTAGGGGAGAGATGGATATGTGTGTTTTGGTGTATAGGGAAGAAGAAGAAAAGCTTATGTTTATTATATAGGTTGTTAGGATTATAGTTAGCATGTAAAATTACTTTTATACCCTTATTAGTTGGTTAGAATCATACTTAATCTCATAAATTGATTTTAAATCAAGGGTCCAAAATCATTCTTATTCTTTTTACCAAAAATCCTCTTTTTATTTGATCTCATCCCATATAACTAAATCATACACATAAATACACACATAATTTCACATCAAAGAACATATCCATAATTGTCTTTACCAAAATATATACATAAACCACATGTGTTCTAAGTAGTGCATAATTAAATACATGAATGTTCAGTGTTTAACCAAAAAAGAGACACATGATAAGCATGCCTAATAACGCTTAAGAAATCAATCAGCAATCATGACTAGGGGAGATCAACGGTCTCCAACCGGACCGGACCGAGACCGAACTAGCATAAACCTTACACCGAGGAGCGGACCGAATGTGTTCGGTCCGGTCCGGTCCAAGAAGGCATAATAGTCGGGTTTTACGTAAGACCGGTCCGGACCGGACCGGATCGAGACCGAAATAAGGAAAAAATCCAGACCGAGACTGGAACTCTGGTCCTTCGATTCGATCGGTTTTTGTCGGTCCAGTCGGTCATCTCGGTCTCGGTCGATTTTGCGTCTACGATGCTCAACCCTAATCATGACGGCGACTCATACACGGTGTATACGCAACATATATAGAAAATAACATTTTGAATACATTTGAGCTAACAATATTTGCTAATTGGTTCATATAACGTGTCGGTTGCAAAACATGGTTGCATTATATACCATCCAATTTTTGCGATGCTAGATTCACAACTTACCAGGTGTCTGAATCATCATAGCTAGCCAAGTATTATTTAAAATAAATTTTTATACATTTGTCGTCTTCCCAGAATTGTTACCAGATATGAAAAAGCTAGACAATGATGCATCCAAAAGAGCGTCATTTGGTGTGTATATTTACGGTTCTAAACTACGCTGTTTAATGCTAAATCCAAGCGAGACCTATTTGCTCTTTTTTCAATACTAATTCACTGTCGCAGACTCAATAAGCGTTGAGGACGATCAATATAATCTTAACAGAATGCATGACACTAGTTAAACTCGTTAATAGCAGTGGTTTAAACATTCTTAAACATTTATAACAAAGCACATACATAAAATGCATAAATTATGAGAAACACATAGTAAAATAAATGTATAACACTATCATTTGTGACGTTCAATGTTCAGCCCAAAAAGAAGTACATGATGCATAATGTGCCACATGATAATATCAAACTCTTGTGACTAAAAATTCTATGATCCGCTAATGTACCACCAAACGGGATCTTCCTCATTTACATTACTTTAAAATGTATTTTTTTAGGTTGAACACTGAACGTCACATTGTCACAACAACCAGACAAAACAGACGTATAACACTTATGAAAGATGAACAAATTATGTAATCAATCAACAAATCTTGGTTCTCAAACCAAGAACCTTTATTAATAACAATCACAAACCCAGAACCAATATCAAGAACCTCAATACACAACTTAACTGATCTCAATCAGTTACCAGAATCAAAACCAATCAAACTAACCAACAATCTCCCACTGCTACTCAGGTGGAGATCTATTATCTAAATGGATAATAGTTCTATTACAACCAACCAAGAACACAATAGCAAGAGAACTAACAGATCTTAACAAAGATCAAACAAGAACAGAATTAGGGTTTGTGATATAATGAGAGAGAGAGAGTCTTTATTTTCTGAGATGATGAATGAAGAATCCAAGAGAAGACTTGAGCTTATATACAGCTGCAACTATGACCACTTGACACTATCAGTCCTTTTACTTCCAGCTTTTGTCCACAACATCCAAAAGCATAAAACAAACTAAACTGAAATATCAAACTAGACATAATAAGTCCCTCAAGTATAAATTCAGTAATAAGATTACATCTTTTAACACCCTCCCTTAATCTTATTCTGAAAAAGATCAATAAGATTAAGCTTAGAACATAATAAGCTATGTTGTTTTGTATCCAATCCCTTAGTAAGAACATCTGCTATTTGATTAGCAGAGCTTATTTTCTCAGTTTCAATTACCCCAACAATAATTTTTTCTCTTACAAAATGTAAGTCTATTTCCAAATGTTTTGTTCTTTCATGAAAAATAGGATTGGCAGCAATCTTAATTGCTGAATTACTATCACAAAACACTTTCACAAGCAAAAGTTTTTACAATTTAAATCTTTCAAAAATTTTAAAATCCAAACAATTTCAGAACTAACAGAAGCTAAAGCTCTGTGTTCTGCTTCAGTAGATGATTTTGAAATAGTGTTTTGTTTCTTGCTTTTCCAAGATACCAAGCATCCACACATAAAAACACAGTAACCAGTTACTGATTTTCTAGTAACAACACATCTAGCCCAGTCAGCATCAGAAAAGCCTTTTAACTCAATAGCTGGGCTAGTACTCTTTTCTATGTTTAACCCTTTACCTGGTGACCCCTTAAGGTACCTTATTACCTTTAAAGCAACATCCAGATGAGATTTCAGAGGACTATGCATAAACTGACTAAGACAAGAAACTGCATAAGCAATATCAGGTCTAGTAGTTGTAAGGTAAATGAGCTTACCAATAAGTTTTTGATACTCAGTAATGTTTTTAAGTTTAGGATCAGTATCAGAAGCTTCACTAGTTAGAGCAAGATTAGGCTGCAAAGGAACAGAAGCAGGTTTTCCAGCAAGCAAACCAAATTCAGAAATAAGATCAAGACAATATTTCCTTTGAGACAAACACAATCCATTCTTAGTTTCTAACACTTCAATCCCAAGAAAATATTTTAGTTTGCCAAGATCTTTAATCATGAATTTGCTTTTCAAAAACTCCTTAACACTATCAATGTCATGCAAATTATTTCCAGTGATTATAATATCATCAACATAAACCAGTAAAGCAACAAAAACATTATTACTAGTTTTAGTAAACAAGGAATAATCACTTTTACTTTGCACAAAACCATTCTCAATTAAAACAACAGTCAACTTAGCATTCCACTGCCTAGGAGCCTGCTTAAGTCCATACAAGCTCTTTTTTAATTTGCAAACTCTCTTATCATTAGAATCATAGTAACCAGGAGGCAATTTCATATATACAGTTTCATCAAGATCACCATATAAGAAAGCATTATTAATATCTAATTGAAACAAGCCCCAATCATTCTGAATAGCAAGATTAATAAGACATCTAACAGTAACTATCTTAACAACAGGAGAGAAGGTTTCATCAAAATCAATTCCCTCCCTTTGATTGAAACCAATAGCCACAAGTCTAGCTTTAAACCTATTAACCTCACCATTAGACTTATACTTAATCTTAAACACCCACTTACTGCCTATAGCTTTCCTACCAGCAGGAAGTTCAACAATGTCAAAAGTATTATTTCTATGTAAAGCATCCATTTCAGCATTCATAGCATCATTCCAATGTCTATGTTTAGAAGCTTCCCAAAAAGTTTTTGGTTCGGAAATTTGATTTAAAGTAGTAGAAAAACAGTAGTTATCCTTAGATAAAAAAGAATAGTTAACATACTTTTCTAAACCAAATTTAACCTTGGAATCAACTATAAAATCATTATAATTCTTTGGAAACACTGAAGGTCTTGAAGACCTTCTAAAACCAGTATCTTGATGACTTTCCTGAGACTGAAGGAGGGACTCATTACCCTCAGAAGTTGGATTATTAACATTTTCCTCAAGGGCTGCAGACCCCTCATCCTCACTAGTAGAATCATCTAAGTTAGAAGAATGCCCCCCAACATTCTCACTAGGTAACTTAGAAGGACTGCCTAGACAAGGAGATGATCTGCCATGCCTCTTAGGGCTGGGATCATTATTGTTATCATCATTGGGTAGGTCAGGTAGGTCATCAAGAGTATCAGAATTGAAAAAAGTTAAGTGACCAGAATCTTGATCAGAATTAGAAGAGATAGTAACACTTTGTTTGAAAGGAAAGATATCCTCAAAAAATTTAACATCCCTAGAGAAGAAAACAAGTTTCTGATTAAGACTCCACAATTTGTAACCTTTTTTTGAATTAGAATATCCAATTAAAACACTCTTTTCAGACCTACTACCAAATTTATCATGACTATTCAGAATAGTAGCATAAGCAAGACACCCAAAAGCCCTCAAATGTAACAGAGAAGGAGCAAAATTATGCACAAGTTCAAAAGGAGAAAGCCCATTTAGCACAGAGGAAGGCAATCTGTTAATCAAATAAGTAGCAGTTATAATACACTCAGACCACATATTCAAGGGAAGCCCTCCCTGAAACAAAAGAGATCTAGCAACATTAAGAAGATGCCTATGTTTCCTCTCAACAATACCATTTTGTTAAGGAGTATAAGTACAAGAGGTCTGATGAATAATCCTATTTGTTTCACAAAAGAAGGTAAACTGCTGATTAACAAATTCAGTCCCATTATCACTCCAGAAAACTTTAACTTTTTTTATTAAACTGAGTTTGTATATAGTTATAAAAAACCATTAAATTTTCAAAAACTTCAGTCTTGTTTTTCAAAAGATAAACCCATACAGCTCTGGAAAAATCATCAACCACTGTAAGAAAGTATCTGTAACCATCCCTACTGGTCACTTTATAAGGACCCCACAAGTCTAAGTGAACTAAATCACCCAAATTTTTAGATATATGATCACTTAAAGGGAAAGGTTCTCTTGTTTGTTTAGCCTTTTGACAAATATCACAACAAATTTTAGAATCCTTGTTAGAGAAACCCAAAACATGTTTTAAAACATTTAAGACTTGGTCTGCAGGATGGCCAAGTCTGCAGTGCCAAGTATACTTGGATAAAATACATACAGTGTTAACAGAAAACCTCTCAAGGTCTTTACCTTGATTTCCATCAAAGTAATATAATCCACCAATCTGATTACCAGTCCCCAGAATTTTCCCTACCCTCAAGTCCTGATTTAAAATATAGCAATGAGACTCATCAAAAGCAAAGATCAACTTACTATCCCTGGCAACCTTATGAACCGATAACAAACTAACAGAATACTCTGGAACAACTAGAACATCATACAAAGTCAAATAACTAGTCAAAGGCATATTTCCAATTTTAGTTATAAAAGCTTCAGTATCATTAGGATGAGAAACCTTAATCTTAAGATGAGAAACATCAACAACATTCACAAGAAACTTATCAGTATAGGTCATGTGCTGATTAGCACCAGAATCAGTAATGACACCCTTATTAGCAAGATTATTATGCAGCTCACTATTAGAACAAAAAAACTTATCAAAGTTTGCATTAAACAACCTGCTGCAATTATAAAAAGTACCTGCCATATTGGCCTGTATACCATGTCCAGAACCAGAATTTCCTTTAATCAAGGAAATAAGAGTAGCCATTTGATCATCTGTGAAGGCAGAAGAAGGACTAGAACCCACATAATTGTTAGAAACATTTTTCCCTTTATTGTTTTGAAAATTCTTCTTTTTACCAAAATTAGCAGGGTATCCAATCAGTTTAAAGCACCTATTAATAGAATGTCCATTGAACCCACAATGTTCACATACATGTGAAGTACCCCCAACAGTTCTTCTGGTATCATTAGGTCTAGATCCAGTACTAGGTCTAGAAAAATTTCCAGAAGTTTGAGACCTCTGAGAATTTCCTTTATTACCCACATTAGAAAAGAACACAGAAGACTGAGCCCTTTGAGAGGGACCAGCACTAGAACTAGACACAACAGCCCTATGAGATTCTTCACTAGATATCACAGAGAAAGCACCTTTCACATCAGGCAAAGGGTCCCTAGCAAGAATTATACTTCTAATTTGCATGTAAGAATCATCCAAACCCATTAAGAATTGCATTAACTTCATAAGCTGATTATGTTTCTTAAAATCCTCAGCTGCATGACAAGTGCACCTAGGTAACTTGACCAATGCATCAAGTTGTTTCCATAAGGTACTAAGTTTGTTAAAATACTCAGCAATAGATGTACCATTTTGACTTA
Source organism: Chrysanthemum seticuspe (assembly GCA_019973895.1). Taxonomy (NCBI): domain Eukaryota; kingdom Viridiplantae; phylum Streptophyta; class Magnoliopsida; order Asterales; family Asteraceae; genus Chrysanthemum; species Chrysanthemum seticuspe. The sequence continues at coordinate 332,675,394 of BPTQ01000005.1, forward strand.
AAGAGTTAATTTTATGGTGCAGATTAAATGTAACTGAACCATCAACCCTATCAAACGTTTCTTTTAATTCATCCCATACATCAGAAGCCTTTTTTGAAAAATTTTGACCCAAGAACAAATCTTCTGATATGGAATTCAAAATCCATCCCAACACAACAGCATTCACCCTGTCCCATTGTCTTCCTAAAACCTCATCAACATGTGACCTAGTGCAAGTGCCATCTATAAATCCAGTTTTATTTCTACCCTCAAGAGCCAACAACATAGCACAAGACCACACACTATAATTTTCAGTCCCTTTAAGTTTTATAGAAATAACAGTTAGGGTAGCAGAATCATTAGGATGCAAATGAAGAGGATGACTAAGATCCAACTTACTAATCAAAGTAACAGGCTCATCAGCCTCAAATTCATCATCAATATAACCATGCAAAGACATACTGAAAATACACAAACAAACAAATCAAAAAAACAAGCACTCAAAAAGCGAGAAAGAAGTTCCCAGGATTTCCTTGACACTCAAGGTGGTAGGTCAAGCGCGCACACAAACACAGCAAGAATCAAGCACACAAACACCAATAAAGAACACACAGAACAAAATAACCTACAAAAATCAAGCAAAAAATAGCAAGAAAGAAGCAAGAAATAAGTAAAAGTGTGAGAGGTGTTACAGTGCTATCAAAAGCAAATATCCGCGGAAGCACAAGAATGAAATTCTTGATATACTTAGTCAAGAACCCAAAAAAGAAATCCCAGAATCACTCCAAGTCAACTCGATTTCCAAGAACCCAGAAAAGATGTCTGAATCAACTCCAAGATTCACCAAAACCACTCCCAGATTCCAAGAATCACCAAAATCATATCTACCTCCAAGATCCAATCACAAAAAACACCAAACTTCGATTAACCCTTGTTAATCAAACAAGCGAGCAAAAACCCCCAAATTTTAGGAAACCATAATTTTTTCAAAAATTAGGCGTTTGTAAAAAAACTTTCAGATATGTGCAATTAAATACACAGACAAGTAATTAACACCGGTTAATTGAAGTAATTAAACCCAATTTTAAAAAACCCCAAAAAAATTTTGAAACCCTAAAATTTTTTTCCGATCAGATATAGAGCAGATGAAGTGCCTGCTCTGATACCATGAACAAATTATGTAATCAATCAACAAATCTTGGTTCTCAAACCAAGAACCTTTATTAATAACAATCACAAACCCAGAACCAATATCAAGAACCTCAATACACAACTTAACTGATCTCAATCAGTTACCAGAATCAAAACCAATCAAACTAACCAACAATCTCCCACTGCTACTCAGGTGGAGATCTATTATCTAAATTGATAATAGTTCTATTACAACCAACCAAGAACACAATAGCAAGAGAACTAACAGATCTTAACAAAGATCAAACAAGAACAGAATTAGGGTTTGTGATATAATGAGAGAGAGAGAGTCTTTATTTTCTGAGATGATGAATGAAGAATCCAAGAGAAGACTTGAGCTTATATACAGCTGCAACTATGACCACTTTACACTATCAGTCCTTTTACTTCCAGCTTTTGTCCACAACATCCAAAAGCATAAAACAAACAAAACTAAAATATCAAACTAGGCATAATAAGTCCCTCAAGTATAAATTCAGTAATAAGATTACATCTTTTAACAAAAGAAATTAGCAATTATGACCACACATAACAACGCTTGTATTTACGACTATAGAAACACACACCACATTGACAACCTATAGAACATATCTAGATTTCCATGCGTTGGGGGTGCCTGATTATGAAACACTTAAAAAGCGCTGAGGGTGCTTCATACAATTGTAATATAATACGTAGTAATGGTTAAAATTATATCAATCCCCTCAATGCTTTCTAAAGATTCTCATATTCCTCGGGTCTTCAGGCCTATAAAGTGGACTTAGGGAGCCCTTAAACACCATTTGCCTCACGATTTCATTATACTCAGATGTTTGTGCATTGGCTCAGATATATACTACCGGCTGAAAAAAGCGGTTGCATTTTATTGCATCTAGCTTTCCCATGCCAAAGTTATGACTAAATGTCTGTTCAAATCATCACAACCAAGTGAGTTCTATACACCCTGAAAACAATTTAAGAAAATAGGAGAAGGAAGTAATGAAACGTCATTGTTATGACCCAAGCCTTGCTAAAAACATTTAAATTCTATTATCACACCCTCTTACATTACACGTTTATACAAAGAGTGCACTGTGGAATTTGTTTTAAGACACAGTTGTGTAGTGCAAAGCTTATAGTACTTAAAAAACAAAGCTTATGACCATAACCTATACACAGCTTGTGACCACAACTTATAAAGTCCAAAAGAAAATGGAGGCTTGGATTAGTAAGAATTTATCATATTAAAAAGGAAAAACCCGCTAATGTTGCATTAGTATGAATGCGCCGCAAGGATCCAACTATTCTAAAACTTTCACTAACTTCACTCAGACAATAGACATTGACTAGATTTATCATCACCGCCTTTAACAACATTGTTAAAAAAACGACATCATTTTTAACCAATATGAGACTCAAATTTGTAAATTATCGAAAAAGGAGGATCAGTCTGTCGTGGCTGCAAACATAGTAAGTTGCCTTGCCAAGATGCGGATAATATAACCTTTGCTCTAATTCATTCACGGGAATCCAAATTCTATCATCACAACCACTTATAATCAATCTCATCTCTTTCTCATTTACAATATTACTCTTTTATACTTTTATACATTTATCGTGTGAAATGATGCCATCACATTATGGACGAAAAAGTTACCACTTAGATTTTTTTCTCTTTAGTTTGTCTCAAATGACGCCGTTTAAATGTGTAGATCTGACTTTATTTCTCATATGTTGGAATCACTCCTAAACCTAAATCAAGTGTTAGTGATTCACATGTAATAGTTAGCTTAATTATAGCCTTTATGTTTGTTATTAGCTTAAGCTTATGTAGAAGGCCCATAAGCTTAGGCCCATGTCCACTAAGGAAAGGAAGGGAGTAGGAGTGTTGCCCTAGCTCCCCTTCCTATAAATACCTTGTAATAACCCTCACTTGAGGGTTGGTTGTTCAATATTTTCTCTCATTCACTCATTACGCGTAACCGTATTATTATATCGTGTGTGTGTGTGTGTGTTTGATTATTGTTCATCCGATCTCTTCTCCTCTCTATCTCTTTCTATTGTGCTTGTGTTGTAAACTTAGTGACCTAACAGTGGTATCAATCGCCAAATAGTTGGGTGAACGTATTGTTCTTGAAGTGGGTTTTGGTCCTACGCGTAAGACATACGGTTCGAAGTTGATACTTTGGTTCGCTTAAAAACACATTTTTTACACTTTTTAATCCAAGATTCTTGTACTTTCAACGTTTTAAGGTGTTAAAATAACTGTTTTTGGCAAAAAGTTTCAAACTTTACGCGTGGATAAACGTTTTTGAGCTTGGTTTTTTACGAGATAGCAGTTCTACGCTTAACTGTTTTAGACACTTTGGATCATCAAGTTTCACACTTTTGTGTTATCTTGGTGATATTTAGGCTATTTCATCACAAAAATCTGGTTTAGAAACATCTTTGGGCAAAAGTCATTTTACGAGTAAGTCTATGCGTAGCAAAACCCTAAAACTACGTGTAACTTGGTTCTTGGTTTGATCTTCAGTTTCGTGGTTTACTCCGTGTTTTCTTGCTTGGATAAGCCTGAAAATACGTCGACTTGGGATATCTTTTGCACTGTGATAGTGTAAAAGATCACTTAGGCTAAAAACCCTAAACTTACGCATAAGCTTAAGCTTACGCGTAGAACCTCTTACGCATAAGATTCATCTTACGCATAAGCTTTGTCTTACGCATAAGGTAATCCTACGCCTAAGTTTTCTACGCCTAACTTACTGTTTATGCATAACTTTAGTGTTTTTCTCCATACTTACGCGTAAGCTAAACCTACGCGTAACTCTTGCTGTTACGCGTAACTTTGGTGTTTTTACGCATAAGTGCTACTTGGCTTTATTGTAATTTCTACGCCTAAGGACACTTCATCAACAACGTTTCATTCGACTACAAAGATCCATCAACACAAGTTATAAATAATAATAATAATAATAATAATTTTTCGGGGAGACTAAACATTCAATTTTTACACGAGATTCAAATTTTGGTTTAACTGTGAAAATTTTGGTCAAAAATTCAAAATTTTGGGCCCAAATTCAAAATTTTCGGGTAAAATTTGGCGTCAAAATTGTCATAACTCAAATTTTTCTTACAACCTTAGAATTGAATTTTATAGTGAATTTCAAATTTTGAGAGTCAAAATTTTTCAAAATTATTTTTTGGAGGGAAATTGAAATTCACTATATCGACCCTCTGTGTGCTATATCGACTTCGCACCTTTTCTTCTCTTTGATTCTTCTGCAGGGGAGTGAAATGGATTCTGAAGATGATGCTGCATTTGTGGCATTGAAAGAAGGATACATGGCTCTGGCTCTGGCATTGAAGCGTCAGACATCATCAAATTCCCGATATCCCGCAGTCGTGCAAGGTGAAAGAGTTGATGTACATGAAAGGAATGCTCAAATGGACGTTGAGAATGTTGTGATTACTGCAACTGTCGGTAATGCGGACAATGAGGTTGTAGCATTGGAAAAGCAGGATGACAGCAGCAGATCTGGAGAAGATATCATACTTAACTACGACACCGAGCCCAACTGTGACGAAGAACAAATGGTTGAGGAAGATATCTTACCCACCTATGACACTGACACAGAACAGATGGTCGAGGTACAATCTACTGTTGATCATATTCTAACTGCAAATGCGACACAACATACTGAGCAACCTGAATTTAGTAATGAAGGAGAGGTTGACCAGTGTGTTGCACAATGTCCAGACAACTATCTCATGTCTGAGCCCTTACTTGTTAACAATTCAACTGAAACGTCGAATCAAACTCTTGAATCTGAAAACATTCTTCTCAAAAAGAACATTGCTCAGTTTCATAAAGATTTTTCAAAACTAGAGGCACATTGCATCTCTCTTGAACTTAAACTACAAAACAAATCTTTTTCTTCAGAACACAATGGTCAGTATTCAAATGAACAAAGTAATCGTGTGGATACATTAGTAAAAGAAAATGAGCATTTAAAGGCTCAAATTCAAGCAAAGGGGCTTGCACATGTTGCTTTACAAAACAAACTGAGAAGATTAACTGACAAGAGTGTGGATACTAATTTTGCTAAATCAACAATCTTGGGGAAATCGTCTCTACAACCTTTCAGAAAACAATTTGTAGTTAGACAACCAACTGCATTTAAATCTGAACGTTCAAAATCTTCAAAACCACGATTTCCCTCCCAAGTTGTTGAGAATAATCATTTGATAAAACCAGTCACTCCACATTCCTGGCCTAAGAATAATGCTTCTGTTTCTGTTAAACATGTTTCTGTTACACCTGTTTCTGTTATACCTGTTTCTGTTAAACCTCAACATGTGGCTGCTCCTGGAAAATCTAGGATTAGTTCGAACACTGTGTCTAAACCGAGCATTAAAATTAAAAATTCATATGATTCAAATGACGCATACAAGAACTATGATCTATAAAAGGCTAGGAAAAGGGCACTTCTTCAAAAGGATGGAATCTTAGGTTCACGACCTAGTGTATCACCTTCGAGTGTATTACTGAACACTACCTATAGTAGCAAACCAAAACCTAAGTTAACTCAACAAACAGTTAGAAATAAACCCGTTGATCTAAATGTAAACTGTCAGAAACCTAATAGGTGGATCCATATAGGACGCAGACTCTTCCCAAAAGAAGTTTCAACATCCCCTAGATCTAACCTTAGATGGATACCAACGGGTAGGATTTTCAAAACTGTTAGTCTTAGGTGGATTCCTACAGGAAAGATACTAAGTAGTTGCACCAAAACAAGTGGGATACCAACAACATCCATCCCTGAGGCAGGAAAGGAAATCATCAAATTAGCATGTTCAGGTGTCAAGAAGATAATTGACACTACATCTTTATGCTTCTAACATCTGGAACCCAGTTACACTTGGGGATCCATGTTTTGTTCTCTTCCTTGCCCCCCCCCCCTTCTATTTTTCTATGCAGGTACAACAGCAATGGCTTCTACTGCAATACAGCGTAGGACCCGTTTCTCACCGTCCAAAATTTAATGATCCATCAGCTGCACCATCATTATACTTAATCATCAAAAATTGGGAACATTGCTTGCTCCTCTGTTTAAAGATTCTGTCAAAAGACGTGCTTCAGATGTATCGAATGTTTCCGCTGCACAACCTGATAATACTCTAATTTCTGATACACCTGAATCTACAACAACAACCGTTGCTGTAACTGCACCTTCAATCGAATCTTCGATATCAGAAGATCAAACTGTTTCCAACAACAATGACACAGCTGATGATCTACTAAATGATTAAACAAAGCAGTTTTATCAGCAGTTGATTCTCACGAGATATTTATGGTACTGCATACTTCTTCGATTAATTGAACATACATGGTTTCGCTGTCTCCTTATACATGGTTTCGCTGTCTTCAATTCATCATCAACATACGTGGTGTATGATTCTGAATCATTGAAAACATCGAGGGGGAGAGAGTGTGTAGGTGGTCATTGCTTCCTTGTTCTTCTACATGCTTCTTTGCGAAAACCCAATGCCTTCTTGAATTTCTTCAATTAGGGGAAGAAATAAGACGATCTATGGCTCAAACGTCTCACTTTGGTGTTATCGTCTCAATTTCATGGGTGATCTTGTATGAAGTTACCCAAATATGATGTTATGATGCCTCACACACGGTCTTAGTATCGAGTTATTGCATATTCACAGGTGATTAGTATTCTGAAAGACCACAACATTCAGGGGAAAGTCGTTTCATTTCGTCTTTCATGGTGTGTTTGGTGTGATGCGTCTACATACGTGAGAAGATCTTGTTGATTTCTGGAATGTTACCCTCGAACGGATTTTCCGCAATTAGTCAGGTTTACCTTGTGTGGTTTTCTGCTCTTCTACAAATTCCGCTGCATACTGAAAACTTCAAAAGTTAGAAGAAATGTCTACTACATCAAAGTTTCAAATCTGCTAAAGACAGTTGTCAGTTTGGGGGAAAGCTGATTCAGAAACTTTGTCAATCTCTGTTTATATTCACGATGGCTTCTGAGTATAACAGCTTGGAACCCGGTTACAACCGCTTAAACTTCCCTCAAACCCCATCATCAGCTGATCAAAGCCCTCAGCTTACTCGTCAACAAATGGAAAGACTATTTGCTCCTCTGTTCAGTGACGATATTGATGAACGTGCTCCAGGTGTATCCGTTGTTTCCGCTGCTCAACCTGATACTACTCTTATACCTGATACACCTGGTACAACAACTACTGTTGAAGAAGCACCACCAGTTGACTCCACCACAACAGTTGAACAAACCGCTTCCAACAATGATGAACCGGATGATGATGTTCTTAATGAAGTACCCCCACCTGCAGATTTTGATCCAAATGCGTTCTTTAACCCGTTTGCTAATGAAACTGCTGCACTTGATGCCGCAGAATCATCAACAAACCATTTGAATCCTCAGAATCTGCACAATGTATACCAACATCAACCCTCTACACATCGATGGACAAAAGACCATCCTCTGGACAATATTATTGGCAACCCGAATCAACCAGTCGTTACGAGACAACGTCTTCACACAGATGGTGAACATTGCATTTATACACTCACTGTCTGCCAATCTGAGCCTAAAAACATTAAAGACGCAATGACAAAAGACAACTGGATTGAATCCATGCAGGAAGAACTCAACCTATTAAAACGTCTTGAAGTATGGGAACTGGTTGAAAGACCAACAGGGGTCTACGTCATTGGTCTCAAATGGATTTGGAAGAACAAATTGGATGCTGAAGGGAACGTAATCAGAAACAAGTCACGTCTGGTGGCTAAGGGTTACAGACAGGAAGAGGGTATTGACTTTGAAGAATCATTTGCTCCGGTTGCTCGTCTTGAGGCTGTTCGTATTTTTCTCGCGTTCGCAGCTCATATGAATATAACGGTCTTTCATATGGACGTCAAAACTGCTTTTCTGAATGGTCAACTGAAAGAAACGGTTTTTGTCAGCCAGCCAGAAGGATTCGTTGATTCCGAGTTCCCGAACCATGTCTACAAACTGAACAAAGCTCTATATGGTCTCAAACAAGCCCCTCGGGCGTGGTACGATAAGTTATCATCCTTCCTTATTGCCAATAAGTTTACCAAAGGTTCGGTCGACCCTACACTCTTTATACAATATCACGGGGCTCACATCTTAATCGTTCAAATCTATGTGGATGACATCATTTTTGGGTCAACACATTTAAAATACTCAAATGCTTTTGCAAAACTTATGACAAAACATTTTGAAATGTCCATGATGGGTGAACTCACATTCTTCCTTGGAATGCAAGTTCATCAATCACCCCGTGGTATTTTCTTGAGTCAGTCCAAATATGCCCTTGAACTGTTAAACAAATTTGGAATGCAAAACTGTGACACCTATGCCACACCAATGGCTCATACCAAGAAGCTAGACGCGGATTTACATGGGAAATTGGTGGACCCTACAAAATACCGTAGTATCATTGGGTCTCTCATGTATCTAACAGCTAGCAGACCTGATATTGTTTTTGCCGTATATCTATGCTCCCGTTATCAGTCGCGACCAACTGAAACCCACCTCTCTGAGGCTAAAAGAATCCTCCGATACATCAAGGGAACCATTAATTTGGGAATCTGGTATCCGAAGGATTCTGGTTTTGAACTAATAGCTTTTTCAGACGCTGACCACGCAGGATGCTTAGATTCACGTAAAAGTACTTCAGGAGCTCTACAATTTCTTGGTGATAAACTGGTGTCATGGCAATCGAAGAAGCAGGATTGTACATCACTGTCCTCAAACGAAGCAGAATATGTAGCCATGTCGGCGTGTTGTGCTCAAGTCATTTGGATGAGAACACAACTCAAAGACTATGGTTATGTATTTGACAGAATTCTGATGTACTGCGACAATCAGAGTGCTATTGCGATCTCGTGCAACTCAGTTCAGCATTCGAAATCAAAGCACATCGATCTTCGTTATCATTTCATCAAGGACCACGTGGAACAGGGTACAGTTGAATTATACTTCGTGGGTACAGAATACCAATTGGCAGATCTACTCACCAAAGCCTTGCCTCCCGCTAGGTTTAATGAGTTGGTCCACCGGATTGGTATGCGGTGTTTGACTCAAGAGGAACTGGATGAACTCTTAAAACAGTCTTAAAAACCAGTCAATCACCAAAATCTCTTTTGTAAATATTTTTTCCAAAAACAAAATACAAAAATATAAAATCAGATAAAACTACAAAAATATTCTTCTATCTATTTTTCTCTTAACATGGCAAGTACATTTCTTCCGTCAACACTCTAATCTTTCAAAATTCAGTATTTTTTCTGATCAAGTGTTGAGGGGGAGAAAATTTAATACTTAACTGTTTCAAAATAACCGTGTACTTGCATGTTACCTTATCCTGGTTGTTTCTTTAATAATGGTGGTCACATTTCTGGTTTAATGACACTCCTCGGACTAAAATTTATAACCTTTCATTATTTCTTAAGTCGAGGGGGAGTGTCGTCAAAGTTATTTCTAAATATTCTTCGTTTGGTAACTAAAATAGAAGTTAAAAGGCTTTCGATGAAAATGGAAAAGGTGAAGGGACTAAAACTGCCAAAAGCTCAAACACTCTTTTAATAAAACTCCCTCACCTAACTTACACTTCACATTTATTATCATCACCAAACTAATCCTACGCACAACAATCGTTCCACAAATCTGTGTTTTGGATCATCAATCTGTAAGTGATTTCGTGTTTATAACAAGTTTTTAAACAATGGTTTTGAATTTTTCATAAATCCAACGGTTAAATCTTGAGATATTGTGATTTTTGTGTGTCTACGCGTAAGTGTAAGAACACTTAATCATTGGTATGTGTTTGTGGTTAAAAAGGTTGTGTCAAAACGTTTTTAAAACATCAATGATACCATTTTTATCCTCAAAACTTGCCTAGAAACACGAATTGATTGAATCTGGAAAACTAGGGTTTATGCGTGGTTTGGGTGTTTTCATATGTGAACGTTTTTGGTAATAAAGATTATTATAATAGGTTGTTTTAAAGTTGAAATGATCATATTTAAGCCCAGAACTTGCCCAGAAACATAAAAAAATGAAAGAATTGAAATTTAGGGTTTATGTTCATACGGTTTGGGTATTTTTGATTCATGACATGTTTGATGTTAAAACTTGGATAAAACAACTCTATAGGATTCTTACAACTACCAGAAAAACTTTGGTTCAATTCCTATGGTTAAAAATCTTACGCGTAATCTTTGAAATATTAGGGTTTTGGCCTACGCATAAGGTTCTTTACGCGTAAACTGTTTGATGAGTTTTCATGCCATGATATGTTATACAATGAATGTATGTGTTAATATTGATACTATGATGAATTTATTTCAGGATTGTTACAAGTGAAAATTCAGAATCAAGGTTATTAGCAATCTACGCATAAGGATCACCTTACGCGTAGCATGTTATGCGTAAGAGAAATCTTACGCGTAGCGTTTACGCGTAAAGTTCTACAAAGGGACTACGCGTATCCTGTGAAGGATATGCGTAAACAGTGACCTCTACGCATAAGGTCTACTCTTACGAGTAAGCCTTACGCGTAAGGTTTTATATACGCCTACGCGTAAGCGTTACGCATAAGGTCCCCTTTTCCTAAGCGTAATATTTCTTACGCGTAAGTAAGGATCCTACACATAAGCTTGCGTCTACGCGTATACCTCTCCTGTTTACGCATAAGCTACCATTTCTACGCCTAAGGCTTGATCCAACCTTCATTATGAATTGTTACGCGTGCAAACTTGTAAATGAATAAATCATAACGTCACGAAACCAATACTGTCACTAATAAACTTAAATGTGTAATGTGTTGTGAAAAATATGTGATAACATAAACTTTAAAACTTAAAGTTAACTAACTCACGAAACTTATCACGACGTCATTAGACTATTGGACAAACAAGTGACTTTGGACTCGTAACAATCATAGACATAGCACATTCAATAACTAGTCAATAAAACCTTCTGTTGACTAACATTATGTCTTTCGATATGTTGGTTCTTTTGGCTAAATGTGTTTCAGATCACGACATGGAAGCTCAAATGAATGTGGATGCACCAAACGTTCTCACCATTGCTGATATTTTCCCGCATGGCTATCCAATGAAGATTGGAAAGAACAATCTCAGAGTTGACTTTGAAACTCTCACCTGCTCGGAATCTTCTTGTCTCATTGCAGTGGATATTCTGAAGAATCATCCCTATCAGAACATGCTCACCAACTCTGCCACTGTTCCGGAGATCTACATACAGCAGTTCTGGAATACAATGCAGATGATCAAAGGACAAAATGCTGTGACGGTGATGCTCAATCACAAGCAAATCACCATCACTCCTGCAGACTTACGGGCTGTTCTCCTCATTCCTGACATCATACCAACTGAATTCTCTGTTGCACCTACTGAAGAGACTGTTCTGCAATTTTTGATTGATATTGGGTATGACGAAGCTTCAGGGGTTATTAATAAGCATTCTCACGTGGATCTTAAAAACATTCCTCAGCCTTGGAGAACCCTTTATATCATCATCACAAAATCCATTTCTGGTCGTGACAGCGGCTATGAGCATCCCAAGCTCGTGGAACTGCAAATCTTTTGGGCTCTGATCAACATGAAACACATCGAAGTTGAAGCTCTGATATGGGATGACATGATGACATTCCTCAAAAAGCTTGGCTCAAAGATTCTTTATATCAGATATACTAAAATGTTGATCCAAAGAGCACTTGGATATAACCCTGATATCCCCAAGAGAATCAATGACCCTGACAATCTTGACGTGTTATCCGAACCCACTCTAACAGTCAGATTTAAGGAGTCAACTACCAAGAAACAAGGTGCTGTGTTGCCGGATCTCCTTCTCTCAGATGAACTCAAACAGCTCTACTCTTATAAAAGATATATGGCAGCTGTGAAAGAGAACAAAGTTGGCTTTCTTGATGAAAAATCTTCTGGTACGCCTACAAGAAAAACCAGAAGAGGAAGTGCAGGAAGTGCTATAAGAAATGAGAGTCAGAGGAAGTTCCCCAAGAGGAAACCTCCAAGCAAAAGGAAAGTTCCTTCTAAGGAAGCTGTTCCTATTCCCATTCCAAAGCTTGAACCGCAAAGAAAGCTAACGGATGAGGACTCGGAGGGTACTGCATCCTATGAAGAGATTTTCTACTCTGAAACAACTAAAGATGACACTACAACGGTACCTAAACCTCCAAGTCCACCAGCAGATACAGGCAAAGGGAAGACTCCAGTAATTGAGCACGAAGAGGAAAGCTCAGAAGAAGAGCCACTGGAAACTAATTACAGGAGAAAGTTCAAATTCGTTAGACTCCAACACGTTGCGAAAGAATTTGCTAAGGATCAAATGGGTGGCCCCGGAGGGTCAAGTGGTGAAGTTCAACCTACACCAGATCCTGATGCGGTTAATCGACCCGATAAGGGAACTGGTGCCACCACTTTGGAGCTACAACAAAAGCGCGTGGAAGATTCTATTGAGTATGACATTGAAGAACCAGAAACTGAAATGTCCGAGAAAGATAAAGATGTTGATTATGATATGTTTCTTCTGGATAGTCCTACACGCTCAAAGAAGGAAACTTCTGAACCACCAAAGGACCCGGAGTCTCCTCACATCTCATCATCATCGGATTCATCTTCTCACTCCTCACCACCACCATCAAAAAGATCAACCAAATCAACATCCAAATCAGTGAAGAAGCCAACTGCATCTTGGATCTCTCAAGCTAAGACACGAATCGTTAAAGCTGTCAAACAGGTCAGAAAGAAAGACGTGCTCTACAAGAAAATGAATTTCTTCGCTGATCAGATACAGTATCTTCATGATGAGAACGACAAGATGCAAGTTGAAAGGGAGTATGTCCAGAAGCTCATGAAAGATGATCTTCAAGGGAAAATGGACGAGATGATCAAAGGATACACTTACAAGTTCCTTCTTGACATCGTTCCTGGAATTAAAAAGGAGATGTTCACCAAACAACTCTATCCGAATCTCTTACACCTGGCCAAACAGACTATGAAATCAACTCCAATGCATGTGAACATCAATCCAGTTGATCCCATAATCTTCTCAGATGCTGAACTGGTTAACCGGCTGGTAGCTCAAATGTCGAAACGATCTGCAACATTTGCCTCCTACGAAGGTAAATTGTTTGAAGCATTGATGGACTACCAACTAAAATCAGCATGCAAAGAAGACGCTGAAAGGCCTAAGCGTCCACGCGACGATGAAGATAAGGATCAGGATAAGAATGACGAGCATAAACGCCCGAAGAAGTATGGTGAATCATCTTCTATGCAACCTCCACCCCAACGGACTCCAGCTCAACAAAGGTCTCCTCCTCGCTCTTCTACTGAAAAACCTCAGGATTCTTCTGAGTTACCACCCCAGACTCAGAAAACCAGTGATCACTTTGAGTATACGGGTGGTGACGATGAGGAATTCCATGAGCCCCAAAAACAACCCGCCTCTCCCGACAAAGTTAAGAAACCAGAATCTTCATCTAGACCTAAGAAAAAGAAGAAGAAGGCGCCTAAGGCTGACGTCGTATCATGGCTAGATGAAGATGACACTGATGAATATGACTGGTTTTCTACACTTGTTAATTCTACTCCCTATCCACCTGAAGGTCAAGATCTGGAAGACGGTAGTACATTGGAGCATGCTAAGTTCTTGCAAGAAAAATTCCGTGTGAAAAAGATGACGAAATCCAAGTTGAAGCGAATCAAGAATGAAGCATTTCAACTGCTCAAGGACAGCTCGGAAAGTGCTATTGAAGTTGAGTATCATCTTGATAATATAGCACGAGCTATGTCTAACAACATGGATTGGCTCAACCCCGAAGCAAACATCGACTTCACCAAACGGGACAACCCTCCATATTACACCGACTGGTCTAAACCTCTACCAACAATTGGCCAACCATATCAGCCTAGGATTCCATTCCGATATTTCTTCAACAAAGACTTAGAATTTCTTCTACACGGTGGCGATGGTTCAAGGAAATACGCTACATCTCTGACACTTCCATTCCCGGCAGCCATATACTCTAACTGCATAGCCATCGAGGAAAGGGCTAACCACATGTTCTACAACAATGTGGAAGTATATGACCGTGATGCATTGTATGGGATTCACCATTGGCCGGAACGCCGACGAATATACTACAGAAGCTGCCAGGTTCAGAAGTCTCAACATGAAGTGTTCAGTACTAAAGCAATCGTGGATATTAAACATGTTGATCTTTCGTCTAAATGGGACTACACTTTCCTCAAAAATATCGTAGTCAAAAGGCAGGACGAAAGGGATTATGCATTCTCTGAAGCGGACTTTGAGAATTTGTCTATCAATGACATTGAAGACATGTACCTTGCCAAAGTACAGGGTCGCATGAGACAATTCTCGACTGAAGTGCAACGTGAATACATCAAGTCCTTGCTTATCTTCATCAGAAGAATAGTAATCAAAGAACGTGTAGAAGATCTCCAGCTTGCAGTTGAATCATATCAGACCCGTGTCAACTTCACTCCACCTCAGCTAGATCTTCCCGACATCAACCAGCTTTCACAATACACCCTCGTCAGCAAACCATTCGGCGTCGTTTATCGCAGTGAACTTCAACGAAATTGCTTGATGGCGTGTAGAGATCTTTACAAATTTGGGGATCACACATTGAAAAAGGTTAGGGATGGCTTGGCTTATCGGTTGAAGGCGATACATGAAGGCATTGGGTCTCCAAAGCGATGGAATTCTCATGACAGAAGGGATGTGAAGAGGATCATCACTATGATTGATGAAAGGTTGTATCGAAGGGATCAGTTCAAAACATTAGAGAGCTTTGTAGGTGGTCGTCCCAGGATTGCTCTCGCCGGCTATCAACGCCCTGTTCACATTCCTGGCAAGCTTGATGGACTTCCTGGTACCCCTTGAACTGCTTCTATTTCATAATATTTTGGATGTGTGATTTAATTATAACTATGGCTTGTGCACACATTACAGTGTACAACCCGTTCTTGTCAAGAAAGGACCCTGTGGTACGCTTTAGTGCTACAATCCTTATATAAGGAGCGAAAGCTTCTTACTTTTGAGTAAACCTTATCAAACCTTTCATTTTTCAAAGGTTTTACTCAAAAGAACAAGTACTTCCCCGTATGATTTTCAAAACCTCAACCGTTTATATCACTTGTTGAGGGGGAGTATTTAAGTTCAAACTTTGTTCACCAAAATGTTCTTTGTGTCACTCTTCCCGCAACACTCGAAATGGTCATATTTATTCTCAACTTTTCAAAAATAACATTTTATATGCCATTTTTTAGGGGGAGAAAATTATGTGATAAGAAATATGTTGTGTAAATGCAAATGAATCTTTGTGCTATAGACTTAACCAACGAATTAACGATACTTAACTGTTAGTAACTCGAAAAGACTTGTCCGGGACGGGTAATAATTTCAAGCTAGTTCACTAGTGATGTAAACGTGTCTTGCAAAGGACTTGTCCGAGTAGAATGTACCACTCGAGAAACTCTTGGAAGACATGAACTTTGATGGGTTTGACAACCTTTCGGGGTTGTCCACATCTTCAAGGTAGTTATTAGAGCTAGTTGTCACCTAAAAGCTGACAATGTATCTCTTTAACTATGCAACGTAACCGTGTCTCGCGGGGGAATGTCTATCTTGAGTCGATCAATTCAAAAGTGCGAACTCTTTCCTCACTGTGCAGATTTCCATATAAACTCATAAGCACATGTGGAGGAGGAGTATTTCTGAAAATCTAAAACTCTTGAAGTGTTCAAACATGTTTTTCATTCACAAACGCTTTGAGAGATTTTCATGAAAAATGGTTTTATGGCAATGGAGTTATAAGGTGATTAAGGTTAGGAATAACCGTCCTATGATCCACCAGAGCCGGAGGGATCTACCCAAGGACAATACCAATAGTTAGAATTAGAAGTCCTTAGGTATGATTATAAAAAGGAGAAAATGAGAATCGGAGAAAGAAGAAGTTGAAGAATTAAAAAGAAATGCAAAGAAAAGGGTGAAAAGAAATAGCCCTCCAAATTATTCAACTTAGGGCAGACACCGGGTTCAATTCATATGCTACTGGTTGTCACTTAGTGACGCCGGTATTGAAGATTAAAAGTCGTCATGGACCCAGTGACGCATGCACTAAACCTTCTTAGCCACTCAAGTTTCTCTCAAAAGAAGCTTGTTTCATTCTCACAGGGAACCCTACATAATCTATCGGCTTTCTCTTAGAGATTGCTGATATTGAAGAAGGAGACCCTCTCCCTAGTCTCCTCTCAAGAAAACCAAAACGCACTATTGAGTCTAGAGCCACGAGATTCATCAAAAGATCTCTTAGGAACACTTGACATTTCATCACTTGTCGTTCAACAATAAGAACGTCAGTGGTACGTTATCGAGTCCTTCACAGATCTTAGCAATCTGTCGAGAACATTTATGAGAGGTTCACAACTGTGATCCTCAGTGATTGAATGGAAACTCCTGCCAGGGTCAACATCAAACAGCCCTGACAGCAGATCACTTCGGTAACTCCCCGCGGATTACGCTTTGTGTGTCTCAAACAGTCTACAGTTGTGAGGTGATGCTTCGGTGTACCACAACGACTCATCTGAACTGTAGGTGTACTTCGGTACATCGCGTTATCTCACTTGTGGGACTCCAGTTCAGGAACGGCCTTTGTAAGAATAAGAGTTGTGTTTTCACACTATGTTATTAACACTCTCGAAGTTCAAACTTGTATGTGCCGGAATCCGCTTATTACTAACCGTTTTCATGTTTTCTTCTTATGGAAGCTCTGGAGCGGAATGATCGTGCAGATTCTTCACATGCTCATGCCAACATCATCACTAATGGAAGTTCTATCTAAAAGCAACACAAAAGTCAGAATGATTCTTCGTCAAGCCAAAGAATCTACAAAGTTAAAGACTTAAAGAACTTCATCAGTACTGAAATCCAACGTCAAAGAGCGTGTGAGCATGTTGAAGAATGACGTGGAGACACTGGAGCAGCGAAGCAGACCTGAGGCAGACTTGATGCAGACAACAACAACATACTATCACTTTCATCACAAAAGAACAAAGAACAAAGATAATTATGACGTCAAAGCAGAACTGTTCAAAGAAGACAATTTCTCTACACTGGGGAGATTGTTCGAATCAAGGAAATTCTTCTCACAAGAAAGAAGAATGTCAGAAGACGTCAAAACTACTATTACATCAACGCCTTCACCGTTTATATTCATTCATCATCAACACTTAGGGGGAGATTGTTGGAATCACTCCTAAACCTAAATCAAGTGTTAGTGATTCACATGTAATAGTTAGCTTAATTATGGCCTTTATGTTTGTTATTAGCTTAAGCTTATGTAGAAGGCCCATAAGCTTAGGCCCATGTCCACTAAGGAAAGGAAGGGAGTAGGAGTGTTGCCCTAGCTCCCCTTCCTATAAATACCTTGTAATAACCCTCACTTGAGGGGTTGGTTGTTCAATATTTTCTCTCATTCACTCCTTACGCGTAACCGTATTATTATATCGTGTGTGTGTGTGTTTGATTATTGTTCATCCGATCTCTTCTCCTCTCTATCTCTTTCTATTGTGCTTGTGTTGTAAACTTAGTGACCTAACATCATACATCCCATAACACATAATAAAATTGAACAACCAAAAACTAATATGGATGTCAAGAATCCCATCATTACAAGGAAGTTAATGAACCGCAGCGTGCCAATTGGCCTGAACCTCCATGCAACTACCATATCATAATGAGTATAAAAAAGACCTATAAAAAAAATCTGGAAAAATTTAAAGGTGGATCAAATCGCCTTAGCTGCAAACTTAGTAAGTTATCCTGCCAAGATGATGATAATCTCAACCTGAGGGTTCTCAGGATAAAGACAGCCTTAAGGTGCTAACGGAGCTTCCACGGTCTCAGTCCATGAAGGTGCTTACTTTATTGGTTGGCAGCTTTTGCTTGAATCCATTCACACAAATTCTTGAAACAACGCAGTTTTGGGTCATCTAAAAAGCGACTTCGTTTTGGTCTTATTGGCTAAAACTGGCATAAAGAACGTCAATTTTTTAAGGGTAAAAAGTCAAAAATAAACAACATGCTTTTTCATATGTACCAATATGCTAAACATGTCCATTTAAGTACAAATACGCTATACTTAAGTTCAAATTTTGTACGTAAGTGCTAAACTATACTACTAAATTTGGTATCATTAGTCTTTTATATTAACGACCGTTAGTAAATAACTTAAAATTTGGTTTTCTTACGTTTTCACACATTTTCATACGTTTCTATCGCTTTCGTCCGTTTTTTATACGTTTCATCCATTTTCTTACGTTTTATACGTTTTCTTCCGTTTTCTTACGTTTTCATCCGGTTTTTATATGTTTTCGTCCGTTTTATATGTTTTCGTCTATTTTTGTACGTTTTCGCTTGTTTTTCTTATGTTTTCTTACTTTTATATATGTTTTCGTTTGTTTTTATACATTTTCATACGCTTTTATATGTTTTCATCCGTTTTTATATGTTTTCGTTCATTTTATACGTTTTCGTCCATTTTATACGTTTTCGTCCATTTTTGTACGTTTCTGCATGCTTTTCTTACGTTTTTGTCCATTTTTATACATTTTTGTTCGTTTTCATATGTTTTTATACGTTTACATCCGTTTTTATACGTTTTCATCCGTTTTTACGTTTTTATACATTTTCGTTTGTTTTCTTACGTTTCCATCTGTTTTTATTTGTTTTCGTCCGTTTTTGTACATTTTTGTCCGTTTTACACGTTTTCGTCCGCTTTTTATACGTTTTCGTTCGTTTCATACGTTTTCTTTTGTTTTTGTACGTTTTCGTTTGTTTTTAAACATTTTTTTGCCTAATTTCTTACGTTTTCATGCGTTTTTGTTTGTTTTATACGTTTTCTTATGTTTAAATTCGTTCTTATATGTTTTCATCCACTTTTATATGTTTTCATCCGTTTTTATATGTTTTCATCCGTATAAAAGCGAACAAAAATGTATAAAAATTGACGAAAACATATGAATACGTGTAAAACAAATGAAAATGTCTAAAAACAGTCTTGTTCTAGCCAGAATCTCAGTCAAGTCATAATCTCCCTTGTTCTAGCCTACTTATTTTTACACAAAATAGTTTATTTTATTTTATTTTTGGGAAAATAGATAACATAAATTGGTTAAAAACGAGGTTGCATGGGGACGAGAAAAAAACACGAAAAGTCATATTTCGATAAAAATCCACCCCACACTTAAAACTTAACATTGTCCTCAATGTTTTAAAAATTACGGGTATTAACCCCACATTTAAGATAGAAAAAAGCGAATGTTTTTTTAAAAAATTCTAAGTGTGAAAGGTGAAAAATCATTTTTTATTTATGACAAAGAGTTATCCCTAGATATAACAATGCAAATGACCGAAGACCGAGTGTTTGAGGGTTTGAAAACAAGCACAAAGGTCTTCTCGATCATAGGGAATTCTATAAACAAAAGGGGTACCTGGAAACACACATAGAAAGAAACACAACCCTACACTAATCCAAAAACCATGACACACTTATTAAAAAAATAAAGATAAAGATAGATAACACGGGTTGCCTCTCGAGAAGCACTTGTTTTTGTTTGAGTCCCTAACTTGCCTCTAGGGTTACTTACTTTTAAGTTCATGGTCACATCCATCACTTAATGTTAAATTTGGATGGAAAAAGCGATACAACGCCTCCTTAGGTGAGTATGCCACCTGACTAGGTAATGGTGAATGGGGAAATCTATCAAAAGGTCTATCCATCACCCACGTCATATCACCCGACTGTGTCAGGAAGAAAAAAGAATCAAATATTTCCACTTCCTTTAACAAATTTACTTAGAATCGGGAAGTGGTGTAACTAGTATAGTGGACTCATCAAATAATAGTTTTGACTTAGTTATTGTAGTTAAGTCATGTGGGTAGGTGACAATTGAAAAGAAAACATGTACTTTTATTTTAAAGCCTTTATTTAAATTGATCATAGTGCTTTATAATGACGCACTAGTGTGTCTTCTATGCTCACAAGTATTAACTTTTATAATTTCCCTCTTCGCAATTATTTTTCTTAACAAACAAATTATAATTGATATAGATATTCATAAGTTAACTAATGACATACTTTTTTCGGTTGTATATTGGGTTTGACTAATTTTTTTTTGCCCCCTTGGTATTTATTCTAGGCTCCGCCCCTAATTACAAGCACGAGGTTTTTTTTATTCAAGTAATTTAGTGATCGACGATTTTTAAATCAAATGTATGTGGTATAATCGGTCATCTGTAATTATTTCTCAAGTTTTCATTGACTTTGCCTAATATGCGATATGCGATATGCGTATCTAGTGAGTTTTGACCTAAATTCTCTAGTTGTCACCAAAGTTCCAGAGATAAAGATTCTTTCAAAAAAGTTTGAGTGGTTCTTTTGTTAACTTCTTAAGATTGGTGTCTTTTTGCAAATACTTATTATTTCCAACTTTAGGTAGCGGTCGGTCTGCCCACGAAACACCTTTACCCTTACGCAAGTTTTATATCTTCTTTATTACAACCTCAAATCCAAACAATAAAAAAAATATTTAACAAACCCTAAAACCCTAATCCAAAAATCATCGTTCTAGAACATGGATACACAGAAATCGAAAAGAAAAGCATGTCCAAACCGAATCTTTGAAGATGCAGTTTGGGGATTCGCTGTGGGCGCAATAGGTGGGGCAGCTTTTCACTTCCTTAAAGGACTCTACAGCTCCCCACATGGTGCACTTTTCATAGGTGGAGCACAAGCTGTCCGCATGAACACGCTACATGTAGCTGGGACTTTGGCAACATGGTGCGGATTATTTTCCACCTTTGATTGTGCTTTTGCATACGTGCGTCAAAAAGAAGATCGATGGAACTATATACTTGCTGGTGCAACTACTAATGGCTTGTTTTCGATGAGGCAAGGGTTTTTGCCCATGGGTGAAGCGGCTTTAGTTGGTGCTATTATTGTGGCTTTTATTGATGGGGTTCGTAGGGCTGCGATTAGTGCAAAACAACAACAACAACAACAGATGATTACTCCGGTTATGATTAGAGAGGCGCCCATGCCGCCTCAGATGTGAGACACAGCGTCGTCTTGGTTTGGTTGTTTCATTAGAAAGAAGAAAGAGGAAGTAAAGTCATATGTGAAAGATACAGTTTTGGAGAGTTTTGAAGCGCCTATGCCACCAACTTTTGATTTTGAATGAATGTGAATTTGATTAGTGAGTAACATATTTTTTTAAGGCTGACTAGATAATATTAAGGTTTTCGAGTTTGGTTGTGAGGTTTTTTTTATTTTTGCATGAATTAAGATATTGTATTAGATGATTTTTTTAGCATACCGAGTTTCAATTATATGTGAACTGAAGCATGTAGTTCTACTTGTCGATTTACGTTTCCTACTGAAAACTTTGTAAATCATCCATCAATTTTCTCAAGTCCATGCAAAGCTAATACAGTACACTTGCCAGTTTAAGTAAGACAAATTAATGTGTGATAGGGTTGAGCATGATAGACTGTAGACTGAACCAAATCAAGAAACCGGACAGAATTGGATAGATCGGATCAGACCAAACGTTTTTTGGGTCCGGTTCTCGGTCCACCCTTTTGCTCATATTCGGACTTCAGTCCTATGTTTGGCCGATCTGGTTCAATCTTATACAAAAGAAGTGGGTCCCACTAGTCGTTGCTAAAAGCCTAACCCGTCGATGCTAAAAGACCGACCGCATTTTAGCGACGGCGCATTGTCATGAAGACTTTAGAGACCACTTTTGGTCATCTCTAAAAGGCTCGAATCTTGTAATGCACCGAAAATTTCGATCCACTGTTTTACGCCAAATTAGTTTTTGATCCTGTATGGTTTTCGAACAATTTGCTTATAATTTGACTGTAGGTCATATTGAAAATAAACCAACTGTAACTGAATAACTTACATAACATCTAAAGTTGAGCTTTTCTTTTACTTTTTAAAATATATTGTTTTCAAATAATGCTAGAATAATTTAGATTACACTCAATACTATACTAGTTATTGTAAGATTTCATTCTTGATAATAATCAAATGGACTAGTTGTGTTCAACTAAGAACATAATTGCATTATACATTAAATAATAAGAATAATTTAAACTTTGAATGTGTAAAAGATGATTATCATAAATAGGTGGTTAAGGTTGTCACGCATCTTATGGAATACGAGGCGACATAAACCCGTGCGTTGCACTGATATTGTATGCAAGCAGTTACATATAAGATATTGCAATTGATGGTATCATAAAATTTGTTATCGTAGGGCGGAGATAAATTCTTGTTGCGTAATGTAGTTGTAACCTTGTCGGGTAATGTTTACCTGGGTTTCGTTATGCAAATTTGCATGGTTTGCAAATTAATAACCACCACATTCATTATATGCCAAAGTTGCTTCTTCAGTTCTACTGTAGATGACTACATAATAATGATGACTAATTTTTATTTTGGTCAGTGTCCTACATTGTAAAGATGACTACATTTGTTTTTTGTACCATGGCATTAATTTAGGTTCATATTATTTTAGATAGTCAATTAACCTTATAAGAGTATACGTGAAGAGGTCTATGTTAATATGTTACATTTAAAAAAAAGACCTTTCATATGTAACACTTTAATATTAGTATGTTACATAAATAATGTTTGGCTACAAAAACCCGTGCGTTGCACCGATTGGTTAAGGGTTGAATATATACGTGTTTTTTACGTAATATTATATGCAAGTAGTTACATGTAAGGTATTTTGGAGAATTATATATTTTATTGCCTCCTAACTTCAGAGGTCACTACTGGCTACACAATCATGTATATTCTTAATTCTATAACCTTGTATAAGACACTAAAAGGGTATATCGATAAGCACGTATAACTGTCCTTATTAGTAGTGACCTAAATACCTATTCAGAAAACGATTGCACAAGGTTTGACACTTTGATGTGTGCTTAAATACACATCATTTTATATCTAAAAACATGCTAAATCGGATTAATAATAACCATTAAACATGTCAAATTATATTGCAAATATACACCGATTATGTCTAATATTTCACAGCTAAATGGTTGGTACTCCTATTTCTTCCTAACAAATACTAAACTATTTATTTATTTATTTATTTACATTATCATTTAACTTAATAACAAAATCTAAAGAACTATATGCCAAAGTGAACAACCAACTTCATGCAACCAACCAGGTACCATTTTATTCTACAATATTCATCATTTTACTACTACAATATATGGTAATTAAAAGATATTCCACTTTTCAAAAATAGCAAAAGAAATTTTAGGTAAAAATCTATGTTTTGTAAGATTTAATCAAGTGAAGGAAACGAAGAAGCTTCTCTCATTAGTTCTTCAAAGTACCATTCTTCAACCAATAGTTCATCTATTCCTTTCCAACAATTTTCAAACCCTGTGGCTATGGCTTGTACCTTCTGCTTGCTATTGTTCTATAGCATTGATTATGCATGATAATGTTGTTCATGTTAGTCATGATCATGGTGTTTGTATCAACAAATATTTTCCATTTTCATATCTAGATTTCTGTGACGCATGTTATCTAATGGTGGGATTTTAAACATCTCAGCTTCTAACCTTAAACTTCCCTCAAAGATCTCATAACATCCATGATAACTAATCCCATTACCATCTATGCCAACTTGTGAGTACCATTAACATGATGCATGCAAATAGACAACTATACCTAAAACGAAAAACAACATATTTTTTTGCAACATGATTGTATGTACGTACAATAACCACATATTTATATTTCATATGAAAGGGAATTATACGCCATAAGCACCGCACATTCCAACCCAAAAACTAAAACCAACATTCATGTTCATATATAAAATCTCACATGTTCATCATCCTCATTGGTTGGCTTTAATTTCCATTGAAACTAAAATAATATTAATAATAATAGTACAACCCAAAAACTTCATTTGAAGCTATAATCGTCGTTATCGTCGTTATTGTAAGATGTGTATTTTGCGATAGTAATTTTGATTATGCTATAATCGTCGTTATTCATTCAGCCTTGTACCGCAAAGATATAATTTTTTTGGTAATTTGGATCAAGTTTATCTTATTCTCTCTTAGATGACAAACTCTATAATATCATAATTGTTTACAAATTCGAAAAAATAAAAATGTTTGAAGAGAATAAAGGCCATCATAATGAAGCCAATTGGGTTTATTAATAAATTGATGGGTGTCACCATTAATTTGTACGGTGTTTAAAATAATAAGGCCATAACATTATGCATCGATAAAAGTTCATCCTCAATCTTGAAAAACCAATTGACTAATTATAATGTAAAAGTTGTAACTTATTTTGAAGAAAAAAAAGAAGTAAACATCTAAAAAACATATTAACTACGTCAGTAATCAAATTAGTACAAAATGAAAGCACTCATTCGTGAACTATATGGTATACATCTTTTTAGTTTCATAACAAATGCCACTATACGCAAATATATTGTGCTAACGCTCTGTTATATAAGAAACTATACTCTGGGCCAAAACAACACCCCAAATGGCTATCTCCAAGCATTGTAAAAAAGTCCAAATAAATCCCATATACTGAGGTTCATAGACCATTCCGATGACAATGAAAACATCTTGAAAGGCATTAAACTTTTCCAAATCCAAAATTCAATGTACCAACAATATGAGTATTAGCACTCTTGCTTTACTTCTTTGCACCATCATTTGTGAACATTAAAAAATCATTCAAAGGACTCGATCTTTGCATCTTTTATACATTAAATGATATATTACAAAACTAAAAAAAGGATAAAACATAACTAAGCCTAAATCATTCTTGGAAGATTTTAAGACCATCAGAGTAGCATTAGTTTGGAGCAGTCAAAAATTTAATGAGTGTACTCATTAATATTTTTAGAACTACCATAATATTAAAAACCTCAACAAACAAAAAGACCTAACGTCCCAACTCCACTGGTACCCGGTGCCTTCCCTGCCATCGTCACATCCACCTTTAGCTGAGCCGCACTACTTTTTCCACCACCACAGCCACCACCACCACCTATTTTGCTTCCACCTCCACCACCACCTTTGCCGCCACCTTTTTAATCATTTTCCACTTTCTATTTCGGTGATTAACAAAACTACGAAGTAACAATATTGATGAATCATCATCACATATGTATTAAATATAATTCAGCACATGTAATTCACATAAACAAATGTTTGTCATCCTTCACAGTTTGGCTATAAACTTATTACAGTTAACAACCATTGGCAAAAGCAAATCCAGATAAGTAGATTACTATATGTTTTCTTAAAGACCATATACATGCATGTTCTTAAATTAGCAATTAACCAATTCTCATGCAATCATGGTATATTATGATACATGATTCAAAGTACCTTACAGACGTACACGCAGTTTGAACACTCTTAGTAAATCCAAAATTTGATACAAAGATTTTTTAAACCATCATCCATTTCTTTTTCTTTCATGTTTTACAGAAACCAAGAAATAGGATTAATAATTCACATAAGATAATATGTGTAGTACTTATTTAATCAAGTAGATAGCTGGTTTGCATAAAAATCCATATCAAATACATTAAATTTCCTTTCAATTATACCATCCACAACAAATTAAATATTTTAATCAAATGACGTTTAGATAAGCATTTTATAAATATTTGGAAACCAAACAGCAAAGTATTAAAGAGAGCGTACCGTAATCTGATGTTTATACGAATTCCACTGTTCGTATATCTTCCAAAGTGACTCAAATCAAGATTCCAATATCACTTTCAAAGTGATCGAATGAACTTATTATGTTGGTCCCATCATTTGAATATTATACTCCTTTGTATTGTTTCCACTTTAAAGATGTGATGATACAAAACTTACAATACTACAATTATAATCTGTGTATTTATTTCATGCATAATAATAAGATGGCAACATACAGATCACACATCAACATCTTTAGACATCAGTACTAACACTATTTTCACGCTAACAATCTTCACATCGCCATGTTTTGGCTGTTAATCGACTTAATCTCTAACAAAACATGACCAACGATCCACGGAAATCCCAAACACAACACTTTTTTTGTACATTAATCCCCATGATAAGTTACATGATACCACGCTACAACTTTTGGTAATCTTCCTCCTTACACCCGCCTTCAAATCACCCTTTTGCTTCCCTATGCAAACTCTTAACCGCCACCAATATCCGGTATTTTTCTCATTGCCATGACAATTGTTTATCACCAAGGGTATGTTTATAAACTTGAGATATATACCTGAAATAAATGTCTTCTTGCTTTCCTTAGCTTGTAAGAAACACATATAGTAATATGTAAGAATTAACCAAAAAATAAAAACCTTTCTTCTAACGATTGTATCTGGCCACGAACCTTTAATTCCCTACTCACCTTCAAAGTAATATTCTGCAATAAAAAAACAAACCATATTAGAAACTATGCCATGGCTATAGGGAAAGTTGGGTGACTTGGATGCATAAGTCAATTGTATTTATACTTATAAGTAGACCTTTGAACATCTTCATCTTCAATGCGGAATGGTTTGCATTCCTGAAACTGTAGGGACGGTTCATATTCGTCTTCCTCACTACATTCATTCCCGCAAATAAATGATGCTATGAATCAATGGAGACGACTTCATTGAATCTTACATATTTCAATACTCGAAATTCAATCATATGGCTTTACACGGATTGTACCGTACAAATTGTTGTGCACATTCACTCTTACACATTAAATTAAGAGGTTCAACTTTATAGTATTATAGATTATGTCAATATCAAGATATGTGTACACACATACAAGAAATTCACTTATTGAATTATTGACATAAGTATACTCAAAATCCCGATAGATCAAAGTTAGTTGAAATTATGCCTTGTCAACAAGTATGATTGTCATGACTTGAGACATAATTCATTAACTAGAATTATCATGCTTTGATCTATTTAGTATTTGGATAAATGATATTATAAATAATTATTATTTTAATGAAATAAAATATTGGTTATGTTTATTTTTCATTTATAATTATGTATCCTATATTTGCATGTTTAAATCCGTGAATAGCTTATGTTATTTTAAACAGTCCGAGGTCGATCAATGATATGGTAATATCATTGAATTAAGACAAATATGAGTTTTGGTTAAAATATACTAAAGTATATTGATGCGTTGACATGGCGAATTCACATGATATTCAATGGAATGAATATATGACGTATCCTAACCACATAATTGTAATTTATGGATCTTGTCATTAAATAAATCATGAAGTTATCCTCAGACTTGAGATACGAGAGAACTGTCATGGATGTAGTGTATTTCTGTAAAGCAATTTACCGTTATACGTAACTGGTAGCTATAAGAATTTTTTTCAGAAGTGTTGCAAAATTTTCATGGGTTTTGCTTGTAGTCAAGAAAGAATTTGCTCATTTAAATTCGTTTTGAAGTTTAATACTGCTGGGCCTCTAGTAGGGTTGGCAAGATATTTGCATGGCCATGCCCAAGATCTATCTGGAATATGTTCAGATGATTTGGTAATCTTGTTCAATCAGATACAACGAGAAACAAATAGTTAAATAATGGAATGACTTAGATGCATATCTTTATTTAACATGGTATTAGAAATAAAAAGATAAGTATGATGATGATTCATCAAAGGGTTTTATCCACGAGGCCATACTCGAGTTGCTCTAGGGCATTGCCGTGCTTTAGACGCTAACCAATGTCATTACACATATTAAGATCTGTCCAAGTGAGAGCTGTTAGTTTGTGGACAAAATTTAATATGCGTATGATCGGTTTCAAACTCGAGACTACGGAATTTCACACTTTACGTATGAGACTCGATGTTTAAATAATTAATATAAAATGTTATATTTAATTATTATTTCACAATAAATATTAACAGTCGTTAGTAATTAATAATTAAGCAATTAACTTTCAGTTAAATAATAAAAGGAAAGTCCGGAATATGGAAACAAGTCAAGAGGAGGTTCTAGAACCCCCCCCCCCCCCTCTTGCTTGAGTCAGCCGAATAGGAGAATCCCAAAGGGATTAGGGTTGCAAACTTTCTATGTAAGTTAACCAAGTATAAATATAATACCTTGTATTCATTCTTGGTTAATCATTGAGTCACATAACAACCCTAACTTCTATTCTTCTCCCTCTTTGTGTCTTGATATGCCGAATACCCAAACCCTAAGGGTTATTCGATTTTGATTAAGCATAACAAAAGTGTTGGTTGTTATTGTGATTCTCGAACTAGCATCCACATTAAATCGCTAATAGTATGTGTGTAAAGAACGTGGGACAAATACACTTGTGTTTGTGTCTTGAAGTGGTTCGATTAGGGTTCTTAATCGAAACACATAAACCCTAATTTGGGTTTGATCTTGTTTTGTACGTATTAGCTAAGAGTTGCAAAAAAGTACACTTACGATTTATTATTCCGTGAATTAATTATAAATATTTGTTTAAGTCTTTCGTTGCGTGCTTTGACGTGTTTAAGTTAAATTTATGAATGTCATGTTACTTAATTCTAACAGTGTTTCAATAGAAAATTTTGTAGTGTGTATCAGTAGATACTAAAATTTATTAATATACAATATAATTTCAAAATTTATCCATTGGAAACTCAATTCACTTAAGCCTTGCCCTTTAGGGCATGTTTGGTACGATGGAATGGAAAGGCGAGAAAGGGAATGAGAGCCTTTTCTGTTGTTTGTTTGATATAAGGAATGGAAACGGACAATCATAATATCATTCTCTTTCCCACTTATTTATTCTCTAAAAAAAGTGAAGAATGGGGAGAATCAACAAATTACACACAACTCATTCACCCTTCCATTCCGACTGAGAATCAGATGTTAATGTAAACATATGGAGGTTATAAAAGGCAAAGGCATGTGCAATGCACATGATGTCTCATTTAGGGAAAATCACATAAACCCTACAATGGACTTCTCTCTAGCTATTGAAAATTTGAAATCTTCCAGGTCTCCTTCGTCTTTGGCTCACCCCTAACAATGCTATATGTTCAAAATCCATGACACATGAACGCACACAACATTATTTCGAGGTTTAATGTCGTCCAATTATGCTTAACATCTTGATTTTTATGAATTGGGGTTATAAAATTATCATGGGACATGCTTCTTCAATTTGTTACTGTTTATATACGAAGAACTTGTTTTCAATGGTCAACATGACGTCAAAACATACTAATTTGGATTAGATGACCAATTATAACCCATGGATTCTTATATGTTTTTATAATCACTATATATGAAAAGGCTCGAAGAATTAAAAGACCATGGATGGTTACGATAAGATGCACATGTCAAGATGCATGCTACTCAATTAAGAATTAGTTAATTACTGATATACGGTTTGTACATTAGTTTTTAAATGGTCGATAGAGCATCATTATTCTTACGCAATACAACTGCAGTTGTGTTTTTGTTAATCTACGTTGGAAAAAAAATTGCGAATGAACATCTTGTTAATTAATTTTGGAACATTAACATTTTCATTTCACAACCAAACAAGAGAATCAGTAATACGATATAACTTTGATATCGTTTCTTTGCTTGTACCAAACAATGTAATCAATTTTGTTTCTCTAGAGTTATTCCTTTCTTTTGTGATTCCATTCTTTATTCTGATTCCATTCTGCACGATTCAGTCGTACGAAACACCATTACTTGTTAGGCGTGGTCCACTACCCGACTAGTGGCTAACGCCTTTTACAACCATGACTTAGTTAACTTATGTTTTGTGATTATATTCAAACACTAAAACACTTCAAAATTGTGTATGTTACTATAGTTCTGTATATGATTAACAAGCAAGTTATCAGTGAGTAAGTCAGATCCGCCTCCAGCATTATATATAGATTGGCCATCAGTCAAATTAGAACCGGTTCGAATGATCGAATATCACCCTTTACCACCTAACGATCAAGTTATAACTCTTCTTAAAGTGTAATGTTTAATTTTCGTATTGGCGCATAAGCTAAGTTGTATATATACAGCTAGATTACAAGCATGAGGTTTACTTTATTCAAGTAACTTAGTGGTTCTTTTGTTAACTTCTTTTGTTAACTTCTTAAGATTGGTTCATTGAGTGGTTCTTTTGTTAACTTCTTAAGATTGGTGTCTTTTTGCAAATACTTATTATTTCCAACTTTAGGTAGCGGTCGATCTGCCCACGAAACACCTTTACCCTTACGCAAGTTTTATATCTTCTTTATTACAACCTCAAAATGCAAACAATAAAAAAAAATATTTAATAAACCCTAAAACCCTAATCCAAAAATCATCGTTCTAGAACATGGATAATACACAGGAATCGAAAATAAAAGCATGTACGGCGGAAGAAATCTTTGCTGATACAGGGGCAGGATTCGCTGTGGGTGCAATAGGTGGGACAGCTTTTCACTTCCTAAAAGGACTCTACAGCTCCCCACATGGCGCACGTTTTGTAGGTGGAGCACAAGCTGTCCGCATGAACACGCCACGTGTAGCTGGGAGTGTGGCAGCATGGTTCGGATTAGTTTCTACCTTTGAATGTGGTTTTGCATACGTGCGTCAAAAAGAAGATGGATTGAACTCGATACTCGCTGGTGCAACTACTTGTGGCTTGTTTTCGATGAGGCAAGGGTTTTTGCCCATGGGTAAAGCAGCTTTGGGTGGTGCTCTTCTTATGGCTTTTATTGAAGGGGTTAACCTTACGGTTTGTCGGCCTGTGATTAGTGCACAACAACAACAACAACAACAGATGATGCCTCCGGGAAAGGCGCCCTTGCCGCCTCAGATGGGAGACGCGGCGTCTATGGATACACCAAATTTTGATTTTGTTTAGAAAGAAGGAGGAAGTGAAGTCATACGTGAAAGGTACAGTTTTCGAGAGTTTTGATGCGCCTATGCCACCAACTTTTGATTTTGAATGAATGTGAATTTGATTTAGTGAAAACATTTTTTTCCGGTATTGATAATATTAATGTTTTGGAGTTTGGTTGCGATTTTCTTTTTGATTTAGCATGAATTAAGATATTGTATGAGATGACTAGTTATAATAATTGTGCACGCATATGATTTTTTCTAAAATTTTTAATAATGTTTTTTTTATAAAAATTAAATAGGTTATTTTTTGTTTTTGTTTTAATTACGGTTCTTAATTTTAATTTTAATTATGTTTGACGCACGTGATAAGGATCTATATATATTTTTTGCATATACATGGTCATCTTTGTATACAAATTTAGTTAACACATGTTGTTTTGTTTTTGTGTAATGATAATTTAAGTCAATTCATACTTTAATCTTATATTGAAATATTTATAAGATGAAGTATACATATACTATGCATCCATAGGTATTACTATGGGATAGAAATGTTCAAAACTATCAATAATAATATGGTATATTCTTGAGCTTCTAGTAGCTTTGGAAGTAAAACCGGAAATATTGTTATGCAAAAAGTGTCATCCCAAAATGAAAAAGAACTAAGATACGGGTCTTTATTGTGCACTCGATGTTCATAATCTATACTTTCCCTTAACGAACAAGTTGCTGGTTTTAGTGGTTCTTCCCCTTCTTCTAAGCAGCTGCAAGCCTTGCATTCCTTGCCGCACCTCACTGGCGGCAGCATCCATCTCCTTGTTAGATTTCTACTTTTTAGCAGCAGCCACTTTCTTCATCTTCTATTTAACATCAATTCCAGATAAGCCCTCAACCTTTACTGATCCAATAGCTTCCAATGATGAGCTCCTGGCATTGGCCCATTTGTGACATGTTGTTCTTTAGTATCCTTAGAAGACTTGTTTTTCTTGTTCTTTTTGTTGGTTTTGCTCTCGCCAGCTGGCACTTTTTTCATGTTTACAACAATAACCAACACGACTCCTAATTCAATTTAGTTTTTTGTTAAATATTATCAAAACTTCATTGAGAGGACAAAAGGTAGCTGAAACACGGCAAGAAGAAGAGGCCCATCATTTGAAAACTGTGAAACATAAGCCTGGGTAGTCAATCGTCTACAATAGAATGACCTTTAACAGGAAAATATTTGTTCAGTTTAATTAATCACCATCGCGTCAAGATTTGACTGTTTCTTGGTAATGCGTCATTGTGCTGGTCCTCTCCATGCAACTGATGAGTCAAAACCAAATCTGTTAGCTCTTTATATGCGAGTGTTGAAGAAATGTCCCTTACACAGAGTGATAGCAAGTTGCAGCTTGGTTGTTACTTCAGTAATGACGTTGTGTTGCCCCTTTGGATGATTGTAGCTTATCCTCTTCATCTCCCCGCATACATGTCATTTAATAATTAAAAGGTTACACGGAGTTATTAGCCATTTGTGCAGGCTTATAGACTTCACATGTTACAAAAAATCACATATGAGTAAAGCCTAGGATAACTGTTTAATAAAATGAATTAACGAATAAATGAATTCAAAATTTGCAAATGTTATATTGTAGTCTGTATGTATTCTATTGTAGCATAATGTATTTTCTTTTACACATCATGCAGTCAACAACCACCCGCACTTTGGACCAGCAATGTACGGTAACACATCCTGGGCTTGCTCCTATTGCATCAGCCCTTGCAGTCGAACTGTTAGCTAGGATTTTGCATCAGACTTAAGGATAAAGAAAGTAAGATACAATAGACTATTATTTGATTATTTCACATGCAGGGGCGGAGCCAGGAATTTACATTAAGGGGGGCCGTAAAAAATTTGTATAATAACATATAATTCATAGGTTGGTTACTCTACCGGTTAAGTGGTTCATCAACAGCCTGGTTGACTTTTAACACATTTGAAATTATAAAACGGCCATCAGTAGCCTCAAATCGTTAATAAAATACTAATGTATCTTCTTACTACATCAACAAATTTTACATAAGCAGTTAAACACTAAATTAACTAGATATCATGCTTTGGTAATTTTTTTTTGCATTACATTAAATAACAAAAATAAAACAACTAGTACAAGTAATAAAGAATGAACTAGAAAACAAACAATGAAAATCAAGTTTCACTTTCCCAAGCAATATGACAAAAAACTCACATTACGTGTACGATTATTACACACACAATAATATTTAAAACTTTTTTTCCAACCCCACCAGACTATCTTCTACCACACATACTCAATTACTATGCACTTTTCCTTCAAACTATTCTTTCTCAAACCTTCAAATCTTTTTCTCTACTGTGTTGACGATGGAACTAAGAGTTTCATAAATATTTAAAACTATTGAAATACTTACTCGAAAAATTGCAGAAATGAAGAAAATGGGCAAACGGTGGCTTAAAACGCTGACCGGAGACCAAGCTACACGCAGAGCTAGTTCGGCCGTTGGGGGTGGCCGAGCACCGGCTAGCCACCCTACTGGCTCCGCCTCTGTTCACATGGGTGAAAGCTAAAGATACGCAACATAGTTTTTCAAAACAGACGATGTAGGCAATGAACTTTGAAAATTACCATGGTACGTAAAATACTTTCAAATTTGCAGAAATGGTCCCTGTGGCTTGCGTTGACTTTCACTGGTCATTCCCTAACTTTTTTTCAGTTGTAAAAGCTATAGTAATGGTCCTTATGGTTATTGACTTTCAGATTTAGTCCTTTTTTATACTTTTTTCACCCGTTCTCTTACGTTTTTATCCGTTTTGTCCGTTTTCTTACGTTTTGTCCTTTTTTCTAACGTTTTTATCGGTTTTCATCTGTTTTTGTCCGTTTTTCTTATCTTTTTTATTGATTTTTGTATGTTTTTATCCATTTTTCTTACGTTTTGTCTATTTTTGCCCGTTTTCATTCGTTTATGTCCGTTTTTCTTACATTTTGTCTGTTTTTCTTACGTTTTTGTTTGTTTTTGTACTATTTAAACATATTAAAACTTTTGAAAAAAATTTTCAAATAGAAAAAAAATTGAAAAAAATATTTCCAAATTGTTTTCTTAAATACTTTTTTTTCGTAAATTGAAATTTTTTTTCGTAAATACTTTTTTTTTCAAAAAAAAAAGAAATTGGATTCTTGTTTTTCTAAATTGTTTTCTTCGAAATTCTTTTTACAAAAATAATTTTTTCGAAATTTGGACATATTAAAAAAAATTGAAACGAAAAAAGTATTTCGACATGATGAAAAAAAATTTATTAAAATTTTGAAAAAATATCTTTTTTATGAAATATTTTATTCAAATTTTTTCAATTTAAAAAAAATAAATATTAAAAAAAATTAAAAAATTTTTTTTCAAATTTTTCTATTTGTCGAAATACTTTTTTTCAAATTTGGAAAAAAAATTCAAATTTTGTTCGGAAAACTTTTTTTTTTCAATTTTTTTTTTCTTTTTGAAAATAAATTTCAATATGTTGAAATAGTACAAAAACATAATAAAACAGACAAAATGTAAGAAAAGCAGACAAAAATGTAAAAAAAAAAGGACAAACGGATGAAAATGGGCAAAAACGAATAAAAATAGACAAAACGTAAGAAAACCGGAAAAAAATGGACAAAAATCTTAGAAATGTAAGAAAAACGGATGAAAACCAATAAAGACGTAAGAAAAACGGACAAAAACGTGTGATAACGAATAAAAAAGAACGAAAATGTATAAAAACAGATGAAAACGTATAAAAACAGGATAAAAACGTAAGAAACCAGACTAAAACATATAAAACGGACGAAAACGTAAAATAACGGATAAAAACGTAAGAGAACGGGTGAAAAAGTATAAAAACGGACTAAATCTGAAAGTCAATAACCATAAGGACTATTACTGTAACTTTTTTAACTGAAAAAAAGCTAAGGAATGACCGGTGAAAGTCAACGCTAGCCACAGGGATTTGTGACAATTTTCAAACTTTGTGACCTGGTTACCTAATAGTTCCCGGTCATATTACGTACATCGTTCCAAATTTGAAAGTATTTTGCGTACAATGATAATGTTCAAAGTTCATTGCATACATCGTCTGTTTTGAAAAACTATATTGCGTATCCTTAGCTTTCACTTATTTCAAATCTTAAGTGAACTGTCATCTCCAACATCAAGATAAATGTACCCGCAAATAGTCCAAATACTGATGGCATCGATTTTAATACAAACTGAGCTCAAATTAATGGTATGTGGACACATCGTAACAGGTTTGAATGTTAAATTACTTAAGGGCCCGTTTGGTTTGTAGTTGGGTTTAGGATTAAGATTAGGATTTGGATTAAAATTTGGATTAGGATTTGGATTTGGATATAAATTATGTTAAAAGTTGTTTGTTTTGTATATATCGGGTTTTAAAATGGGATTGAGTTTTATATTTATTTTAATAGTAAAATAATAAATTATGTCATGGCTAGTACATTTTGTGTGGATGCAACCGAATAAAACAAAAAAAAAAATATGAGAGAGAGATGGTTGAATAGTGATTTGTCAGTATACCAGCCTTAGTTGACAGGAATTGAGTATGCCCTTGAATGTGAGGTTTACTCCCATTTTTTAAACCCAGCTTTTAAAACAAACAAATAATTTTTACCATCAATCCTTAATCCAAATCCAAATCACACTAACCAAACGGGCCCTAAAGTTATGTGAAAGGCTACTTTTATGTACAACTTTTAAAAATTATGCAAGAGACGATTGTATATTGCAATGTCAACATCACTAAACTAAAATTATGGCCGTGTCTTTGTTTACAACATTTTATAAGCCAATAAATAAATAGATTACCTACATAATACTGTATGGTTTTGCATAAATAACTTGATAGACGGTTTTTTATTTTTCTTATTAAAGTATCAGAAGTCCGAACGAACAGTAGTAGAGACTAGAGATGATGTTGTTGTAAGACGAATAATATTTGATTATTGATTAATTGAATAATCAGATAATACATAGAGTAAACCGCAAAAATCATTCTTGTGGTTTGTGATTTTTTGCAAGTATTATCTTTATCTCAAACCTTTAGCATTAATCATCCCTAAGTCCATAAACTATTGGCACTAATCATCCTTGAGCACTAACATCGTTATCTTTTCCGTTAGCTCTCACTCTAAAGTGACAACGTTAGTCCATTAACCAAACGATCGTTTGCAACGTTAGTCCTTTATACTAACAATCGTTTCTAATTAAATAAAAATTTTGTTTTCTTACGTAACTCATCCGTATTCTTACGTTTTTGTCCGTTTTTATACGTTGTCGTCCGTTTTTATACGTTTTCGCTCGTTCTGCTACGTTTTTGCCCGTTTTTATACGTTTTCGTCCGTTTTTCTTACGTTTTTACACATTTTCGGCCGTTATTATATGTTTTCGTTTGTTTTAACACATTTTCTTCCGTTTTAACTTGTTTTTCGTCCGTTTTCTTACGTTTTCGTCTGTTTTTTACGTTTTCGTCCGTTTTTACATGTTTTCGGCCGTTTTTATACGTTTTCGTCTGTTTTAACACGTTTTCGTCCATTTTTCTTACGTTTTCGTCTATTTTTTATGTTTTCGTCCGTTTTAACACATTTTCGTCTGTTTTTACACGTTTTTTGTCGTTTTTATACGTTTTTTGTCCGTTTTAACACGTTTCGTCCATTTTTCTTAGGTTTTCGACTATTTTTAACATATTTACGTCCGATTTAACATGTTTTCGTCTTTTTTTACACGTTTTCGGCCGTTATTATATGTTTTCGTTCATTTTAACACGTTTTTGTCCGTTTTAACACGTTTTCATCCGTTTTTCTTACGCTTTCGTCTGTTTTTTATGTTTTCGTATGTTTTTAGACGTTTTCGCCGTTTTTATATATTTTCGTCTATTCTAACATGTTTTTGTCTGTTTTCACACGTTTTCGTCCGTTTTTCTTACTTTTCGTCCGTTTTAACATGCTTTGGTATGTTTTTACTCGTTTTTTTTACCGTTTTTATATGTTTTAATCCAGTGTTCTTATGTTTTTATCTTTTTTACGTTTTCATCCATTTTAACACGTGTAAAAACGGACGAGAACGTATAAGAACAGACGAAAACATATAAAAACGGCTGAAAACGTGTAAAAAGAGACCAAAACGTGTTAAAACAAACGAAAATGTAAAAAAGTAGACGAAAACGTAAAAAAACAGACGAAAATGTGTTAAAACGGACGAAAACGTATAAAAACGGCAAAAAACGTGTAAAACAGACGAAAACGTGTTAAAACGGACGAAAACGTAAAAAAACAGACGAAAACGTAGGGAAAAGGGACCAAATGTGTAAAAATGGACCAAAACGTGAGAAAAAGGAGAAAAACGTAGCAAAACGGGCGAAAACCTATAAAACCGGACGAAAACGTGTGAAAACGGATGAAAATATGTTAAAACAGACGAAAGCGTTTAAAAACAAACGAAAACGTGTTAAAACAGACGAAGACGTATAAAAACAAACGAAAACGTGTAAAAACATACGAAAACGTGTTAAAACGGACAAAAACGTAAAACAACAGACGAAAACGTTAGAAAGCAGACAAAAACATTTGAAAACGAATGAAAACGTGTTAAAACGGGCGAAAACATATTAAAACGGCAAAAAACGTGTAAAACAGACAAAAACGTGTTAAAACGGATGAAAACGTAAAAAAACAGACAAAAACTTAAGGAAAACGGACGAAAACGTAAAAAAACAGACGGAACGTAAGAAAATTGGAAGAAACGTGTGAAGACGGATGAAAACGTATTAAAATGGACGAAAACATATTAAAACGGTCGAAAATGTGTAATAACATACGAAAACGTGTTAAAACGGACGAGAAAGTGCGAAAACGGACGAAAACGTGTTAAAACGGATGAAAACGTATAAAAACGGATGAAAACGTATAAAAACGGACGAAAACGTGTAAAAATAGACGAAAACGTGTTAAAACGGACAAAAACGTAAAAATACAGACGAAAACGTAAGAAAACAGACCAAAACGTGTGAAAACGGACGAAATCGTGTTAAAACGGACGAAAACGTATAAAAACGGCCGAAAATGTGTAAAAACGTAAGAAAACCGGATGAAACGTAAAAAACATACCAAAACGGGCGAAAACGTATAAACACGGACGCATACTTATAAAAACAGACAAAAACGTAAGAAAAATGGACGCAAATGTGTTAAAACAAACGAAAACGTGTAAAAACAGACGAAAATGTGTTAAAACGGACGAAAACGTAAAAAAACAGACGAAAACGTAAGGAAAGTGGACAAAAACGTGTAAAAACGGACGAAAACGTATAAAAACGGCCGAAAACGTGTAAAAACAGACGAAAACGTGTAAAAACAGGCAAAAACGTAAAAAAAACAAACGAAAACATAAGAAAAACGGACGAAAACAAGTTAAAACAGACGAAAATGTGTTAAAACGGACGAAAACGTATAATAATGACCGAAAATGTGTGAAAACATAAAAAAAACGGACGAAAACGTATAAAAACGGACAAAAGGGTAGCAAAACGGGCGAAAACGTATAAAAACGGACGACAACGTATAAAAACGGACAAAAGCGTAAGAATACGGACGAGTTACGTAAGAAAACAAAATTTTTATTTAATTAGAAACGACTGTTAGTATAAAGGACTAACGTTGCAAACGATCGTTTGGTTAATGGACTAACGTTGCCACTTTAGAGTGAGAGCTAACGGAGAAGATAACGATGTTAGTGCTCAGGTATGATTAGTGCCGATAGTTTATGGACTTAGGGATGATTAATGCAAAAAGTTTGAGATAGGAATGAAACTTGCCAAAAACCACAAATCACAGGGATGATTTTTGCAATATTTATAACCTAACAACACTTGGGCATATATAGTCTTTTGGGCTAATATAAATCGGAAAATGTTGCCAGTAACAAAGTTTAATAATTTTTCCAATTAAGTCACTCAAATTTTAAATTAATCACAAAAAATATTCAAGTTTCAATACTGTTCAATTATTGTATAATTGTTCAAAAAATTATCTTTAGGATATTCATATGGGCATTGTTTGGTTGTACTTTAACAATAAATACTCACCCTTTGAATTTCACTAACCACAACCAACTTAATGTACAACCAACTTATACATATATGAAAGTGATATATGTCATAAAATAATAACCAAGTTTGAAAGGTGTTTTGTTTTAGTCACTCAACATAAAAATTACATAATAATAGAACACTATTGAAAGTTTTAATGACTAAAATGGAACACTTTTCAAACTTGATTATTATTTTATAATCAAAAGAAAGTTACAGTAACTAAATTGAAATAAAACTGAAAGTTGGTTACTATTTTTTGATTTTCACCCTATATAAATACATAAACTTATAGATTCTCAACTCATACTTAAATCTAGAAAATCCAAGGTTAAATTGTCAAAAGCCATTAAGAAAAAGAACTTTGAGCAACATATGTGGTGGTGAAGCAAGTATGGGCAGTTAAAAAACCCCTCCTCTACTAGCGATTGTGGCTACATCAATATAACCTTCCACTCCAGTCGTTTCTGCTATAATCCTATAACTCTTTGTTTATCTCCTATACATACTCTCGATTCTATTGCATATGTAACTGATTTTAAGGTTCAACCGAATTTTGTTCTAAACGTTCTGTGGAAAACTAGAAGGGGGGGGGGTTGAATAGTTTTGCCAATTAAAACTTCCTTTTAAACTATTTAGATCGACTTATGTCAATCTATTTGGACGTGTGTGTTGGATGTTGATAAAAAAGCATATAAAGGTATGTAATGAAAAGATAAGAGTAAGAAGCACAAAACCACAACGCGAGTATTTATAGTGGTTCGGCTACAAGGACACCTTCCTTGCCCTACTCCACTCCCCGAGTCACCTACTCGAGAGTTCGTAATCACTACACCAATCTCCTTATGGCGGAGAAGCATTCACAACGTCGCCTACCCTTTTTCCGGTGCTAGGCTAACCACCGGGTTCTTTCACTCCAAGGTGAACCACACCTACACAACGTCGCCTACCCTTTATAAGGTACTAGGCTAAGTACCCAGTTCTTTTACAACAAGGTGAACCACACCTACACAACGTCGCCTACCCTTTATTAGGTACTAGGCTAAGCACCTAGTTTCATTGCAATGGAGGAACTACTACCCAACACTACACCAACGACTAATCCCAAAGGAGATAAACTTCTTTCTACAACATCATCAAGGATATCAATATCCTTGGATCTAGTACTAATCTATCTTGTACATCGAAACACACCATATCAAATGTACATCTAAGGCACCTTTCACTAATGCCTTTAACTAGATCTTCAAGACACCCTTCACTAATGTCTTGTGTCTTGACTTCTAAGCACCCTTCACTAATGCTTTTAGTCTTGACTTCTAAGCACCCATCATATCTGCTTATGATATGGACGATAGATACCCTTCACTAATATCTACGTCTTGACACTTGAGACACCTTTCACAAATGTCTTCAACACTTCTTAGAAAAGAAAAACAATCATCAACAAGAGGACTTCAGTAGTCTTGATGATGAGGAAGCATGGCAACTCATGGACTTGAGCTTGCTCGACTTCAAAGGTGGTGATCTTGCCTTTAAGAGGAACCTAGAAGATCACACAAAAATAAAACAACAAACATAGATCTCTTGGATCTGAGGTTAGAGAGTTTTCAACTCTAGGGGAAAGTATGTTAGAAAGGGGTGAGAAACAATGAAGAAATGGCTCACTATTTATAGAGGAAAAATTCTACTGTTCCCCGGATCCCTTCCACAAGGGATCCGTCTAGCGTAAAGCTAGGGATCCGTGGGACGCTCCTCTTTACCCATGGGTATTTTGGTTATGGGTCATGGGTCATGGGTTGATCCATGGGTCTTTAGCTAGATACAATGTATCTCTTGAGTGCAATGCACCTAGTCACATGGGTATGGGTCAAAACCATGGGTTATGGATATTATCCATATATGATATAAGCATGATGTCATGCAATGGGTTATGGGTCAAGCTCCATGGGTCATGGGGTTTGGGTTGTACCCAACTACATTCAATGTATTTGCCCAATGGGTTATGATACTTAAGTTTCTACCCATTTATATTACCCAATATACTACATACTAGTTATGTGTATATTTTATCCAAATATGTAAACACTAGTTGTTGTACATATGTAATATTAAATCTTAAAATCACTTATACTTGTTTTAGTGTTTTATGTGAAAATGTGA
This sequence comes from Chrysanthemum seticuspe, assembly GCA_019973895.1. NCBI lineage: Eukaryota > Viridiplantae > Streptophyta > Magnoliopsida > Asterales > Asteraceae > Chrysanthemum > Chrysanthemum seticuspe. The sequence goes on from BPTQ01000005.1 coordinate 332,716,956, forward strand.
ATATGTTAGAAACTATTAGTTCAAACCATTTACGTATTTTATTTGTTTCCTTAAAATGATTTTACGTTTGTTATCGACAAAACATTAGAAGATCGTAAAATATAAATAAACGTTTTTACGGCTTATTTGTATTAATAATCTCCCCATTTTTATTGATGACAAAACATAAGATTATTTTAAGGAAAAGCTAAAATTCGTAAAAGTTTGAATTTGTATTTTTTACTTTCTTCTCCCCTTTTTGTCGAAACAAAAAGAGCTTCGAAAGAAAACTAACACATTGTTTTTAGGAAAAATATGTGAAAGAAATAAAAAGAAAAAGAGAGCAAGTAACGGGAAAGGATCTCGTCTTTTACTCCCCCTTGACGAGTCCATCCCTATGTAAGGGCGTCAAGAAAATAATACTAAGCTAGTTTGTTTGCAACTAAGTTTGCAAAAGATTTCGTCTAAGTGACGAACGTGCTCCCCCTTGATGATTGCAATTTTGCAAAGGGATGTCAAGAAATGTAATCCTAATATTGCAAGTAATTTGCAATGTATTGCTTTGACACAAAGCTCCCCTAGCTTTAGGATGTCAAAGTCTTCATGTGTAAATTGAATAACTACAAAACAAAGATTAGAAAACAAGTATAATGCACAATTTCCTGCATATGTGATCCAAGTTAGTAGAAAAATAGTTTTTTGTCTCACGGATCCCACAATTTCCTCCTATTAGGGATCCGTCTAGGCAATTTTGAGGGATCCGTATAGCTGATGATCAATTTCAGCAATGGTGATATAACAAGTAATGTTATCACAAATGTGAGATATGAATACAACGTAATCATATACTCAGAAATATAGCGAGTAGCATGTAATTTCATTTAATAAAACTAGAGTTATGATATACATGACTCTAAAAACTAAGAAAATAAAGAATACATGACTAGGAATTTCTAGACCAACTATCGCTTGATGTTAGGACACCACTAAAATCTTCTAGCTCAAGTTTTGTTTAGGTTTAATCTCGTCGAAACATTCGAGGAGATGATAGAACATGAAACGTTGGTCTTCTCGTACTTCATGTATCAAACTTTCAACATGTTGACAATGATAGCAATCTTTGTCATGGCTAGGTAGTGGTGGTGGAAGAAATGAAATGGCTTGATGCGAAGGATCAAGTGAAGCGGCTTGTGGAGCTTCAAACGACGAAGGGATTGGTGGAGGCGCATTTGAGAATGGCTCGACCAAGAATGATGGTGGTGGTAGAGAAGTGTCAACTACCATATGGTCGGGTGGTTGACTTTGATGATTTCTCATAATCCAAATGGGATTATATGATGGAAACGGCGAAAAGGAAGCCGGATCTAGTGTTGACTCAACACCTTGATTTTGTACCATTATTCCTCCTAATGAGGAGAATGTTGTCGGTGGAGGAGGATGAGACGGCCTAGGAGGCAAATCCTCTAAATTGTAGAGGTGTGGAGATGATAGTGGAGATGTAAAAGAAATAGCTCTAGGAACCAATGGTGATGGTTTAGTGGAGATGATATTGTTTGGCCTAGGAGGTATGGTGGTGTTTGGCATAGGTAGTTTTGTGGGTACTATCCTTTTAGGAATTGGTTTGATTGGTTGAGAAGAGATCCTTGCATTTGTTGGCTTGACCAGAGATGATTCGGTTGAAGAAAATTTGTGTACAACACGAGCAATTTCCTTGGGTGGTTCTTTGGTGGATAAGTTACTACTTGGAGTTTTCCTCATGATGAGATGATTTTAAGAAGTTTGTAAGAGTTTCTAAGGTGCTGAAAAATTAGGATGAAGGTGTTAGGAATTGGAAATTCCATAAGTGAAGAGTCGGTCACCCCGAATATTATCTAGCATAAGTTAGCTCGTAGACTTGTTATTAGTTACGTTATTTAGCAGTTTATTAGTTAGTTTGTAGCGTAGCTTAGTCTAGTGTAACACCGTGGAGGAAGGACGGGTCTTTACCCACTGTATACCTGATCCATAGGCCGATAGGAGGTCGTGTTTGTTTGTAAGTATAAATACCCCTTCCATCCATGGAAGGGGTGTGGCTTCTTTGAATAAACCTTTCATTTTCTTAAGCAACTCTCTTCAAGGAACCTCCTCTCAACTCTCTTCATCTCTCTAAATGGCTTTCTTATTTAATCATTGTCCTAGACCACCCGAATCATCAAACAACATAAATATTGGATCCTAACAATTGACATCAGAGCCTAGGTTTTGTTGTTTGTGTTGATTCAAATGGTTTGTTATATGCGGTTTGGCTGATTCATTGTTGCGTGTTGATTCTGTAGTTGTTACATGGTTAAGTGTGTCATCTGTTTTTAAACATGTTTACTGGTTTTTAAATGAAATGGTCAAAACTGTATCTTAACTTATTTTGATCAAGTTTTATATCTGATTTTATATCAGTCTTGGTGGTCAAATAATGTTTATATCAGTCTTGGTGGTCAAATAACGTTTTTATGGTAAACTGTTTTTATTGTCAGATTTGGGGTCTAAACTTGAGTCTGTTATTTTTTGTTTCTGGGTGCTGTTCATTGCCTACTTGGATGCGAGTTGGTCTTTCATGGATGCGCGTTGTAAACTTGTACTAAGCGACTTGCCATATGCGAGTTGCCATCGTGTCCATATTCAGTGTATATGCTATGCGAGTTGCTAAATCTGTCCATATACAATGTATCTAATGCGAGTTGATTATACAGAAATATGAAGCGAATTGTGAACTCGCATTATTGAATGCGAGTTGTCTTTGTAGAGTAAGCGAGTTGCTGTCATGATGTCCAAATTCAATGAACATTAAGCGAGTTGTCAACTCTTTAAAATAAAAGAAGCGAGTTGTTATCCCATAAATGTTGCGAGTTGACTAATGAAGGAAGATAGATTGACATCACAACCATCACAATAATTTCAAAACTAACAATCAAACAACACAGATTCATCATCCAAATCATGCATTATCACAACTTCATATCTATCTTACCTCATTTCTTTGTATCTAGACTCGGAAAAAAAAAAAAAAAAAAAAAAAACTTAAGATCTCAGTTGGGTTCAACAGGTTCACAATCGTTAAAAAGATTCACCATGTTTCTTTTAACCTTAAACACATCATCAATCCTAATATTTACTCATAACACAAGAAAAGGATAAACAATATCTTTGTTCCCCTCTTTTGATTCAGTTTCAAGAAAAACAAACAAAACAATGTGAATGAACTCAGATTCTTTGGGTCGTGACTAAGCGAGTTATCATATGATCTTTTTCAAGATCCAAGCAACCACAAAAGATAATCATCACTTTCCATAATATATTTTTGATAATATTCGAATTGAAAGAAAGAACAAAACCTAAAAGCTTCATCCTTCTCTTTCTTTTGATTTGATTATATTCGATACACAAACATATACAGTCATTACACCTACCTTAAACCTTTTGTGTGATGTCGTAGGCTACCTCAATAACATAACCATCCCTGTGGCTATCCACCACTGCTCGTGCCATCCCTGTGGCTAGGTCATGTTGTACAACAATATTCTGTGTTGACAATACTCACGACATATGATTGGAGCAACAATTTTATGAGTGACATATGTGGGTGCTACTATGGATGAGATTAGAGATAATGATTGTGAAGTTTTTTTTTGGTTGCTGCGTACTGAAAGAAGAAAAAGAGAGGCGCATGTGATTAGGGGTTGGATAAGAGATGGGGCGGATGATGAGAGAGAGATATTAGGGTATCATTTGGGTTAATTATGTGATTGTTGGTGATTTATACCCGAGGATTTAGGGTTAGTATTGTTGGACCGTACATGGGTCAATGGTGACTATGGACATGGGCCAAGGTATACAAACTTATGTTCCTTTGCTTCTTGGATCAGAATGGGCCTGCGATGGGATATTATAATGGACATTCGGTGGACTTGATAATCGTGATTTTTGACATAATATTTTTGGTCCGAGTAGTAGTATTATTCTGGTTTCATGAATGCATTATCTTGCAACATGATAATTTTTTGGATACTAGGTTTGAACGTGTGAATTGTTTCGATTGGAATTGGGTTTAATTTTGATTGTTGGAACAAGTTTGTGTAATTTGTGTGATGGTTTGGACTTGAATATTGGTTCATCGATATGAGATTTGGATTATAAGTTTTGTTGAAGAGATTTGTTAATATTTGTTGATGTGTTGAGATTTGATGACTAGATTTGTTGTGCCATGTGATTGGATGATGAGGTTTGAGCTGAAAGGCGGTTGAATACTTTGGTTTATACATCTTCACAGAGGATATGATATCACGGCTTGAAATTAAAGTTGATTACGGTTGACTATGGGGTCATTTGGACGGTATTTCTTATTTGATTTTGAAGTAAGGTTTTTCCGGGCACGTTTACTTATTTCGTTTTCTTTCTTTCTACCCTTCGCGAAGATGACTTGTTTGGGCGTTTATTGAGTGTGATAAAGATTGGCTATGTAGTTACGGTTGTGATTCTTTCTCATTTTACCCACAAAGTAGCTATCACTTCGGTGTCTCACGCAGTTGAGGATATGTCAAGAGGTTTGGTACATTGGGTACACCGTTTCTTTTTCACAAGGATTAGTACAAGTTTAAGTAACAAATCTGGGAATATTTACTTCATGATCAAGTTTGGTATATCGGGTTTACTTCTCTAGGAGGTCACAACATTAGCCGGCAGAATAGGTGTGAATGATGTGTTTACCAGAGTATTTATTGGATAGTTGATGATTTTGTTGATATTGGATAATGAACCGCTGATGAACCGCTGCATGTTCCCCTAAAACATATATTCACTAAAACCAAAGTCGTCATAACACATTCAAGCTGACATTGTTTACGGTTTTGTCTTGATTTTGTAAAATCCCGCGAAAGAACCTATTTCTCGGTTTAAATCATAGACCTGTAAAATCCCGTGACAATGGAAACATCCTGGTATTAGTAAAGTGCATTTCCGGATCTATCTTACGGTTTATTCTTGGTCTTGTAAAATCCCGCGAAAGAAACTATCTCTCGGCTTAAACCATAGAGTTGTAAAATCCCGTAATGATGGAACCATCTTGGAGAAGAGAAAGTGTAATTCTGAATCTTACTTGATGCTGGTGCTACGGTTTCTGCTTCAAAGAAGGGATAAAAGGGTGTACTTCATGAATTGGGTGTGTGTTTGGGTTATCTTCATGGCAGTTTGGTTATTACATGGTTTTACGGGGTTATGTGCTTTTAACCATGGTCGGGATGAAACCATTATCATAGTTCACTTAAAATGTCAAAGGAGGCTAGATTTGAGCTTTTAACCAAGAAGATGTGACAACGGAGTCAATTCACTATTATCTATTTGAGGTTGAAGTGAAATATCACGGGCGAGTGTATTTAGTATCTAAAGGTATCGGGGATGGTCGGATGAAGATTCTTCGAGATCCTTGTTCAAGCTTTTTCCAAAAACGAAGACTTGGAAATCTAGTTATTTTTGAGAGTCTTTTCCTTTTACCACGTGGGGGAATTGTGCTCTGTTTACCACAAAAATAACTATCACTTTAAGGAGTTACGTTGTAGTGCTCAGTGTCACATTCAATTGTGGATTTTCAAGAGGTAATGTACGTCTTATACTTGATGGTTGGTTGGTTGAAGAGTATAGAGTACATAGAGAGTACTTAGAGATGCTAATGGAAATCGGCACCGCTCTTTGTTTCATATGTGCAAGTTTAAGTCACGAATTCGGGTTACTTTACTTCAAGGTCAAATTTATCATATTGGGTTTTCTCCATCAGTTGTCACGACAAATAGCCTACTGAATGATAATGGGGTTGATTATAACTTTGCCAAAAGAGGATGAAAAGAGAGAGATTGATAACGCTCAAATTGTGCATGTTTTTAGTAGCGTTATCTGTGATTTTATGTGTGTTATTTGGTTATAATCATATGCTTTTGATGCTTAATCGTACAAAAGTGCGTTTGCTAGTTCATTTGTAGCCAAGTACAGGAAAGTGGAGAAAAAGACGGAAAAAGAAGTAAAATACGAAGATTTCTCCATATATGAAGAATTCCCGACCAAAGCAAGACTTGTGGAGTATATTCGAGAAGATAAAGTCATCAAGTTAGTGGTCCAAAGACTCAAGATTAAAGTTCAAGAAGGGAAACGAGAAAGAAATGAAGAAAAGAAGCTTAAACGAAGAAATATTGGAACCCTCGTTGTTCCCGACACACCTTCACCATTTTGGCCATAACTTTTGCATACGGACTCCGTTTGACCCCCGGTTCACGGCCACGGAAAGCTAAGAGAAAGATCTACAACTTTGCCGTTTATGACTTTTTGTGATTTTGCTCCAAACGATCGATCGAGACCCGCAACCGGATCCGGTTGGAGACTAGTCAGCAAGACCAACCGAAACGGTTGGAGCCCAACCGAATCGGTTGGGAAGCCCTGGACAGCCATTTCTGCACTACTAAGACTCCAAACTTGTTCCAAACGATTCTAGTCCCTTCCTACATGGATTCTAGTCCCTTCTAAGCTCCTAGGCCTCCAAGAAATGCATTTATAACCCCAAGGGCTTGAGAGTAGTATAAATAGAGGCCTTTGCAACCTCATTTCATGCACCACAACTTGAGAGATCTTCTCTCACACCTCTCCTACCACCACCACTCCTCTCTAGGTGTGAAATTCAAGCCTCCACCCTTAAGGACGAATTTCCATCTAGAGAGCAAACCATAACTTGAGAGATACACACCCACTCTCAATACCTTCACCAAAGGTGTGAAATTCAAGCCTCCACCCTTAAGGACGAGTTTCCACCAACTATCCTATCCCAACTTGTGTGAAATTCAAGCCTCCACCCTTAAGAATGAATTTCCACCAATTACACCAACTTATCTTCCCCAAAAGACCACAAACCTCTCCCAAATTCGTGTAGTGTGCTCAAGGGTTGTCGAAGGCATTTGGACATCATTTTCCGGCTTGGTAGAACTATTGTAGTTGATTGGAGGCTCGAAGGAGTGCTATAATCCTTCATCTTTGCCTATTGTAATTCATACTTTGGGTAAACCTTGTTACTTTTCTATTTAAAGATGTTTGTTATTGATATGATTATTGAGATTTTGTGTTTGATTGGAATAATGATGAATGTCTTGATACTTGCTTGTTCTTATAATGCTTTTCTTGTTGGTTTGATCCGTGACAATCATAACCATCAACTTGTTACTTGTTACTTGCTTAAACAAACAAACGACACTTGTAGTGCAACCAAGTCTCTTGGGACGACCTTGATTTACCATATACTATACTACAACTTGACTAGGGTATACTTGCCCGAATGTGTTCCTAGTTAACCGGTAATTCTTGCATACAAATTTAAAACCACGACAAAGCACATCAAGTTTTTGGCGCCGCTGCCGGGGACTTACGTTTGTATTCTTGTGTTTGCTTGTTTGTTGAAATGTTTGCTTGATTCGATTGCTTACTCTTGATGTTTGCGTTTGAATAATTGTTGCTTTGATCTTGTTTGATTGCTCTTGATGTTTGCTCATGATGTTTGATTGAATGCTTGTCTTTTTCTTTAAATCTCTAATTTCTCATAATTGCTCAAATGATCTTGGCATCAAAATCATGTTTTTGATGTTGGGATTCCGTTTCATGTGTTCTAAAAATGTTCAATTCAATGATTGCTTTCTAATGTGCTCGAAATCGTTTGCGAAAAAACTTCCAAAACCACCCAGATCACTCCAACCGAATCGGTTGGCACTCCAACCGGATCGGTTGGAAGCCTCGTACTTAATAAAACCACTACAACCGATCGGTCACTACCCGTAACCGGATCCGGTTGTGTGTTCTGTTAAAAAAAAAAAAAAAAAAAAAAAAAAAAAAAAAAAAAAAAAAAAAAATCTTAAAAACTCCTCTAACCGATCGGTCGCATCCCGTAACCGGTTCGGTTGGAAGGTTGGTCACAGTTTGGTTCATTCCAACCGATCGGTTACACCCCGTAACCGATTCGGCTGGACTAATCTGTTGAAAAAAAAAATCAGTTTTCATTTTTTTTTGTTTTTGTGTGTTTGTGTTTAGGTAAAATAAGTTTAAACGTCTTTTTATTTTTGGAAGAGTATCATTTCTTTTATTTGGTTTTTCCATTTTAAGTTTTGTTAATTTGGTACATTGTGAATAAATAAGTACATGTTTTTAAAAATAAAAGTGTTTTGAACTTTGTGGGTATGTTCACGGGAAACCCTCACGAGACTATAACTCGTCCACTCGGGCCACCGAGGGGTTTAAAGGCTTGTTGCATACGCTAAATGCAACCGTGATGCCTACGAAAGTGAGTTTTAGAATTTTACGTGTTTTTGTAGTTTAATTTATTTTTGCAGATTTAATAAGCTCGTGGAGGATGGATTGGTTGGATCGTGAACCTTACACTCTTGATTGGACATGTTTGGTTGGATGAGGAATCGATTGATCTCACAAGCTTTTGCTAGCTTATGCGTAGCATTTTATCATATGGAGTTCGATCATGATTTCTTTGGCCCGGGGTTTCGTTTCTCTTAGACTTATAATATCATTTTTCCCTATCTTTACATGCTTTGAAGTTTTCACAATTGCTTTATTTTTTTTTCTTTGTTATTTTTCCTTTGTTGGTTTGTTGGTAAATTATTTTAATAAATTGACTTTTTTAAGTCCCTCGAAAGTAAGGCTCACCCATTGTAAACAAACTATGTGAGAGGTATAAGGCGGGTCTCCCTGATTCCCTAAAGAAGTTTGGTTTTTAATAAGCTTCGCGCTGACCTGCTTCTCCGCTTCTTTGTGCGTTTCAATGGAGCTACCGAGAACTCGTGGGACAAGAATAAGTCATGTTTGGTTTTAAAAAAATAATAATAATAAAAAAAAAATTAAAAAAATTAAAATAAAAAAAATAGGAAAAAGAAAAAGAAAAAAAAAAGGGTCGTAGCTAGGTTATTTTTCTTTTGTGTGCTTAACATAAGTGTGGGGGGAAAATATTATTGTGAAGAGCGAAACTAGTTTTTAAATTCCAAATGTTTGGGTCAATATTTAAATTTTGTGAACTTGTTTGCCCTTATGATCTAGTTGTTTTCACGCTTATAGGTTAATATATTAGAATAATTGGATCAATCCATTGGTGAAATCGGTAATTTTGAAAAACTTAAGATGTGTCCCGATTAATATTGCAATCCATTCTGGGATCGATGACATTTGCTAGCGCATATTATAGCCCTTTCCACTAAATTGTGAGGACTTGAGCCTATTCCATATATAGCATACATCTTTTATGCTTGAATCTTTTGCTATGAGTGTGCCGGTGATTTTATTTATTCTAGAACTTATACTTGTAAATCATTACCAGACCGCAGTAAGATCACATTCGTGTGATATAAGTGTATTCGTGTGATAAAGAGGCACCTTAGGAATAAAACTAAATGGCCTTCCATCTTACATCTAATGATATATTAGCTAACCACATCGGTTAGTTAACCACCCACATGGACCCATTTGTTAGCGCTCATCTTTAGCGCTAGATACCCTTAGTACACCTTCCGAGCCATCCCATTCTTTTGTTTCATCCAGAAAAATACAAAAATGTTTTACCCTTTAAACCTTAGCCTACCCCTTGTCAGTGTCTAAATGGTTGGTTGCTAGTTGCTTGGTATGATTGGATTGTTTTTTATGATTATGAGTTAGCCGCACTTTGCCATTCGTGTGTGCCATTCCGACAAAGATGAAAGATGCATATTTCTTATTTGTATTTTTGTGGTGTGTGCTTATACGAAGTGTGGGGGAGATGTGATGTAAAAATAAGTGAAATAAAAAAAATAAAAAAATAAAAAAAATAAAAAATAAAAGTCATCGAAAAAAAAATGATGAAATATATATATATATATATATATATATATATATATATATATATATATATATATATATATATATATATATATATATATATATATATATATATATATATATGTGTGATGACAAGGAAGAGGAAGTATGTTTGAGATGTCGATTAGCCAATGTGCTAAGACGCGATATATTTATTTGGTGATCGATATGTGAGAAGAGAAGTTAGTAACTATAATCATTTCCGGGTTTGCGGATTGTTCGGTGACTAGCAACATGGTTATTAGACTTGACATTATTTTTCTTTTTAAACCATTTTCATAAATAATCCCATGCCTTATCCCTTCCCTTTTGGCTTTGTGAAAATATGAAGTGCGTGAATATTTTTATTGACCATCCGGTTCTTGAAGGATCGAATGATGCGCCAGCGATCTAGTGCATATTTTTGGTGACCATCCGTTATGCGAATAACGCGCCAGCGATCCGAGGTATACTCTAGTGACCATCCGTTGTTTGACTTAATCAAGAATTCGCGCCAGCGATCTATTATATTCATGTATGTAATGTTTGAACATAAGCCTTGTTAACCCTTAAGCCTATCCCGAATAAAAGCCCTCTTTAGATGTTTATACTTAGTGCTTACGCCACGTCGGTGGAGTTTTGTTTCTTGTACAAGCCTATGGTAATATTTAGGTCATGACTGAGCAATATGAGTGTACTATTCCTTAATACTATCCATCACTAAATAAAATGAGTGTTGAGTGAATTATACATCCGTTCTTTTTCGTGAGGTGCTTAGCCATGTTATCAAGCGAGAGAATTCATAGGGTACTGTCAAACATCTCGGTTTTTCACCTCTTGAAGCTTAAAACGATGAATCTTATCTTGTACTTGTACTTGGTAGATTTGCATCGCATTTTTCTAATCATATTTCATGCACCATGTGGGATTTATTTTTCTTTATTTCTAGATTTGCTTGAGGGCAAGCAAAACCTTAAGTGTGGGGGAGTTTGCGCTCATTTTTCGCTTGTTTTTATATATATCTAAAAAATATATTAAAAAAAAAAAAAAAAAAAAAGCCAAAAAAGATTTTAATTTTTTATTTTTCTTTTCGTCTTGTCATTTAGGTTTGTCTTTTAATTTTTCTTTTCTTAGATTTGCTTGAGGGCAAGCAAAGTTTAAATGTGGGGGAATTTGATAACGCTCAAATTGTGCATGTTTTTAGTAGCATTATCTGTGATTATATGTGTGTTATTTGGTTATAATCATATGCTTTTGATGCTTAATCGTACAAAAGTGCGTTTGCTAGTTCATTTGTAGCCAAGTACAAGAAAGTGGAGAAAAAGACGGAAAAAGAAGTAAAATACGAAGATTTCTCCATATATGAAGAATTCCCGACCAAAGCAAGACTTGTGGAGTATATTCGAGAAGATAAAGTCATCAAGTTAGTGGTCCAAAGACTCAAGATTAAAGTTCAAGAAGGGAAACGAGAAAGAAATGAAGAAAAGAAGCTTAAACGAAGAAATATTGGAACCCTCGTTGTTCCCGACACACCTTCACCATTTTGGCCATAACTTTTGCCGTTTATGACTTTTTGTGATTTTGCTCCAACCGATCCGTCGAAACCCGCAACCGGATCCGGTTGGAGACTAGTCAGCAAGACCAACCGAAACGGTTGGAGCCCAACCGAATCGGTTGGGAAGCCCTGGACAGCCATTTCTGCACTACTAAGACTCCAAACTTGTTCCAAACAATTCTAGTCCCTTCCTACATGGATTCTAGTCCCTTCTAAGCTCCTTGGCCTCCAAGAAATGCATTTATAACCCCAAGGGCTTGAGAGTAGTATAAATAGAGGCCTTTGCAACCTCATTTCATGCACCACAACTTGAGAGATCTTCTCTCACACCTCTCCTACCACTACCACTCCTCTCTAGGTGTGAAATTCAAGCCTCCACCCTTAAGGATGAATTTCCATCTAAAGAGCAAACCATAACTTGAGAGATACACACCCACTCTCAATACCTTCACCAAAGGTGTGAAATTCAAGCCTCCACCCTTAAGGACGAGTTTCCACCAACTATCCTATCCCAACTTGTGTGAAATTCAAGCCTCCACCCTTAAGGATGAATTTCCACCAATTACACCAACTTATCTTCCCCAAAAGACCACAAACCTCTCCTAAATTCGTGTAGTGTGCTCAAGGGTTGTCGAAGGCGTTTGGACATCATTTTCCGGCTTGGTAGAACTATTGTAGTTGATTGGAGGCTCGAAGGAGTGCTATAATCCTTCATCTTTGCCTATTGTAATTCATACTTTGGGTAAACCTTGTTACTTTTCTATTTAAAGATGTTTGTTATTGATATGATTATTGAGATTTTGTGTTTGATTGGAATAATGATGAATGTCTTGATACTTGCTTGTTCTTATAATGCTTTTCTTGTTGGTTTGATCCGTGACAATCATAACCATCAACTTGTTACTTGTTACTTGCTTAAACAAACAAACGACACTTGTAGTGCAACCAAGTCTCTTGGGACGACCTTGATTTACCATATACTATACTACAACTTGACTAGGGTATACTTGCCCGAATGTGTTCCTAGTTAACCGGTAATTCTTGCATACAAATTTAAAACCACGAAGAAGCACATCAGAGATTATGACGTCTGTTACTTCAACATTATGACGTATGAACACAACAGTTCATGCCTCGTTCGCTTAAGAAAAGAAAGGTGTACGTGTCAGTGCGCTTTATCTTCTGAAGAAGAGAAATCTTCTTATTATGACCATTCTCATCAACATGCTTCATACTTTTTCCATGCGCTTCAGTCATCAAGTGAACCGGGCTACTGTTGATTGTTTTCTGATTCCACTTTCTCAACTATAATGACGATGGCGACATCCTGTACTAATTTTGCGGGGGAGAAGTGTGAATAAACTACATTTGGATGATGTTCACTTGTTTAATCAAGAATGGCATCTCCGTATGCAATTCTTGAGGGGGGGAAGAAGTGTGAATTTTTTGCATTGTTGATTGATATTTGAGAATAAATGGTCAAACGGCTCCAAACTCATGTAAGAACCAAGCTTCTTATTATCGGGTCATCTTCACATGATGTTTCTTTTAAGAGCCGTTGGTTGACATCTTCACTCGGATTGATGAGTTTATCGACAAAGTGCTTCCGGTTAATGCTTCACGTATACATCAACATGATGATTCCGAAAAATCTATCTGTTCTTGTTTGATGTGATTGGTAGTTTGGTGTTACCATCTTGTGTGTTCGTTGCAGCCTGATTGCTGATTTCCTTGATGAACATCTTTCTGTTCTTTTTTGATTGGGAGGGATTTTAGTTAAGGGGATTTGCAAGATGTAAGTTAATTGGGATGCTTTTTGGTGGGATGCTTCTTGGTGTGAGTTGAAGATGTTAACTATTTATTCCCCAACTGGACAATCTTGAAGAAGGTCGAGTCTACAGTCTGTTCTACATTTTCTGCTACATGATAGAAGACTAAAGACGAGTTGCAATTTAACGATCTAAAGACTTCTTCTTAATCTGGGCATTTATCAAACAGATTGTCGGTTTAGGGAAGAGCACTAATTGGGGGAGAGTGATATGTCTGATTTAATCCCCAATTAGACTTGCTCACATTGTACTTCAGCATGTTGATTCTCACAATGACTTCAAGCGTTCTTCTCAACAGATTTCTAGTATTTGGGTTGATAATATGTTGCTGATTCTGAAGTGTCAAAACCAGCAAGGGGGAAGGAGACAATCATCTAAACGTGAGTAAACTTGATGAACTTAATACTTCTAAGTAATTGAAGATATCCCGGGAAGACAAATGTTATTACCGCAGAGAAACTCAAGGTTTGACTCATGGCGAGTAAACTTGATGGACTTAATACTTCTAAGTGATTGAAGTTATCCCGGGAAAACAAATGTCATGACCGCAGAGAAACTCAAGGTTTTACTCATCAAGGCGTTTAGTGTTCTTATTCCAACTAGGTGGGGGAAGTGATGTTAGAGTTAGTTTCTGAAGATGAATGAGGTACACTGGTGTGTGATGATCTCGATGTTATCGCAATCATCAGGGGAGAGAGATTGTGTACATTGGGGATGCTCAGCTGTTTTACTTGAGGGCTTAATCTGTGATTCAGAGATATAATCACTTATTCCGGTGTTGACATCCGTAGAGATTGTCACCCGCAGAGATAATCAGTGATTCGGCCTGCTTCTTCAATGTAATCGGTTGTTCTCTCTTTGGGGAATGTGTGTACTTCGGGTCCTTGAGCTTCATACACGATCATCAGGGAAGAAAGCCATTGTTTACCACAAACATTGGGGAGGTGTTTTCCTTCTGGGTATGATGTGTATTCGGGAGAGTTCTTGGATATTGGTGTACTTCGGGTTCTTGAGCTTCATACACATTCATCAGGGACGAAAGATGTGAACATTGGGGAGTTGTTCTTCATTACCCTCATGATGTGTATTCGGGAGAGTTCTTGAGCATTATACAAAGAGACTGACTGCATCAATTCAACTACTTGAGGGGAATTGTTCTCTTGACACCTTTTGGAATGGATTGCTTCAGACTTCAGTGGAATGAAATTTGAGAAGATTATTTATGAGTGGGATGATACGTTGCTATTCTTGTTGATGGTATAACCCCGAATGGAGATCCTTGATTATCGTTCTTTAATGGAGCAGCGGGATTTATGATAGTGGTGTGCTTATCTGTGCACCTGGCTAAGGCAAGCTTGAAATAGAGCTTCGAATCTGCTCATCTTATGGATTTTCGGTTTGGGGGGAAGCTGCCAAAGTCTCTTTTTTCTCAAAGGCTCATGTTCTGTCTTCTATTTCTGGAGCCTCGATTTGCTTTGGTGGTGAATGTTTAAGAGATGATGACTTCTATCTTCTACAACGGGGCTGCTTGATATCCTTATCTCGGTACTCGTATCATCATCTTCTTTTACTATATCATCTTCTCTATCTTTGTATATATTTATTAAAAAAGCAAAATACAAAAATATGTTTTCTCAAGACATGTCTTCTGGTATCGATAACATCTACGGTCTTAGAAATGTCATTCAATAATGGCACGGGACTTTAGATGAAGTTCGAGCATGAGGTGTAAATATTTCTTTCTAAACATATCCAAAAACTATGGCTTACAGTTACTTCAGACTGTAACCCGGGCTTCAAATGATGGCTTACAGTTATTTCAGACTGTAACCCGGGCTTCAAAAATGGCTTGCTATTATTTCAGATAGCAACCCGTTCTTTTAAAGGAAGGAAAGTGCTGCGCTAAACCTATTTTCAAAATATTTCGTGCACTTATCCTAAAAACAAAACAAGGAAAGTATGTCGAATGACTGCTGTTCCTACACAAATGTTTTTCCGTCTAAAATTCTTCAGAAAAATATTTGGTGTTTTCAACAAATGGTGGTAAATGAGTTGCTTTAAAAAAAAACAATCAGATTCAGAGTTTTTGTAAAATTGAAAACTCAATCAATGACTTCAGCGCTTTTAAACTTTTTAGAAAATGAGTCATTGATTGAGGGGGATAATGTTTTTCAAATCTACATCATCTAACGGGCTTTCTTAATTATCCTAATATGCTTAATTAAAAATGATGTTAACCTATGTTGAAGGACTAGGTGCCTAGGATATGATTGCTAGGATTAGATGATTAGAGTTTGATGAACACATTATTCCCATACATTTATATGATCTGATTGATATGTTGCATTGACTTTTATTAGTCGTTTGTTGTTTGGGTGATGTCGACCACCATATATTTGTATGTGTGTTCACTAACGTATGCAGGTATATTGGTATAAAGAAATGTTCCTGATCCGGATCCCACAATTGAAGATGATTGGATGCCGAAAGGAAAGGGTAACGATTTCTTGAGTCGACAAATGAAGAAACGGAGCTTAATTGGACTTCAATGGAGAGTTGGCATAAATGCAACGTAAGAGGTGTCACTGCATCAGCAGATGGTTTTCTTCTAAGTGATTGAAGAAACGGAGCTTAATTTGACCTCAGTTGGCATTCATAATGCAACGTAAGAAGAAGTCTCACTGCATCAGCAGACGGTTTTTCTTCCAAGCCTTACAGCAACAACAACAAACGCGGCTCAACCACCTAACGAATCTTTGTGCAGGATATCATTTTTAAACAATTTTGAAAAAATTTGAATAAAATTGTTTTGAAAATGGAAAATATTGTTTTGAAAACTAATTGGACTAAATTTTGAAAATCACCGGACTTTATTTTATCAAAACTTAAGTCACTCAATCAACGACTTCGGTCATCGATTGAGGGGGAGAGTGATTTAAAATAAATTATTTTCATACAATATTTCTTCATAAAAGTCCGTTTTGTACAACAAAAGTGGTGATCTAAAGATTTAATGTTATGTCATGGTATGATTTTCTTCAAAGGTCAAAGGTCTTTCAAAATGAAATTTTTTCTGTTCTTGTTTGATTGTGAAAATGTTTTATTTTACCTAAAAGATCTCTTAAAAAAATTATCATACCTGACACTAACAATCTTTTAATGTCTAAATCTGTTCCACTATCAGAATTATATTAATCTGAACACAGTTTTCTCCCATGTTTTCTAAACCTATTTAAATCACTTGGGATCCAAAATCTCAAAGGATTTGATATTTTTGATCGGGGGAGAAAATGTGATTTAAATATGAAATCTGATAAAAGGTGATTGTTTGATTCAATTGTGCATGCTGCTCTCTCATATGTGCTAAACGCTTTCGAATCTCGATGCACATATTGAGGGGGAGCATTTCAAAAGAAAATAAACTATCGAGGTACAAAAACTTTTATGTTTTAACATAAAGTACCTTGATTGAGTTTTCAATCAATTTTCTAAATGGTTTTTGTGATCGTGGATGTGCTTCAAAAGAACTCTTGCCTCTATGTGATAAAATGATTTCAAATATCCTATGCACATATTGAGGGGGCGAATTTTACCAAGAAAATCAAATGGCTTTTTCTATGAAAATTGTGATCAAAGAAAATATTTCAAAGTCCTCTTGCCTCCATGTGCTAAACAATTTCTTAATCATATGCACGTGTTGAGGGGGAGGTTTTCTAAATGATCAAAACTATTAAGGTACAAAATGCTTTGATCTCGTATCACAAGTACCTTGATTGTTTTTCCAAATGATTTTTCAATTGGTTTTAAGGAAGAATGAACTGTACCAAAAGACCGACCAATTTACTTTATGCATGGTGTTATAAGGATGGTTAGGTTAGGTATTAGTTCCCACGATCCCGCCAGAGCCGGAGGGATCTACCCAGGGACAATCCACTAGATAGTGTAGAGTCCTTAGGTATGATGAAAAAAAAGGAGAAAAATGAGAAATGGGAATAGTGCGGACTGAGACAGAGCTAGTACTGGAATAAACCCAACAAGGTTCTAGTTATGAAGTCTCGGTAAGCACTGAAGGGGTTGAAGAATGAAAAAGAAATGAATATGAAAAGGGTGAAAAGAAATAGCCCTCCAACAATTCAACCTTAGGGCAGAATCCGGGTTCAATACATATGCTACTAGTGTTTACTAAGGTAACACTGGTATTGAAGACAAGACGTCATGGACCCAGTGACGCACTACACTAAACTTCCCAAGCTACTCAAGTTCCTCTTAAAAGGACTTGTTTCATTCTCACGGGGAACCGACATTATCTATCGACTTTCTCTTAGAGATTGTTGATATTGAAGAAGGAGACCCTCTCCCTAGTCTCCGGCATAGGAACCAAATGAGCACTATTGAGTCTAGAGCCAAGAGATCATCCACAATATCTCATTAGGACACAAAATTAATGAAGACTTGCTGTTTCACACAATGAGGAAAGTAAGAATATATTAAGAGTCCTACTCATTATCCTTGTGGTATTGCCAGAACATCCGAGTGATATGAAAATATTCACGATGAAGATGGAAATCCTTCTAGAGCCAACATCAAACAAGCTCTTGGTGGGTGACATGTGAGATCTTGCAAAAGATCAAGCTTGTGACAACTGGATAGAAACGATGGGGCGATTCACTCTTGAATCAACCTTGGTCCAGGAATGGAATTGACGAATGCTTTTGGAAAAACCGTTCGATGTGCAAATCTTCTTTTCTCTAGCGCATCGAATGTGTATTCATGTTTCAAATTCAAAAAGTATATCTGATTGAAAAAATACTTTTGGAAAAACCGTTCGATGTGCGAATCTCTTCTTTTCACTAGCACGTCGAATGTGTACTCTTTTCAAATACAAAAAGTGTTTTTGATTGAAAATTGATCTTTCTCCTAAAACCTTCGTTGTATTGCAAAACTCTTTCTTCAAGCAATACTCGATTGTTTTCAATTCATGATTCATCAATCAGTGAATCTCAATTTGATGGTTCACTCACTCCGTGTTGTCTTCTTTGAGACGTTCCGATTTGAGAACGGCTAGAACAGCTGCGAAACCCTGTCAAGGAGATTCTTCGGAATCCTACCTGATCACAGGCAGTACTTGTACTGATCAACGGGGAACCGTGGGCCGTGTACCTCAATTCAACGAAAGTGATCAAAGACACTTTCTTGCGTTTTATTGCTAACTGTTGTTTGCAGGTACATTTGGACGGTTGTAGCTGATCAGAATTGAGGATTCAATCCGAAGCCGCATGCTCACAGCATCCACACCTAATTGAAGAAATCATGACTGGTGCATATCTACATAACCTGGCTCTGATATTTCATTCTATGCTTCTACTTCGCTGCTGCAAATATCATGAACCAGTAAGGCTTCCGCTACTCTGATGGAAAGATGTCATGATTCAAAAGTGTGAGCATGTCGGTCCGAAAGTCGCAACTTCACATGATGGCAACACAATAAAGGGTAATCCAGAGATTTACTGTGGCTGATGATCTCAAAGAAAGCTCGAAGATCATCAAAGATGTGGATCAGTTAAAGGCCTCCACTATAAGTACTAATCTATGCGGACTTGGAAGAATCACTGCTTAAGCACAAAGATTGCAGATTTGAAGAATTGAAGTCTACGAGCTCAAGAACAAAGTCAAGAATAGAATGCTAGGATTCAAAATGTAAAACATGGGGTGACCTCCCTTAGGGGGAGATTGTTAGGAATTGGAAATTCCATAAGTGAAGAGTCGGTCACCCCGAATATTATCTAGCATTAGTTAGCTCGTAGACTTGTTATTAGTTACGTTATTTAGCAGTTTATTAGTTAGTTTGTAGCGTAGCTTAGTCTAGTGTAACACCGTGGAGGAAGGACGGGTCTTTACCCACTGTATACCTGATCCACAGGCCGATAGGAGGTCGTGTTTGTTTGTAAGTATAAATACCCCTTCCATCCATGGAAGGGGTGTGGCTTCTTTGAATAAACCTTTCATTTTCTTAAGCAACTCTCTTCAAGGAACCTCCTCTCAACTCTCGTCATCTCTCTAAATGGCTTTCTTATTTAATCATTGTCCTAGACCACCCGAATCATCAAACAACATAAATATTGGATCCTAACAGAAGGTGATGACTATGGAAGTCCTAACAATGTGGTTTATAAAGAAAGAGATTTGGCAAGTGCATTTAAGCCTTAAGCCACTAAAATTCATTGGAATGTGATGATTAACATGCACAAGAGTCAACTTCAGAGTTTGTACTGATCTAGGAACTCATTTAAGATGAGATGGAGTGTTTGAGTTAGAAAGATGAGTTAAAATGATTGTTTTAGCAAGGTTTGACATAATCTGTCACCCGGATCCCACGGTTCCCTCCTCATAGGGATCCGTCTAGGCTAATCCTAGGGATCCGGCTCTCAGCAGCTATGAAAGAGTAGGAATGATGTTTCTAAGGTCTAAAATCTATATCATCTTGAGTGTATCAGTCCTCCTAAGTGTCTTAAATGAAGGGGTGCTTAAGTACTTGAAGGTAATGAGTGATGTAGCTAATGATTGCTTTTTATGGAAGGAATTGGAACTTTCATAAGTACCAATGAATGAACAAGGATGACACTAAAGATGAGAGTGTCAATTGAAGCTAAATGATCCTAGAGATCAGATAGTGACTTAGATTAATGCTTTGGAAAATATCCTAGAGGCTTAAGATGGAAAAACTAGGATTTGATCAATTTTGACCAATTTTGTCGTAAGGATGATTATGATCAATTTTGCTATAAGAGGTTTCCAACGTTTTAGATATGAAGGATCATGTGAAAAATGATGTGTGAGCTTAAGAGCGGAAGAGTAATGGATTAAAATGAAACGATAGATCTACAAGCATCTTTGAGTGTGATCTAGGTGAGTTATGTGTGAGTAGGAAGGATCTACTTAACTTGATAAGGGCTTAATTTGCCTTAAGACACTATGTCTAGCTTAGTGTGAGGTGTTCTAAGGATATGTTTGAAATACAATGCTTGCAATTGCATTTTCTGTTTGCCGGATCCCACGGTTCCCTAAATGTAGGGATCCGTCTAGCACAAACTTTGGGATTCGTCCATCTGCTCAGCAGAACCTTTACTAAAGGTATGCAATGATCTTGATAATGCATTATATTCCAAGGTTAGTTTAAAGGGGTTCTAACACTAAGATATCAAATGTAAGATGTTTTATTTCATGAAGGAAATAGGATTACATTGATAAAGCACGAGTACAAGAGGATTGATCCTATTTGAAATACTACTAGGTTCTTTGAGTGTTTTTGCTAGGAGGATCATCACGTTGTTGATGAGTGTTGGTGGAATCAAGAATGAAGAAAGTATTCATGAGAGATATGTTTAGCGGTTCCATCATCTTGTTCACAAGTACGTACAACGGACTTTGAAATTGAGGATGAAAATGCATAACGTTATGATAGAGGCGCGTCAAGCACATTCCATAAGGGATGCATTTATTCTTGGAGCCTTGAAGATTTACAATTCGCCTTGCGAAGAAGTAGGCGAGATTGTATGGTTGTTGTGTTAGTAAACAATACAATATGTGAGCACAACAAGCGGGAAGGATTTCTCGATTTCCCCTAAGACTCCAAACATTTTCACGTAGGATGAGTGCAAGGGGCTTGTACTCTTCTCGGATGTCCCGTGTGAAGATAATGTTTGGATCCGAGTAATATGGTCGAGGTTTGCATATTATGCGATGTAAATCTTCCGGGGAGGGTATGTGTGAACAATATGGACTATTTTCTTCACGAAAGTTGAAGAGAGAATCAAGAGACCCAATCTTAGGTGAAGGCACATTGTACATGATTTGGAATTCGGAGGATGTGAGAAAAATGCCCAAGGGTTAAAGTAAACTTTTGGTTTTTGATATAAAACCAAAGAGATAGAGAGCGATCCTCGTTACGAACGAGTTCAACTTGATGAAAGAATTCCATTATGAACCTTGGACATATCTTCTCGTTGATTTCAAGAAGACATTCTAGTCCTATGGCTCGGAAGGAGGTATTGATACCTTCTTCGAATTGTAGAGAGGTGTCTACAATACGTCCTTCGTGGAAGTGACAGTTTTTGAGGTTATTGAACCCACGGACATGAATCCCAGGTGTGTTGGGTTCAAGGGAGATGTTCGGAATGTAGACGCTAGTGAGTGAAAAATCAAACTCATATTCATGCGTCATAGTTGAACCTATAGAAATGATGAGTTAATAGAAAGTGATGTTTGTGGTCAACCTATGATTATCTAACGTTTTTACTAGATTTTTATTAACAATGGTTTTTAACAACAATGACACTTAACTCACTTATGGTTTTGACATTCTAGTGAAAAATTACTTTTAGAAGAAAAGTGGTTTTTAATTTTCATGAAAAACTGTTCTCCAGTAGGACGGATCCCACGGTTTCTTTACAAAAGGGATCCGGCTAGTATATCTTCCGGGATCCGCATATCTGTAGTTACAGAAATAGATTTTATGATGAAAAGCATAGGTTTTTATATCTCATAGTTTTATATCAAGATATGTGTTTTAGCCTACATTTTTGTTTAATATGCATACATGTCTTCTAATGTATTACGAGAGAATGAAATAAAACAAAGAGAAATGATAAACACATTGTGATAATAATAACCTAGATAACTAGACTATTAGTAATATTTCATTTCAATACTAAGAATGATACAAAGGATTGGGTATATAACCCCAATGTAAATTAACAACACAAAGTAAATGTCTCCGTATGTGAACTTCATCATAGGGAACACAAGTGCGATGAGTGTTAAGACGATGAGCACGAAGGCGATGTAAACCATGTTGAAGATGATTCTTCTTGGTTTCGGTTGAGATGAAATGGAGAGGAGGATGAAGTTTTGAGTGAGAGGGAATTTTTGAAATTGGAAGATTTGAAAAAGTGGGGATATGATAAAGTGGGCGTCGAGTGGTTTATTTATAGGGAAGGAGAATTTTTGAAATTTGTGTTTTGTTTTATTGTTAGAGAGATATGTTTTTTGGATTAAGTGAGGCAAAACAAAAGTTTTATAAACCATGATTTTTAGACGAAAGAGTGACACGTATGTGAGAAAAAACTTCCTAATGAAGCTACATGTAAAACATGTGTATACACGAAACCTACTCAGATAAATACCTAAGTAATCACACTTATTTATTAGACTAATATCATTTAGAGATAAGTGGAAAGTCATACCTCAAATGCACTTAGAAATGTCTTTACAAATGACACAGCAAATGTCAGAAGACAATTCCAGCCCCTTTATGCTTAAGATACCTTCTTAGGGAAGGTAATCTTTATTATCAAGCAAATCCTATGGCTTGATAGATGTGAGCTTTGACTAATCAACATGACAAAGAGGATTAGTGCAATTAAATGAAAAAGAGAATAAGAAAAATGTTGTTATCAAATCAACATCCAAACAAATAGTTTTAAAAGACATGGTGTTTGTTTTTATGAAAAACCTTCTTTGTAGTTTTCAATTAACCATGGATCGTATCAAGTTTTTAAAGTACAATATACTTCAAGAAACTTGGTAACGAAGCTCTGATGCCAATTGTGGAAAACTAGAAGGGGGTTGAATAGTTTTGCCAATTAAAACTTCCTTTTAAACTATTTAGATCGACTTATGTCAATCTATTTGGACGTGTGTGTTGGATGTTGATAAACAAGCATATAAAGGTATGTAATGAAAAGATAAGAGTAAGAAGCACAAAACCATAACGTGAGTATTTATAGTGGTTCGGCTACAAGGACACCTTCCTTGCCCTACTCCACTCCCCGAGTCACCTACTCGAGAGTTCGTAATCACTACACCAATCTCCTTATGGCGGAGAAGCCTTCACAACGTCGCCTACCCTTTTTCCGGTGCTAGGCTAACCACCGGGTTCTTTAACTCCAAGGTGAACCACACCTACACAACGTCACCTACACTTTATAAGGTACTAGGCTAAGTACCTAGTTCTTTCACACCAAGGTGAACCACACCTACACAACGTCGCCTACCCTTTATTAGGTACTAGGCTAAGCACCTAGTTCCATTTCAATGGAGGAACTACTACCCAACACTACACCAACGACTAATCCCAAAGGAGATCAACTCCTTTCTACAACATCATCAAGGATATCAATATCCTTGGATCTAGTACTAATCTATCTTGTACATCGAAACACACCATATCGAATGTACATCTAAGGCACCTTTCACTAATGCCTTTAACTAGATCTTCAAGACACCCTTCACTAATGTCTTGTGTCTTGACTTCTAAGCACCCTTCACTAATGCTTCTAGTCTTGACTTCTAAGCATCCATCACAAGTGCTTATGATATGGAAGATAGACACCCTTCACTAATATCTACATCTTGACACTTGAGACACCTTTCACAAATGTCTTCAACATTTCTTAGAAAAGAAAAACAATCATCAACAAGAGGACTTCAGTAGTCTTGATGATGAGGAAGCATGGCAACTCATGGACTTGAGCTTGCTCGACTTCAAAGGTGGTGATCTTGCCTTTAAGAGGAACCTAGAATATCACACAAAAACAAAACTACAAACATAGATCTCTTGGATCTGAGGTTAGAGAGTTTTTAACTCTAGGAGAAAGTATGTTAGAAAGGGGTGAGAAACAATGAAGAAATGGCTCACTATTTATAGAGGAAAACTTCTACTGTTCCCCGGATCCCACGGATCCCTTCCACAAGGGATCCGTCTAGCGTAAAGCTAGGGATCCGTGGGACGCTCCTCTTTACCTATGGGTATTTTGGTTATGGGTCACGGGTCATGGGTTGATCCATGGGTCTTTAGCTAGATACAATGTATCTCTTGAGTGCAATGCACCTAGTCACATGGGTATGGGTCAAAACCATGGGTTATGGATATTATCCATATATGATATAAGCATGATGTCATGCAATGGGTTATGGGTCAAGCTCCATGGGTCATGGGCTTTAGGTTGTACCCAACTACATTCAATGTATTTGCCCAATGGGTTATGATACTTAAGTTTCTACCCATTTATATTACCCAATATACTACATACTAGTTATATGTATATTTTATCCAAATATGTAAACACTAGTTGTTGTACATATGTAATATTAAATCATAAAATCACTTGTACTTATTTTAGTGTTTTATGTGAAAATGTGAATATGTTAGAAACTATTAGTTCAAACCATTTACGTATTTTATTTGTTTCCTTAAAATGATTTTACGTTTGTTATCGACAAAACATTAGAAGATCGTAAAATATAAATAAACGTTTTTACGGCTTATTTGTATTAACACGTTTCTGTCTTTTTAATCGTTGCAATCTCCTCGTTGTTTTTACTTAATCTATGTGGTGTGTTACTGTGCTATCTTGTGATTCAAACGTAACCCTAGTTCTGGGTTTTTTGGTTGATCGTATTCTTTGTTACGTGTTCTGGTTCGTTTGTTGGTTATTGGGTAATTAGGAGTATTGGTGTGTAAGGTCTGTATGGATTAAACATGAAGCAAGGTTTTCTTGGCTTGGGAGGAAGGGGTAGAGTCATAGGAAAAAGGATACTGATAGGGTAACTCAACTTCTTCTAATGAATTGGATGATCCTAATGCGATGAATGTACCAGCGAGGGGTTCGAATGCTAGTAAAACAATGATGACTAATAAAAAGGAAGTTAAGGGCGTGTCAAATGTCACAAGCTCCAAGCAAACTATGTTAAAACTATGTTAAAAACACTTGGAGTAAATTTGGTCTTATTTGTACCATGATGAACTTAAAAAGGACTTTCTTCTTAAAATTCAACTACAACACGGGTATGGAAGCAACGCGTGAGAATGGACCATGGTTGATTCGTAATGTGCCATTGATTCTTTGTAAATGATCTCCATTGGCTAATGTATCTAAGTAAGATTTGAAGAGTGTCCCGGTTTGGGTAAAACTCCATGATGTCCCTATCATGACATTCACAGAAGATGGATTGAGGGCTATTGCGACAAAACGTGGTGCCCCATTGATGTTTGATACTTATGCAACCTCAATGTGCATGGAATCATGAAGTCGATCCAGTTACGCGAGAGAAATGATTGATCTTCGAGCCGATTTCGATTTGAAAGACACTCTTGTTGTGATTGTGCCAAAAATTGAAGGTGATGGATATATCTTGCACATTTTTTGCGTTGAGTATGAGTGAAAATCAACTAGATGTTCAAATTGTAAGTTATTTTGTCATTCGTTAGACCAGTCATGTCCTTAGAAAATTATATTTGATTCGAACGTGAAGACTACAAAGAAAACCAATTTAGACATGTTGAAGAATGTGAAGACTAAAAGGCAAACTGTATGTAGAATTCATATTCGTTCGAAGTCTCACATGGTCTATAAATGAGTTCAACCTAATAAGAAGACAAACGACACAAGAGAAAACAAAAGGAGTAAATGCTAAAAAAGTTACTAATATTACTACTACTTTGAATTCTTTTGAAGCTTTAGGCGATATGGTGGACGTGGACGGTGGAGGAGGTATTAACCTAAATAAAACACCAAATGCACAAGAGACGATTTGTATATTTGAATATATGCAAAAGGATAAACATATAACCCAAAATACTATTAGGTCGTCTGATCAGCGATCGAACTTTGAAAAAGGGGTGAACTTGGAATCGACATCTATACCTAGTACTTCAATGGAAGATCAAGAAGTTAATTCAGTTGAGGAGGTAGATGATGAAACGGCTTGATTCATGGCTTCCTTAGCGAATCGAGTTGGAGGTGGTGCAAACGTTGCAAGCTTTCTTGAGGATGAAGATTATGATAATTATGATGGTTACAAGAATTGTGCTTTTGGATTAATCGAACAACAATTGCCATTATGTAATGCGTTCGATATCACTCTGCAAGGTCAAGTTAAATGATAGGTCTATTGTTGGTGTCATTGTGATTCAAATGTAATCTTGCCATTAGTAGTCGTTTTTATTGTAGGTTCATAAGTCTGGGTGTCATTCTTATGATATGTATGGTTTGAAACACATAAAGTGTGTTTGTTTTCGCCTATGTAAACAGGCTTGGGTGAAATATCCTATGTACTTAAACGCCTTTTTGGAGTAATACATTTATCAGGGAAACCCTTTACTTGAAAAAAATACTTGGGCTTATATCAATCATAATCTAATAAAAATACTAATTTAATTCTAACTCTAATACAAATCCACTAACAGACCGTGTAGTTTAAGTGGGAGTTGAACGAACACTCAAACTGTCGCGAAACTCAGCAAACAAATTTGGCATTATTTGTAGAAGAAATTGCAGATTCACCAATGATGTGCTTTAGAACATCATAATACTCAAACTGCCTCGAAACTTAGCAAACATGTGACACTTGTAGATTCACAAATAATGTGCTTTAAGATATCAAAAATTTCACAGTAATTCTTGAAAAGTAACACCAGACAACATAATAAAGAAGTAAGACCAATGGTCGAGATTTAATCAAGTTTAGGTGGACCTTATATTAAAATTGGTCGAGCATTAGTTGACTTTAGATGTAAAGGAAAAAAGAACATGGAGAATTCTAACAAAAAAAAGACGAACTTAATTTTTTCTTCAACCAATACTAAATTGAAAGGAATCTATAATCAAAACATAAAATTAAAACAAACGATTTCCTTAAACCAAACACGATCAGACAAATCTACTAGTCGAGCTTTAGGAGGAGACTTGTCTAGCTTTAAATGACCTATACCACGACATTGCAAAAAATGACGAACTATAACAGAGCAATAATTTTGACTAGTTTATGTGACTTTCTCGAATATCAAATTGTAAAATTGAACGGTCAAATGCTAGAACTATATGTCTAGTACCTGCATTCCGGTTTTCAGAAAGATCTGACGGTTGTAAAAGCTTAAAACGTGTTTTTCCACAAATTTTAATGACGAACAAAAAAGAAAACAGGTCCTTCCGGTTCACAGACAATTAGCCCGTGAACGGCGGATGACAATAGTCTGATGACTTGTACCTAAGGCTCTAACATCATGTAAGACGAATAATATTGATTAATTGAATTGACTTATGAGATAATACATATCACCCAATATTTATAACCTGGCACTTGGCTTATATCAATATACCAATCTAATACAAATAATAATATAATTCCAACTTTAATACAAATCCAAAATAATCATACACATTAGTCCTCATACGAACACAACTTTAATTTATCTTTTATATAATAAAACAAAACCCCTAGTGGGAATTTTTCATTTCAAAAAAATCAATTCATTCCTTTTTTAGTAATAATTTTAAAAGTTTTATTTATTTATTTTGAGTATGTTTTAGTAGAAAAACCTAAATAATTCTTTATTTGGCAATTAGTATTTGTAAATTCGTTTTTAAAGAAAATTTGAGCTAAAAAACACATGTGTCAAAAATTAAAAGATAAAAAGTTATGAGAAGGCGGGGTAATCTTAAAATATCTAAGGGTCTACCATATAATATATTTGATACCAACACAATAAACACAATTACCCCAATTCTCTGCCAAATCCTAAATCGTAATTCACTGAAGTTTGTAACCCTAACTCATTAATGAACCAAAGTCGAATATCACAATCATTCAATTCAATAGTCAGCTTATACCTCAAATTAGTTGAGAGAATAGGATATGATCATTAATTTTGGTAAGATTTTGGGTTCCATGTCTAATTTTCTACTTCTCCTTCAATAATGTCATTGTTTTCGATTATATTAGCTGCTTTTCAGGCCCATATTTTATTTTGTTGATTATGTTTTTTATATTGGATTCATATTGAATTTGTGTATTGTTGTTGTTTTTAGGAATGAAAAGATTTAGATAGTTTATTTTGTTCACTGAAATTGGAAGTTTGTGTTTATACATATGTTAATACAATTTTTCTGTTTAATATGAGTCATGGGCTGCTTGGATTTTGTAATAATATTCGTGATTATGTGAATATGATAAGAATTAGTGGCTGTTTGCGATTACTTATAACTATGTTGGTGATAATTACCAATCTACATAGTGTTGTAAGTGACTAAAGGTCGTCAATAGAAGATAAGGTATTAGAAGCTTAAATATATATATTTTTTCTAACCATGATCCTTTGCAAAACGATTGGTATAGTGATAGTTTAGGATATCTTTGTAGTCGAAAGTTTGTGGGATATGATAAGCATTTTTTTTAATTTGATTGCTTCTTGATGTGGGTTTGTATTAGTTTGCATATGTTAGCATATGCAGTTATGGACCTATATTGTTTCTTGGTCTCAAGAGGTAACTATTGATTATACAAATTAAGTTTTTGTTTGATGTTAGTGGTTAGTGTTGTAAAGCTATGACCATTTTGGTTAATGTGTTGTTTATTCTTCTAGGATAATGTTACAATGGTAACTAAATATTTCGTTTTGTACAAATCTTAATGAGGATATTAGGATGGAATATAGGTAAATGGAGATTTGGATATTAGGATTTATATGGGCTGATCAAGACACATGTGATTCTATTAGTCTATTATTTGCATAATTTTGTCATTACCTGATCTCCAACTTAGAAGACTACTATACCATTTTATTTTCATCAACTCATTTTCCATCCTCTCTTTTGGTGCAGAATGCTCTTTGTTATGCTACGAAGCTTTCCGATAGGGAAGAAGAATACAACTATAGGAGAGATATATTTATCAGTATCATATATCACCATAAAGCTAAATTTCTAAATGTAGATGTACGCAACTTTTTAACCATATGTTGAAGTTCATTATAACTTTTATACATGTGTAGAGTGCTAGGAGATCAGGTAATTGACACTGCATATGACTTTCAATTAGCAAATAAAATGAAACATCGTTTACAATGTTTTCAATAAAGAAATAGTTATGTATATTTTACAGTGCTAAAACTCTTACTTTCATCGCTCGGAATAGCAAAAAGAATACGGTTGTCATAGTAAAAAGCTTGGTATTCAACAATGGGTAAATATGCTTTTCGTTTGATATCCTATTATGTAATAGATTTAGGTTAACATTCTTCGCATAACGCTATATCATGGATAAAAGATTAATAACAATCAATATGTTGCTCTAAAGAATGTTGCATGTGTAGAATTTATGATAAACTTGGATTAAACATGTATCAAGAATTAAGGCATTCGATTGAGCTAATGTATGTATATTGCAGATAGAGGAAAGCAAGGTGTTTAGTAATCTAATCATCTGATTTGTGAAATAAATAATTTAATATGTTATAGGGTAGGGAATTATTTACCGATCAATGAACAAGGGTCTGAGGATTTATCCAGTTATCAAGAGAAAAGGCGATTCAATCTTCTCAAGGTGTGCAAGAGCAAGATGGGTCGTTGAGATCTAACGTGGATGCACCTGCTCAACCAGTTTCTTTGAAATCCATTGGTCCATTTGAACTCCATCTGGCCAGTATTGAAGCACCTTCTTCCGTGCAGAGCAAACACTTTTAAGGGGTAATAGTCTAAATAATCTTTACAATTATATTAACTACAAACACCATAACCGCTATAGAGTCATGTAGTAGGAACTAATCTTCTTCATAGTGATTTATGTGCAAGACAGGAGCTGCTCATTCAATTGTGTGTGGATAGACAAGATTAAATAGTTGACTCAGGAAGTGGATGGATGCAAGCAACAGAGTGTAGATGAGAATGTAGATGGCATGTAAGCTATTGATAATATTAAAGTTGTACATCCCTGAACATTAGTGTTCACACAAATTCAAGGAGGCTATTATATGTATCGTGCAAGTGATATTCAGTTCCAATTTATCTATCAGCACCTACTGCAAGTCTTTTTTTTCTCCACAAAATCAAACCCAAATTTAAAATTCCTAATGCCAAAAAATATCATAATCCAAACTACTCAACTATGAACTATGCCAAAAAACATCCTTTCGTTTCAAATATATGTAATTTGCTGTAAACAATTACGCGAGCAAAATAAATTTAAACTCACAATATACTATAGTAATGCATATTAAAAATTTTATGTCAAAACCCCGTGCGTGCACGGGTATTATAACTAGCATTCATCTATAAAATCACTAACTAGACCAAGGTTTTTTGTTTTGTAAGCTATAACTAATGTCTCTTACTTTGGTAAGTGTCAATTTTAAATTTCAACACCACTATTGTAGTTATGGCTCTTATTGCCATAAGGTTTTGCATTTTGCTAATAAAGATGAAATTGGAGATTCGTTATGTGATATACAGAAAATTGTGGTTACTTGAAATTTGTAGTGTTTACATACGCTGATATGATGGAGTGTGATGACACGGCAAAACAATTTTTTTTTCTTTATTCGTGACGTGACTGGGCTCACAGAAAAATTGTTCCGGGTCGCAACGCAATTGGCAAAACTCCTGCTTCCTAAGAAATTTCCAGTTTTGACTCATTTTAACTCATATATGGTAAAACCACCTTCTACTACTCAATTATACTTTTGGAAACAAGGTAATATAAAATGATTTAGGATAACTTCTGTTACATAAAAATCACCCCACGCCAAAGGAGCGGGTTTTTTTTCAAATCATCCAAACATCCTTTCGTTTCAAATATATGTAATTTGCTGTAAACAATTACGCGAGCAAAATAAATTTAAACTCACAATATACTATAGTAATGCATATTAAAATTTTTATGTCAAAACCCCGTGCGTGCACGGGGTATTATAACTAGTTTATTTATACGCTATTTGCCTTTTTGGCATATAATTTTCGCTCATGACAATTTTTTTGGCAAAAAAGTTCGAACATATTAATTAGACTAAAATACACCGTTGGTCCCTAAACTTGTATCGGAGGATCGCGATGGGACGAAACTGGCCATAATCATCGCCATAGGTCCAAACAGTAGCGCCATTAAATGCCAGATTAGTCCTTTGACCAAGTCAATGTCTGATTTTTGTTTTGTAGTCGAGGGTATTTTAGTCCTTTGACCCTGTTTATAAGGATGAAGGTTTATCTTATAGCCTATTATCTCATAGTCTATGGAACCGGGAAAATCCAGTGTTTCATTTTATTTACTTGCCACAAAGATAGTATCTTATTCGGGAGTAGTAGTAACACGTGTGGTTGTCAACATGGCTATTAAATGAAAAGGGTTGCTGCTCTGGATTTGATGATGAGCTAATGAAGGAGGTTAATAAAGGGGGGATCGAGAAGATGCTCGAAGAACCAGTGTTTATAGCTGAATAGAGAGATCGACTTAGCAAGTCTATGTATGATCTCCGAGGATGCAAATCTACCATTGAACGCAACAAGTCTTGTCTGGTCAAGAACACAGAAGGGTGAAGTGCTATGATGGAGTGTTATGTAAAATGAGTTTTATGAACGCGGATCGATTTTTTTACATTATGCATCTGTCATGAACACTTCATTTTAAAAGATGATCTTAAGTCATTTTTCTTTCTCTTGTAAACACACTAATTTATTTATACACAAAACAAATTAAGTTTGTTGACTAACGCTGGTCAATGATGTTTTTACATCACTTGATGCATATGAATACAAAATATTTGTTGTGTTGCTTGCACTCAGAATAATTGTAATCACTCTGGTCGTATTCTTAGATGGGGAATTAAGTGTGTCAATTTAGATGCTTCCGCATAACTGCTTGATAGGTATGTGATACTTCATACTCGTACGAGGTTGTGAGATAATGATACACTTGTTGACACAGGTGTGCATAGTATGATCTATGATAGAGCTGGCATAACAGGTCACACGAACCTGTTAAGACACGAACCTGTTAAGACACGAACCTGTTAAGCTCAAACACGAACACGACCTGTTAGCTTATCGTGTCATTTTTCTCAAACACGAACACGACACGAAAATAAACAGGTTAACCTGTTAAAGACCTGTTAAGAACCTGTTAACACTTAACATGCAATTAAAGATGAAGTTATTAACGAATCAGTCGATATAATGTAATTAAAGATGAAGTTATTAAAGAATCGGGGTCGAATCAGTCGGTATTGAATGAATCGGGGTCGAATCAGTTGATTGTTGAACGAAATCGATATATGTAATTATGTATAGAAGCTAATTTTACCTGGGTGTGGGTCTTCAGTTCTGCACATGAGAGTCGAGAGATGAGATTGAGAGGGAAGGGGGAGGCGAATTTTTAAGTGAGTGGGTAAATGAGTAGGGTTTGTTGTAATTTCAAGGCTTATATATATATATATTAATTTTAGCAGGTCCTAACAGGTCTTAACAGGTCTGACCTGTTAAGACCTGTTATGTTAACAGGTCTTAACAAGTCAGACCTGTTAAGACACGAAACCTGTTAAAGGTCAAACACGAACCTGTTAAGACCAGGTCGTGTCGTGTCGTGTTAACAGGTTTCGTGTCAAAATTGCCGGCCTTAATCTATGATGTAGATGCTCATCATCTAAAACATAGGTGATCTGTATCAAGCATTTGTGTTTCGACACATCACAGAAAAGAAGTACTTCAGATTCAGGCATGTTACTCAACCCATCATACCCGCATAGTTTACTACCTATAAGGCTATACCACTTAACTATAAACCAGATGATACCAACACGAAATGGCGCAACTGAAATGTACGTTATATGTTGAAATACATGAAACCACATTGACAGTAATAACAGCATTTAGTAATTCAACAATCAGAAGGATTCAAACTGTGAAACGATAAGCTTAATTAGAGAATGATCTTCATTAGCAACAAAGCTTAAATTGCAGTATCACTAAACCAACAGATATACAAACTAAAA
Source organism: Chrysanthemum seticuspe (assembly GCA_019973895.1). Taxonomy (NCBI): domain Eukaryota; kingdom Viridiplantae; phylum Streptophyta; class Magnoliopsida; order Asterales; family Asteraceae; genus Chrysanthemum; species Chrysanthemum seticuspe. Next base: position 332,750,026 of record BPTQ01000005.1, read on the forward strand.
CCACAAATCCAACGCGCCAAAACATAAACTATCCTAACCGACAAATACCATAACAACCTTCATAACCGCACAATCATCTAATCATCATCTTCAGACGACTTTGATGGACCAGTCTTCTTGGGAAGCAATAAGTTGTGAATGTTGGGCATCACACCACCATTAGCAATGGTGACATCACCGAGAAGCTTACTTAACTCCTCGTCGTTCCTGACGGCTAGCTGAATATGTCTCGGCACTATTCTGGTTTTCTTGTTGCCCCTTGCTGCGTTTCCAGCTAACTCAAGCACCTATCCATAACCAATTCTCACAATCGAAATACATCTAAAATTTCACACAATATATATGAAAAAAATAATACTAACAATAAAACGAGTAAGAAAAAATTAAATATAATTATTTTATTATCATGAGTGTGACATTCATATTTTATATATTTTTAGTTATAGTACTATTAAAATAATCGTCATTTCTGCATATATCGACATTAATTGCTGTACAAATGATATGACTGTGATCAAACTGAGATCACAAGAATGATGAATGTTGGGGGAGATGATGATTTGGGGAGATCTTCAAGAAAATACATCCGGCTAGCTACAACTCTCTTTGAAGGTCTTGTAAGAAATCATTTGAATGATTTGGGTAGATGATGAAGAGGATGAAGGATGAAGGGGTAAAATATAAATGTGTTATAAAAGTATAAATGTGTATGGACTAAAATACCCTCGACTACAAAACAAAAATCAGACATTGACTTGGTCAAAGGACTAATCTGGCATTTAATGGCTACTGTTTGGACCTATGACGATGATTATGGCCAGTTTCGTCCCATCGCGATCCTCCGATACAAGTTTAGGGACCAACGGTGTATTTTAGTCTATTAATTATTATAAGATAATGTTTTACACAAACAACAAAGACATTTGTTTGTTTTCTAAAAGCAACTCTAGTGTTGAATCTCTAAACATTGATTGAATAAATGAATAATGTGACAATACATATGATTCAATTTTTATACACTTACACTAAGGTTTTATACCAATTTTAAGGCTGCCCCGTAGGGGGATTCAATCCCTCTCATTTTCCTTGCCACGTTAGTTTTTTCTCTCCAGCGACCTTCAGGCGATTAGGTACCCCAGTAAGGGCGACCAAATTCATTTAAAAAAAAAAAAAAAAAAAAAAAAAAAAAAAACATTTTTAACACAAAATAAAATTTATTAATAATTAAAACGTTACATAATAATTCAAATAAAATTTTGGTTTGTGGTGTTTTCTTAGACATTTTTTATTGAGAGGATTGCGAGATTTTTTATAGAGAGGATTGTGAGATTTGTGAGTTTAGTGTGTAAATATGTTGTGTATTTATAGGTTAGTTTTAGTTGTATTTTTTTTTAATCACAAACGGTAATGTTTTTTTTTTGTTTGGATATGCAACGTAAATATTAAACGGTAACAATGCTTTTGTCTCGATCGGCCAGGCGATTGAATTGGGTATAACATGCGGCGATCGACAACCTCCACAGCAACTCGATCGACTTGAAATCGATCGCCAGGAGGAGTCGATCGAGTCATGATTGGCCTTATTGGGGCTAGCCTAATCTAATACAAATACTAATTCTAAACTAATACAACTAAGTTACTATAAGTCGAGTAACAGCCCTAGCAATTGGAGAGGGCGGGGAACAAACTCTCAAGTTGTCTCGAAACTCAACAAACAAAGCAGAAGAAAGACCCATTAGTAAAGATATCAACGAAATGATAACGAGAAGTGACATGCAAAACACACATATGTCCTGTAGCAACTATATACCAAACAAAATTAATATCAATCTCAATATGTTTTATGCATTGATGTTGCACATGATTACAAGACAAATAAACCGCACTCACATTATCACTAAGACAAGTGTAGCGGAAGACAAGGACATGTGAAGCTTACGTAAAAGATCACGCAACCAATTGGTCTCAGCAACTGCATTGGCAACACCACGGTAATCAGCCTCAGCACTAGAGTGAGAAAGCCTGACGCTTAGTGGACCAGGTTAGAAGATTGTTACCACGAAACACTCAATACTCAGAAGTAAACCGCCTAGTAGTTGGGCAACCAACCCAATCAACATTCGAATATGCAACCAAAGAATAACGTGAAAATACATATGACCCGATATTTATACTCTCACATTTGATTTTATACCAATCATAAGCTAACACAAATACTAATCCTAAACTAATACAAATAAGTTCACTGACATAATCTTTCAAAAACGTTTTTAGAGTTGCATGCCATGTCATTTTATGATATTAATATTTATACTTTTTTTTTTAACGATAAAATAAGACAAGGAGCTAAACAAGTTACAATTAGGGGTGGAAACGAGCCGAGCCGTTCGTGAAAAGCTCGGGATCGGATCGGTAAAAAGCTCGAACGAGCCGAGCCTAAACGAGCTCGAGCCCGAGCTCGAGCCTAAGTTTGGGCTCATTTAATAATCGAGCTCGAGCCCGAGCTCTATACAAAAGGCTCGTTTAGGCTCGCGAGCCTAAACGAGCCCTAGAAATATATACGTATATATATTTTCTATACGTATAACCGTGTTAACGAGCTCGAGCCTTGTGTTAACGAGTCGAGCTTTGTGTTAACGAGCCGAGCTCGAGCTTGTGAAAAATTTCACGAGCCGAGCTCGAGCTCAAAGTGTGAGGCTCGAAACGAGCTCGAGCTCGAGCTCGAGCTTTTTATACATAAACGAGCCGAGCTCGAGCCTAAACGAGCTCGAGCTCGGCTCGGCTCGTTTTCACCCCTAGTTACAATAAAGAGGATAGGGCAATACAAGGAATACATAGCCAAAAACGCCAAAGAATCCAAAGGGTAAAGTGGGCCACAACATCAAACATTTTGGTTATATTGGTGGGAAGGTTTACCCGATTTGCTAACAAGAACACATCGTTGAGATTCTCAATATTTATATTTTGGATCTTCCACCATTTGAGGATGTTGATCCAGATGATTTTTGCGATAAAACAGTTGAAAAAAGATGATCTTCCGTCTCAATATCCTCATCACAAATTGGGCAATGAACCAAAGGTCCAACTTAACTCTCGTTGGCAATCTTCGATTTTCAATTCTCTATGATGCAACGTTGACTTTGAATGGAATAAAATTATTCCACTTTGTTAGAATTCGGTCTAAAAGGACATTTGAGTTAGTAACAATGAATTTCATACTTTTGACAGTAAGAATTCTTGAAGAATTATTTTACCGGGTGGAATGCCCTTTACCCAAAAAAGAATTCTTGAAGAATTGAAGAGACATTCCCATGTATCACATTCTGATGAGAGATTAATGTTTGAAATAAGGCTCTCAAGCTTTAAAAGCTCTTCTAAATCAGCCCTTGATCTAAGGTAATCTAGACCAAGCCCAACGAAAGTTCATACTTGGAGGCCCACTAGGCCCAATCTGAGAGAGGTTCGTAGAAACTGAAGGAAGCCGAGTAGTGGACTTCAAGCCAAGATGATCAGGTAAGTTAGTGGGAGGATTGAAGAAAGGGGCACGCTCACTAACACGACAATTCTTTTGAGATTCAATGCGGAATAATCTAGGAAAAGCCGAACAAAGGGAAGAATTTCCCACCCATTATCTATCCAAAAATGAGTGTTTTCTCCGTTTCCAATCTTCTTTTTATAGCGAGTGCAAATCAATTCCCTAAACACTTAGATCTTTTAAGCTTACAAATTTGAAACCAAGGGGCCGACTTACTTCTTATAGGCATTGAATCATGTAATCCACATTGAGGACCATGAATAGAACATATCACCTTCCACCAAAAAGAGTTAATCTCGTTAAAAAATCTCCACCACCATATTGCAAGCATACCAAAATTGCTTACTCTAAGACTACCAATCCAAAGTCCTCCATGCTCTAAAGGTGAAATAACTTTATCTCGAGCAATCAAAGAAATTTTATTAGTGTCTGATGAGTTACCCCAAAAAAACTTTCTTTGAATACTTTCATGCATCTTGATACCATTTTAGGTGCCTTAATAGTTGAGAAGAAGTATACCCCTAAACTTCCAAGGACAAACTTGGAGAGTGTAAGACAACCACCAAAAGAAAGGTGACATTGCTTTTCAACTTATTAACCTTTTTTTGAAAGCGGTCTATAAGAGGATTCCAACTAGCAATTCTAGACATATTAGCGTTGACAGGAAACCCCAAATGACTACAAGGGAAATGGGAGGGTTGACAACTAGTTGATGTGGCAAAGGAATCTAGATCGTGATCATTAACTCTTATACCATAAAGCTTGCTTTTATTGAAGTTCACATTGAGGCCGGAGGCCAAAGAAAACAAGTGAGAATTCTAGACAAATTCAAGATATTTTGTTATAAACCAATCCCCCATAATAAGAGCATCGTCCGCAAATTGAAGATGTGAAATATACACTTTGCCCTTACCAACTTCTACACCTCGAAAAATATGTTTACTCTTAGCTTCCATAATAGCCACATCTAGAGCTTCAACCGCTAAGACGAAAAAGAGAGGAGAGAGTGGGTCACCTTGACGAAGTCCCTTTTCCAATTCAAATTCCGAGGTGCGGGGCCCATTTAAAAGAACCGAGGAAAAAGCTGAACTTTTTTTTGGTGCAAAGCTGAACTTAAGCAAGAATGAATCCAATTTCTACATTTGAAATTAAACCCCATTTGTTCTATAATAGAGCCTAAAAATATCCTAACTCAAAGAATCAAAATCATTTTCAAAGTCAACTTTAAGAATGATTTTTTTTTTTTTTTTTTTTTTACAAACTTTGCCTAAGATAAAATTTTATCCACAATTAAGGGGCCATCAATAAATTGTCTTCCTTTTGTGAAGGCCATTTGAACTTCACCTACAACCGAGGATACAACCTTGGCAATTTGCTAAGATTTTAGCAATAATTTATTTTGACAGCCAATTAAACTAATGGGCCGGAAATCGTTAGCGGGTCATCAATTTTGGTAATAAGAGTGATGAAGGAAGAGTTCAAGCTCTTGGAATGTAGGAAAAATACTCAAATTATTTGACATAGGCAATGATATCGGTACTAAAAAGATACCAATGCTTCTTAAGCAACTTGAAGGTGAATCCATCTAGCCAGGCGCTTTCGAACCACGACAAGACCACACCGCATCTTTTATCTTTTGACAAAAGAAAGGAAGATCTAGGAAGTTAGACTCTTCAAAAGATAAATGCTTGAATGTGTTACACGTAAATGAGCGGCGGTTCGAATTGTCTTCACAAAATTTGGACATGAAAGCATAATAAATATGGTTTTTATATAGTTGGTTGAACAACCCAAACACCTTGAATATTTAGACCATTTATTCTCGGACGGTTTCTGATACGTGCACAAGAGACCGAGTCTTCATTAGCTTACGGATATCAAACAACTGATATCTATCTCCATGATCTCAATACAGAGGCGGACCCATTCATATTCACCTTAGACGAAAAAATCTAGAATGTTTCTTAGGACCTACCTTAGAAACTACTAAAGGAACCATCTTGGATTCGAAAATGAAAGAAAAGAAAGAAAAAAACAAAAGTAAGTATAAGAATTTGGCCGGAGATCGAAAGTTACAGACAAAATTAGCGAAAAGGATGAAAGACCAAAAAAGTAGAGTCAAAGTAGATATAGCAGGAATCTTTTCTAAGAGGTCCGGGTACGGTGGCTGTTGGCTTGAGCCATAGTCGACCGCACGAGATTTTGGCATGACGAACCATACCGATGTTGGGCTGGTAAGGTCTGGAGCCGTGGCCACCAGCTCACGCCGAGCGTTTTTTGTTTTGTTTTGTTTTTGTTTTTTGTTTTTTTTTTGGTGGGTTTGTTTCTTTGTTTGTGTTTTTGTGTTGTGTTTGTGTTTGTGATGCGTTTGTGTTTGTGTTTGTGTTTGTGATGTGTTTGCGTGATGTGTTTTTTTTTTTTTTGGTTTTTTGTTTTGCAGGTGCGCAGGTTTTGGAAAGAGGAAGAAGAAGACCAAAAGTATTTTAATATTTATGTTTTTTTGTTTAAACCTTGTAATATGTTAGTTTACATTGTTAGTCCTTGGTGTTTCATTGTTTTGCAAAGTTAATTTTTTCCAAAGTGAATCTTTTCCAAAGTTTACATTATTAGTCCTTGATATTTTATGTTTATTTTTTTTATTTAATGTAATGTGTGTTTTATATTAATGAAACTAAAGTTTAATTATATATATTGTTTTATTTAAAAATGAAAGAAAAGGTACAACGGCACCACAAAAATCTGGTGTTATGTTAGGGAGAGGGGTTTTGATGTCATGGCCAAAAGTGATGCCATGAGAACAAAGTGATGAGGTGGCACCACTTTTTTCAACGACACCAAACGATACCTAGCGCTCTAAAGATATTATTTTTAACTTGGGCACAACAATTTTAATATAGAAGTAACTTTTCTCCCTTTTTATATTCTGAACGTAGCAACTTTAAGTTGTTTTCTAGTCATTTTCTTTGGTATGTATTACGAGTACTTTCTTGTGTCAATGGGTTTAACACTTTCAAATTTGAAGTATGATAACATAATTATAGTATAATTTTTTCAATGATATTATCAACTGATAATTACAAACATGTATTCAGTGATTCATAAATTATGCCAGTATTCAAAAATATGTGGTAAGCAACATAGGGATTGTACGCAACATGATCCTACACATAATTTGTTTTCGATCTAATTAATGTGTTTGTATTGTCTCTGATAAAGCGCGATTTAACCCGACCCATTAACCGGTTGACTAGTTAACCCGCCTAATTTTCGTTTCACATAAGTAAAACAATCACCAGGGGCGGAGCTACTCTGTAGGTAGTGGGGGGAAAGGCCCCCAATAAAGCTTGAGTAGCTAAACTAGTACGAAATATTGGAAAATTTAGTGCACTTGTGGAATTAGTTCACACCTTGTAATGGGTTAGGAGGTACGGAGTGTACACCCATAAGGTCCATGAACACTCTGACTCTTGTAGTGGTTTGTATTGGTAGTGCTTGGTGAAAGTACTGTTGTAATTACCACTGATTATCAGTGTTTCCACTGAAGCAGTACTTACACTAGATCAGTGTTTCCACTGAAGTGGTGTCTCACTGAAGTTGTGTTTACACTGAAGCAGTGGCGTTTCCACTGAAGCAGTGTAACCACTGATGGCACTATGAAAGTACTGATGATAGTACTGCTTGTAACGGTTTTGACCTATTCAAGTGGCAGTTTAAACTGCATTATGACCACGTTTAATTGGTCATGTAACCACTAACGGCTATAATGGGGATAATTATGAGGCTATTAATGGGGCGATTAATACTCATAATTCCATTGACTAGCCAAGAGTATTTCCTATAAATAGGAGATCTGTTTTCAGATGAAAGACAGAGAAAATACGCTTGAATACAAACAAAGAACATAAACACTTATTAGCGAAAGGGTTAAAGAATTGTGCCTAATTCTCTAACTGCATTTGGTCTTATCCCAAGTAGATATTCGTGATACCCAGGCATTAGGGTCGAATAGTTTACTTTGGAAAGTGATCACACGATTCCAAGTGATATCCGTTAACCACTGAAGCGGTATACGTTACTGCTGACAATTTGTTGTTTCTGCTGAACAGTTATTGATTATCTTCACCCTGCTTTGGGACGAATAACCACCAAATGGCTGAAATAGTTGCAAAAAGTTATAGTGCCCTCAATCTAGAAACTAAAGTGCCCACTACTAAAGAAAATATCACCAGTCAAATCTTCAAATCTGTTTTTCGATTTGATCAACTGGAAAGGGTGAAAATGAAGGGTAGAGCCAAAAAGGGAGGATGGAGATGACAATAAAAATTTTAACAGTGTAAACTTTGAAATGTGTGTAATAAATACAATTAAATATCTATCTACTTTAATACACATTTTGTAAACTTTGAAATGTGTGTCACTACTACACAAACTGCTTTTACCCACAGAATTTTTCCCACGGAAACAAAACTGTGTGAAATTTCACACGAAATACCTACAAATTACACACCAAATTGTTGACCAAGTTTCGGTGGGAAATATGTGGTAAATTTCCCATGAATCTCCCACCATTTACACACTAAATTGTTGACCAAGTTTTCGTGTGAAATCCGTCACAAATTTCCCACAGATTTGCGACAATTTTCACACTATTCATGTTGATTAGACGTCGGTGGGAAACTAGTGGCACATTTCACACATATTAGCCACAGCCAAAATTATGTGGCAAATTTTAGATACATTACTCACGAATTTCACACGTTCTTTATTTGATAAAATAACTATTAAATGGTTCGTGGGAAATCTGTGGGTCACTAGCCACGTATTTCCCACAAAAAGTTGTTTTTGTGTTAGTCGTGGGAAATTTGTCGATACTTTCCTACGGATTCCCCACAAAAAATATTGTTTTTCTTGTTTTTGTGTTTCTGTATACTGACACATTCCCACATTACTTAACGTATCTTCATATGCGTTTGTATATTCATTATTATGTGTGTTTGCTTATTCATATAACCATTTATGTGAGTATCGCAAGTGTATGTGTAGATTTAGATATAAATTTTTGAGGAAAAAACCATTGTAGATTTAGATATAACTTGGGTATATATTGTTTAATTTACTTTTAATAAGAATATAAACGTTGGAAAACTTTTTGTCTTTATCTTTAGAGTATTTTCTTATTATTAAGTATATCACTCACATCACTCAAGTATGAAACACACTTAGATTAACTTTGTAGTTAAACTAAACGTGTAAATGGGAACAACAATATGTGTGATATCTATACGTATATGTTTCATATGTCCATTTATGACCTTCACCGTATCTATATATGTTTTGTATGTAAGTATACGGATGTGTATATGCGTGAACGTGTAACTATATTAGAAAAAGTAAAAAAAATGATTATGTCTGTGGGAAAGTCGTCAGTAATTTCCCACGGATTACCTACTAATCTAATGAATCCGTAGGAAATATGTGAGTAAATACCCACGGATTTCTCACAAAAAATATCGTTTAACGTTTTTGTATACTTACACACTCCCCCATTACCTAGTATGTCTTCATATGTGTTTGTAGTTTTATATTTTGTATGTTTCTTTATTAATGTAATTGTTTATGTAAGTATCATAAGTATATGTGTATGTTTAGGTATAACATTTTCGTTGAACAAACCATTGTATCTACATGTATATGTTCCGTATGTCTATTTATGACCTTCCTTGTATCTATATACGTTTTGTATGAAGTTATACATATGTGTATATGCGTGAGCGTGTAATTATATCAAAAATCAAAGAAAACAATTATGTCCGTGGGAAAGTCGTTGGTAATTTCCCACATATTACCTACCAACCTGATGAATCCGTGGGAAATCTGTGTGTAAATACCCATGGATTTCCCACAAAAAATATCGTTTTTATGTTTCTGTATACGTACACAGTCCCCCATTACCTAGTATGTCTTCATATGTGTTTGTAGATTCATATTTTATGTGTTTGTTTATAAATGTAACTATTTATGTGAGTATCATAAGTATATGTGTAGGCTTAGGTAGAACCATTTCGTGAAACAAACCATTGTATATGAGCGGATATCTACACATATATGTTTCATATGACTATTTATGACGTTAATTGTATCTATATATGTTTTGTATGTAGTTATAAAAGACATGTATATGCGTAAGCGTGAACTATATCAATTGGTTGTAGCAAAATGGTTATGTTTGTAGGAAAATCATCGGTAATTTCTCACGGATTACCTACCAATTGGTTGAATCTGTGGGAAATTTGTGTGTAAATACCCACAAATTTCCCACAAACAATATCGTCTTTATGTTTGGGAAAGGATCATATCAATCTTAACCGTAGATAAAGACGATGTAAATACCCACAAATTTCCCACAAACGATTATGTCCGTGGAAAATATGTGGGTACTTTCCCACAAATTACCTACCAATTTAATTAATCTGTGGAAAATGTGAGTGTAAATACCAATTTAATTAATCTGTGGAGAATGTTTCTTAGGACCTACCTTAGAAACTACTAAAGGAACCATCTTGGATTCGAAAATGAAAGAAAAGAAAGAAAAAAACAAAAGTAAGTATAAGAATTTGGCCGGAGATCGAAAGTTACAGACAAAATTAGCGAAAAGGATGAAAGACCAAAAAAGTAGAGTCAAAGTAGATATAGCAGGAATCTTTTCTAAGAGGTCCGGGTACGGTGGCTGTTGGCTTGAGCCATAGTCGACCGCACGAGATTTTGGCATGACGAACCATACCGATGTTGGGCTGGTAAGGTCTGGAGCCGTGGCCACCAGCTCACGCCGAGCGTTTTTTGTTTTGTTTTGTTTTTGTTTTTTGTTTTTTTTTTGGTGGGTTTGTTTCTTTGTTTGTGTTTTTGTGTTGTGTTTGTGTTTGTGATGCGTTTGTGTTTGTGTTTGTGTTTGTGATGTGTTTGCGTGATGTGTTTTTTTTTTTTTGGTTTTTTGTTTTGCAGGTGCGCAGGTTTTGGAAAGAGGAAGAAGAAGACCAAAAGTATTTTAATATTTATGTTTTTTTGTTTAAACCTTGTAATATGTTAGTTTACATTGTTAGTCCTTGGTGTTTCATTGTTTTGCAAAGTTAATTTTTTCCAAAGTGAATCTTTTCCAAAGTTTACATTATTAGTCCTTGATATTTTATGTTTATTTTTTTTATTTAATGTAATGTGTGTTTTATATTAATGAAACTAAAGTTTAATTATATATATTGTTTTATTTAAAAATGAAAGAAAAGGTACAACGGCACCACAAAAATCTGGTGTTATGTTAGGGAGAGGGGTTTTGATGTCATGGCCAAAAGTGATGCCATGAGAACAAAGTGATGAGGTGGCACCACTTTTTTCAACGACACCAAACGATACCTAGCGCTCTAAAGATATTATTTTTAACTTGGGCACAACAATTTTAATATAGAAGTAACTTTTCTCCCTTTTTATATTCTGAACGTAGCAACTTTAAGTTGTTTTCTAGTCATTTTCTTTGGTATGTATTACGAGTACTTTCTTGTGTCAATGGGTTTAACACTTTCAAATTTGAAGTATGATAACATAATTATAGTATAATTTTTTCAATGATATTATCAACTGATAATTACAAACATGTATTCAGTGATTCATAAATTATGCCAGTATTCAAAAATATGTGGTAAGCAACATAGGGATTGTACGCAACATGATCCTACACATAATTTGTTTTCGATCTAATTAATGTGTTTGTATTGTCTCTGATAAAGCGCGATTTAACCCGACCCATTAACCGGTTGACTAGTTAACCCGCCTAATTTTCGTTTCACATAAGTAAAACAATCACCAGGGGCGGAGCTACTCTGTAGGTAGTGGGGGGAAAGGCCCCCAATAAAGCTTGAGTAGCTAAACTAGTACGAAATATTGGAAAATTTAGTGCACTTGTGGAATTAGTTCACACCTTGTAATGGGTTAGGAGGTACGGAGTGTACACCCATAAGGTCCATGAACACTCTGACTCTTGTAGTGGTTTGTATTGGTAGTGCTTGGTGAAAGTACTGTTGTGGTTACCACTGATTATCAGTGTTTCCACTGAAGCAGTACTTACACTAGATCAGTGTTTCCACTGAAGTGGTGTCTCACTGAAGTTGTGTTTACACTGAAGCAGTGGCGTTTCCACTGAAGCAGTGTAACCACTGATGGCACTATGAAAGTACTGATGATAGTACTGCTTGTAACGGTTTTGACCTATTCAAGTGGCAGTTTAAACTGCATTATGACCACGTTTAATTGGTCATGTAACCACTAACGACTATAATGGGGATAATTATGAGGCTATTAATGGGGCGATTAATACTCATAATTCCATTGACTAGCCAAGAGTATTTCCTATAAATAGGAGATCTGTTTTCAGATGAAAGACAGAGAAAATACGCTTGAATACAAACAAAGAACATAAACACTTATTAGCGAAAGGGTTAAAGAATTGTGCCTAATTCTCTAACTGCATTTGGTCTTATCCCAAGTAGATATTCGTGATACCCAGGCATTAGGGTCGAATAGTTTACTTTGGAAAGTGATCACACGATTCCAAGTGATATCCGTTAACCACTGAAGCGGTATACGTTACTGCTGACAATTTGTTGTTTCTGCTGAACAGTTATTGATTATCTTCACCCTGCTTTGGGACGAATAACCACCAAATGGCTGAAATAGTTGCAAAAAGTTATAGTGCCCTCAATCTAGAAACTAAAGTGCCCACTACTAAAGAAAATATCACCAGTCAAATCTTCAAATCTGTTTTTCGATTTGATCAACTGGAAAGGGTGAAAATGAAGGGTAGAGCCAAAAAGGGAGGATGGAGATGACAATAAAAATTTTAACAGTGTAAACTTTGAAATGTGTGTAATAAATACAATTAAATATCTATCTACTTTAATACACATTTTGTAAACTTTGAAATGTGTGTCACTACTACACAAACTGCTTTTACCCACAGAATTTTTCCCACGGAAACAAAACTGTGTGAAATTTCACACGAAATACCTACAAATTACACACCAAATTGTTGACCAAGTTTCGGTGGGAAATATGTGGTAAATTTCCCATGAATCTCCCACCATTTACACACTAAATTGTTGACCAAGTTTTCGTGTGAAATCCGTCACAAATTTCCCACAGATTTGCGACAATTTTCACACTATTCATGTTGATTAGACGTCGGTGGGAAACTAGTGGCACATTTCACACATATTAGCCACAGCCAAAATTATGTGGCAAATTTTAGATACATTACTCACGAATTTCACACGTTCTTTATTTGATAAAATAACTATTAAATGGTTCGTGGGAAATCTGTGGGTCACTAGCCACGTATTTCCCACAAAAAGTTGTTTTTGTGTTAGTCGTGGGAAATTTGTCGATACTTTCCTACGGATTCCCCACAAAAAATATTGTTTTTCTTGTTTTTGTGTTTCTGTATACTGACACATTCCCACATTACTTAACGTATCTTCATATGCGTTTGTATATTCATTATTATGTGTGTTTGCTTATTCATATAACCATTTATGTGAGTATCGCAAGTGTATGTGTAGATTTAGATATAAATTTTTGAGGAAAAAACCATTGTAGATTTAGATATAACTTGGGTATATATTGTTTAATTTACTTTTAATAAGAATATAAACGTTGGAAAACTTTTTGTCTTTATCTTTAGAGTATTTTCTTATTATTAAGTATATCACTCACATCACTCAAGTATGAAACACACTTAGATTAACTTTGTAGTTAAACTAAACGTGTAAATGGGAACAACAATATGTGTGATATCTATACGTATATGTTTCATATGTCCATTTATGACCTTCACCGTATCTATATATGTTTTGTATGTAAGTATACGGATGTGTATATGCGTGAACGTGTAACTATATTAGAAAAAGTAAAAAAAATGATTATGTCTGTGGGAAAGTCGTCAGTAATTTCCCACGGATTACCTACTAATCTAATGAATCCGTAGGAAATATGTGAGTAAATACCCACGGATTTCTCACAAAAAATATCGTTTAACGTTTTTGTATACTTACACACTCCCCCATTACCTAGTATGTCTTCATATGTGTTTGTAGTTTTATATTTTGTATGTTTCTTTATTAATGTAATTGTTTATGTAAGTATCATAAGTATATGTGTATGTTTAGGTATAACATTTTCGTTGAACAAACCATTGTATCTACATGTATATGTTCCGTATGTCTATTTATGACCTTCCTTGTATCTATATACGTTTTGTATGAAGTTATACATATGTGTATATGCGTGAGCGTGTAATTATATCAAAAATCAAAGAAAACAATTATGTCCGTGGGAAAGTCGTTGGTAATTTCCCACATATTACCTACCAACCTGATGAATCCGTGGGAAATCTGTGTGTAAATACCCATGGATTTCCCACAAAAAATATCGTTTTTATGTTTCTGTATACGTACACAGTCCCCCATTACCTAGTATGTCTTCATATGTGTTTGTAGATTCATATTTTATGTGTTTGTTTATAAATGTAACTATTTATGTGAGTATCATAAGTATATGTGTAGGCTTAGGTAGAACCATTTCGTGAAACAAACCATTGTATATGAGCGGATATCTACACATATATGTTTCATATGACTATTTATGACGTTAATTGTATCTATATATGTTTTGTATGTAGTTATAAAAGACATGTATATGCGTAAGCGTGAACTATATCAATTGGTTGTAGCAAAATGGTTATGTTTGTAGGAAAATCATCGGTAATTTCTCACGGATTACCTACCAATTGGTTGAATCTGTGGGAAATTTGTGTGTAAATACCCACAAATTTCCCACAAACAATATCGTCTTTATGTTTGGGAAAGGATCATATCAATCTTAACCGTAGATAAAGACGATGTAAATACCCACAAATTTCCCACAAACGATTATGTCCGTGGAAAATATGTGGGTACTTTCCCACAAATTACCTACCAATTTAATTAATCTGTGGAAAATGTGAGTGTAAATACCCACGAATTTCCCACAGAAAATATCATTCTTGTGTTTCTCCTACTTACACATTCCGACATTACTTAGTATGTCTTATGTGTGTTTATAGTTTCATATTATATGTGTTTTGCTATTAATGGAACTATTTATGCCAGTACCACAAGTAGGGCTGAGCACCGAAGGTTCAAAACAGAACCGGACCAACGAAACTGACCGAACCTACAAAACCGAACTGGACCGACAGCCCGTCCCGTCACAAAACTAGATGTCGAGTTTTTTTTACAAGAGTACAACCACTCCCGTCTCACTACGTATTTTGAGGACTAAAATACTAACCGATCACTAAGGAAAGTTTATGATGGTTTGGTACAAAAAATGATGTATGAACTAATCTAATACACACTTATGATGAACAAACAAGACTTGCAACTCTTTGTTGAAGCTTATAAGTCTTCAATAATGTTTTGATCTTCTTGCTAATTAAGAAGCTCACAAAGATAAATATGAATGAGTTAGATACATGGAATAATGAGTAGGAGACAATATACAATGTTTATGTATGTATCTCCTACTCATTATTCCAAGTTTGGCTTGCTATTTATAGGCAATAAGCCACAGCAGGCCACGGATCTGACGAAACCAAAATTATGGTTTCGTCCGTGTACCATTAGTTTCATATCCAAATCATGCATGAGCAAATTTATCAAAGGCCCATGGGTAATACCCGAATAAACCGAAAACCGAAACCGAAAATAACTGAACCGAACTCGTAACCGAACCGAATTTGCCAAAACCGAACCGAACCGAATTAAATATTCGGTTTTCTGTTCGGTTATGGTTTTAGCAATCCAAACCGGAAACCTAACCGAAAACCGAATTTAAATAAATATATATTTTTTTATATATTTATATATAAAAAAAATTAAAACTCTTTTAAATAAAACATTTTTTTAAGCTTTAATATTATTTTTTTCTAAAAATCTATATAAATAAATGAATGAATAATTAAATTTATGTAATTCGGGTAATTCGGTTCGGTTTTCGGTTATGGGGTTCGGTTTTCAGTTATTCGGTTCGGTTTAATCAATTTAAGTTCGGTTTGGTTCGGTTCGGTTCTCGGTTATACCCAGAAAAAAAAATAACCGAACAAACCGAATAACCCGATAACCGAACCGATGAACACCCCTAGAAATACGCCCACCACATTGGATAACCGGTCCATACACTATTAAAGCCCAAATCTAATTCTAATATATGAATTGTCTGAAGCCCACGATCCATTATCATTCAATACCTGCATACAAGAAGAGCGTGACACTTCATAACCCTAAAAATAATATTGCCCTAACACACATCTGTAAAGTGTACGCCTACCATCCAACTTATATTCCCAAATCAGATAAAAAAAAAAACTCTTCCTCTTTCCTTCATATCTTCTCACAGATTCATCCAAGATCTCATATCACCTCAACTTAAATGCCTTAGCTCTAAAATCGCATCTCAAATAAACAAACAATAACTCAAACACGCAAATACGCTTGGTATTTTATTTTTGTTTGTTCCCTTTAACCCACAAGATATAACGGTTTATGGCTTCAAAATCTTGTCTAAGGTCTCGGGTAGGTTATGTGTTGTTTGTTTTGTTTTGATTCTTGAACGAACGAAAGAAAAGAGATAACATAATTGTTATAAACTTTTCTTTATATTCGGATAGTAACACAAGTTGGGGTCGATTATGATGTGTGTTCAATTACAACAATCTTTAAAAGATTGCAAAAAATATTGACACCAATCTGAGATCTTGCATGTATTAGGTATCTTACAATATATATTTTGTTAGATTTAAAAATATTGTCTTTTTGATGATGCTCGTGGAAAATGATGGTCAAACAAGATCCAAGGAGCTTTGATTTTTTGTTACAATATATATTATTTGATTTAAATAACTCTAATTTTGTTACATCTAATAATATTGTCTTTTTTTAGATTTAAATAGCTCTAATTTTGTGTATCATTAGGTTCTTTTACTTTGGTTACAAGCACTAATTTGGTTTTGTATCTTTGTGAACACAGGTCGGAGAGCTACTTATGGCTAAGATGGGAGAAATATAAAGATCATAGAAGAGAGCCAACAAAAACAGGGTTGTGGCCGAAAGATAGAAATAGATTACTTCTCATTTATTTTAGTAGTAGTTTAAGGTTAAAAACGATGAATTGAATATATTTGTAAGTGTTGTGGCCAAAAGATAGAAATATATTACGCACAATTTTTAGTAGTAGTTTAAGGTCAAAATTGATGAATTGAATATATTTGTAAATTTATGTGTTTTTATGGAATCTAATATTTTAGATTACGACTACATGTTCCAAATGTCATTTTAGGTAATGGATTTGTTTGTTTTTGTGATCTATTATTGGTTTTTATTGTTTTAGATATTACTCCCTCCGTCTCAAAATTATTGTCAGGAGACAAGAAACACAAATATTAATAAAAGTGGGACCACTATAACTCTTAACCACTCAAATAGAATATTCCCTCTTTATATTCTCTTTTTCTTACTAAAATAAGAAAATGGACAATTAATTTGAGACATCCATAAAAGGCAATATGGACAATAAATATGAGACGGAGGGAGTAGTTTTTTTGTATATACAGGTTTGAAAATTTTATTATAATAAAAATATCATGGAATTTAGCCACGTGTTTCCCACGAATTAATTACAAAATTCTCACATAATTTTTGGGGAAAATTTATTTTTCTGTGGGAAATCTGTGATAAAACCGTAAGAAATTGTAGTGTAAAAATCGTTGGAAAATTGTGGCAAAAAAAACCACGGATATGAGTAAATTCTAGTGTGAAAATTGTTGGAAAACTGTGGCAAAAAAACCACGGATATGAGTGAAAAATGACTACTAAAATTTGTGGGAAATTTCGTGAGAAATTTGTGGCAGAATTTTAGTGTGAAAATCGTTAGGAAATCCGTGGTAAAAAAACCACGGATATGTGTGAAAAATGGCTACTAGAAACCGTGGGAAATTTCGTGAGAAATCTGTGGGAAATTAAACCCACGGATTATCCACAATGATATTCGTGGGAAATAGTCAACGTGCCGTGGGAAAATCTGTGGGAAAATATTTACCCACGGGGTTTTTACACACGGAACAATTCCGTGGAAAAAGGCCATTTCCCACAGGATTTCCCACTGATTTTGCCGTGGGAAAAACCTGTTTGTGTAGTAGTGTGTAGTGTATTGCTTACAACTAAAGATCCTTTCGATTTTTTATTTTTAGCCCTTCAATTATAATGATAAATCATATTAGTTAACCAATTTAGCCCAAGAAATAACCGAAAACATCTTTTGAAAGGTCAAAAACACCTTACATTTCATAAAAAAAAAATAATAATAATAATAAAAAAATTGGATACCTTAAATTGTGAAAATCAAAGTTGGGTACCGAAAGTTCAAATTGACTTTAAGTGTGATACATTTTTTGTGCGATTTGCGTTTTTGGTTTCTATTAGTGGCACTATGTTGTTTTAGTTCAAGTTAAATATGAAATCTTAGCTATAGTTTGATTTTTTTTTTTTTTTTAAAAAAAAAATCAGTACTTTCTTAATAAAGGCTTATAGATTGTTATTAATCAAAGTGATTTAGAAGGTCTAATTACTTGGACACAAGTTTGGTCTGTTTGATCGAGTTCATCTTACTTTTAGTTAACTGAATTGGATTTCATTTTATATAAATTGTTTGTTTATCTGGTGTTAATCGATTAAAAATGCGATCTTGCGTTTGATTAAAACCGACCCGACCCGACCCATTTTAAATATGACTAAAAAACATCCGTTATCGAATCTTTTTTATTACTTGTTGCCTCCACTTAGTAGAATTCATGGCTCCGCCACTGAGAACCACCTTAGATTTTATTCCGGACCCGCCACTGTCTCCATATGTGCATGCATATTTAATATTGAATAAGTTGGTTACATGCACAACTATTTACATGCATCCATGATTTTAGGTTGCATTTCCCATGTTCTTTAACATTCCTAGAAATTAGGATAGTGGTACGTCTTCTATTTAGTATTTATATGTAACTTGTATTCGAAAATGAATAAAGAAGAAAATTGATTAAAGTCTTAGTTTCTCTATTGTTTTCTTCGAGTCTTGCCCGCTCTAAGGGCCTTATCAAATCCGTATCTTTTATCTATTTCTTGAGAGATTGACCATCTCGAATCGGTCTTATAACAATGATGTTTTCATTGACTTACTCCACACCTCCAAGCCGATCCCCACCTTCCCTACAAGAATCCATGGCCACCCTGGCCGACAACATATCAAAACTCGAAGCCATCATGGCCAAATTCCTTGCCCCTTCCGTTTGCAACACCAACACGACCATCACTAAAAAAGAGTCCAACGATAACACCTCCATCACCAAAACCGACATCAGTGGGTAAAAACTAGCAAATGGTATTGACCCATAACCCATGGTTTTATATATACCACTTAACCAAGTTCATTGTATCTAGAAAGAAAACCATGGATCAACCCATAACCCATGACCCATGACCCATAACCAAAAATACCCATGGGCAAAGAGGAGCGTTCCACGGATCCCTAGCTTTGTGCTAGCCGGATCCCTTGTGGTAGGGATCCGGGGAAACAGTAGGATTGTTCCTCTATAAATAGTGAGCCATTTCTTCATTATACCTCACCCCTTTCAACCCTTTTCCAACACACTTTCTCCCCTGAGTTAAATCTCACTAACCTTAGATCCAAGAGATCTATGTTTGTAGTTTTGTTTTTGTGTGATCTTTTAGGTTCCTCTTAAAGGCAAGATCACCACCTTTGAAGACGAGCAAGCTCAAGTCCATGAGTTGCCAAGCTTCCTCATCATCAAGGCTACTGAAGTCTTCTTGTTGATGATTCCTTTATTTCTTCAAAGAAGTGTAGTGTTGAAGCCATTAGTGAAAGATGTCTCAAGTGTCAAGACGAAGATATTAGTGAAGGGTATCTATCGTCTATAGCATAAGCACTTGTGGTAGGTGCTTAGAAGTCAAGACAAGAAGCATTAGTGAAAGGTGCTTAGAAGTCAAGACTTGAAGCATTAGTGAAAGGTGCTTAGAAGTGAAGACACAAGACATTAGTGAAAGGTGTCTTGTAGATCTAGTCAAAGGCATTAGTGAAAGGTGCCTTAGATGTACATTCGATATGGTGTGTTTCGATATACTAGACAGACTAGCATTAGATCCAAGGATATTGATGTCCTTGATGATGTTGTAAAGGAGTAGATCTCCTTTGGGATTAGTCGTTGGTGTAGTGTGGTAGTAGTTCATCCATTGCAATGGAACTAGGTGCTTAGCCTAGTACCTAATAAAGGGTAGGCGATGTTGTGAAGGTGTAGTTCACCTTGGTGTGAAAGAACTAGGTACTTAGCCTAGTACCTTATAAAGGGTAGGCGACGTTGTGTAGGTTTGGTTCACCTTGGAGTGAAAGAACCCGGTGGTTAGCCTAGCACCGGAAAAAGGGTAGGCGCGTTGTGAAGGCTTCTCCGCCATAAGGAGATTGGTGTAGTGTTTACAAACTCTCGAGTAGGTGACTCGGGGAGTGGAGTAGGGCAAGGAAGGTGTCCTTGTAGCCAAACCACTATAAATACTCGCGTTGTGGTTTTGTGCTTCTTACTCTTATCTTTTCATTACATATCTATATATGCTTGTTTATCAACATCCAACACACACAACCAAATAGATTGACATAAGTCAATCTAAATAGTTTAAAAGGAAGTTTTAATTGGTAAAACTATTCAACCCCCCTTCTAGTTTTCCACAATTGGCATCAGAGCTTCGTTACCAAGTTTCTTGAAGTATATTGTACTTTAAAAACTTGATACGATCCATAGTTAATTGAAAACTACAAAGAAGGTTTTTCATAAAAACAAACACCATGTTTTTCAAAACTATATGTTTGGATGTTGATTTGATAACAACATTTTTTTATTTACTTTTTCATTTAATTGCACTAATCTTCTTTGTCGTGTTGATTAGTCAAAGCTCACACCCACCAAGCTTTAGGAGTCGCTTGGTAACAAGAATACCTTCCTTAAGAAGGTATCTTAATCGCAAAGGAGCGGGAATCGTCTAAGTGACGTTTGTTGTGTCATTTGTAAAAACATTCCTAAGTGCGCTAGAGGTATGATTTTCTTTTTATTTTACTTGATAATTAAGTATGCCTATTTAGGTATTTATATGATTATCTTTTGTGCTTATACATATTTTACATGAAGCTTCATTAGGAAGCCTTTTTGTCACATATGTGTTTTATTTCTCGTCTAAAGTCGTGGTATATAAACTTATGTTTTGTTCTTTTAAATCCAATAATAAAACAAAACACGAATTTAAAAAATTCCTCCTTCCCTATAAAAACTCCCACCGTCGACCAATATATCAAATCCTCACTTTTTCAAATCTTCCAATTTCAAAAATTTCCTCTCACTCATAAACTTCATCTTCCTCCTCATTCCATCTCAACCGAAACCAAGAAGATCCGTCATCAACATGGTTTACATCGCACTCGTGCTCATCGCCCTAACACTCATCGCACTTGTGTTCCCTATGATGAAGTTCACATACGGAGACGTTTACTTTGTGTTGTTAATCTACATTGGGATCATATACCCAATCCTTTGTATCATCATTAGCATTGAAATGCAATATTACTAATAATCTTGTTATCTTTGTTATTATTTTTTTCTTGTGATTTATGTGTTTCGTGATACATTAGAAGTCATGAATGCATGCTTAAAGAAAATGTAGGATAAAACACTTCTCGTGGTATAAAAACTGTAAAACCTATGTTTTATCAAAACTGTTTCTGTTACTACAGATCCACGGATCCCGAAAGTTGTACTAGCCGGATCCCTTTTGAAAAGGAACCGTGGGATCCGTCCTACTGGAGAACAGTTTTTCATGCAAATTAAAAACCATTTTTTTTAAGTAATACTCCACTAGAATGTCAAAACCATAAGTGAGTCAAGTGTCTTTCTTGTTTAAAAACCAGTGTTAATAAAAATCTAATAAAAACGTTAGATAATTATAGGTCGACCATAAACATCACATCTCATTAACCCATCATTTCTATAGGTTCAACTATGACGCATGAATATGAGTTTGATTTTTCACTCACTAGCGTCTACACTCCAAACATCTCTCTCGAACCCAACACACCTGGCAATCATGTCCGTGGGTTCAATAATCTCGAAAACAGTCACTTCCACGAAGGACGTATTGTAGACACCTCTCTACAATTCGAAGAAGGTATCAATACCTCATTCCGAGCCATAGGACTAGAATGTCTTCTTGAAATCAACGAGAAGATATGTCCAAGGTTCATAATGGAATTCTTCCATCAAGTCGAGCTCGTTCGTAACGAGGATCGCTCTCTATCTCTTTGGTTTTATATCAAAAACCAAAAGTTCACTCTAACCCTTGGGCATTTTGCTCACATCCTCCGGATTCCAAATCATGGACAATGTGCCTTCACCGAAGATTGGTCTCTTGATTCTCTCTTCAACTTTCGTGAAGAAAATAGTCCATATTGTTCACACATACCCTCTCCGGAAGATTTAAATCGCATAATATGCAAACCTCGATCATATTACTCCGATCCAAACATTATCTTTACAAGGGATATCCGAGAAGAGTACAAGCCTCTTGCACTCATCCTACGTGAAAATGTTTGGAGTCTTAGGGGAAATCGAGAAATTCTTCCCGCTTGTTGTGCTCACATGTTGTACTGTTTGCTAACACAACAACCATACAATATCGCCTACTTCTTCGCAAGGCGAATTGCAAATCTTCAAGGCTCCAAGAAGAAACTCATCCCTTATGGAATGTTCTCGACACACCTCTATCATAATGTTATGCACTTCCATCCTCAATTTCAAAGTCCGTTGTACGTACTTGTGAACAAGATGATGGAACCGCTAAACATATCTCTCATGAAGACTTTCTTCATTCTTGATTCCACCAACACTCATCAATCACATAATGATCCTCCTAGCGATAACGCTCAAGGAACTTAGTAGTAATTCAAATAGGATCAATTCTATTCTATTCGTGCTTTATCAATGTAATCCTATTTTCTTCATGAAATAAAACATCTTACATTTGATATCTTGGTGTTAGAACCTCTTTAAATCAACCTTGGGATATAATGCATTGTCAAGATCATTGCATACCTTTAGTAAAGGTTCTGTCTAGCAGGTGGACGGATCCCAAATTTTGTACTAAACGGATCCCTATACTTAAGGAACCGTGGGATCCGGCAAACAGAAAATGCAATTGCAAGCATTATATCTCAAACATATCCTTAGAACACCTCACACTAAGCTAAATATAGTGCCTTAAGGCAAGTTAAGTCTTTATCAAGATAGGTAAATCCTTCCTACTCACACATAACTCATCTAGATCACACTCTAAGACGCTTGTAGATCTATCGTTTCATTTTTAATCCATTACTCTTCCGCTCTCAAACTCACACTTCATTTTTCTACTGGATCCCTCACATCTAGTCTTAGAAATCTTTTGATTATGGCTAAGTTGATCTTAAATCATCCTCACCTCAAAATTGATCAAAGTTGATCAAATTCTAATTTTCCCATTTCAAAGATTCTAGGATATTTTCCAAAACACTATCCTAAGACACAACCTGATCTCTAGGATCATTTAGCTTCAATTGACACTCTCATCTTTAGTGTCATCCTTGCTCATCCATTGGTACTCTTTGAAAGTTCCAAATCCTTCCATAAAAGACAATCATTAGCTACATCACTCATTACATTCAAGTACTTAAGCACCCCTTCATTTAAGACATTTAGGAAGACTGAAACACTCAAGATGTTATAGGTCTTAGATCTTAGAAACATCATTTCCACTCTTTCATAACTGCTGAATTGCCGGATCCCTAGGATTAGCTTAGACGGATCCCTCTGAGGAGGGAACCGTGGGAACCGGATGACAGTTTATGTCAAATCTTGCTAAAACAATCATTTCAACTCATCTTCCTAACTCAAATACTCCATCTCATATTAAATAAATTCCTAGATCAGTACAACCTCTGAAGTTGACTCTTGTGCATGTTAATCATCACATTCCAATGAACCCTAGTGGCTTAAGGCTTCAATGCACTTGCCAAATCTCTTGGTTTATAAACCACTTTGTTAGAACCTCCATAGTCATCACTCTCATCCTAACTTTTTGCTCTTGCAACCTCTGGAAATCATCTCATCATGAGGAAAACCCCAAGTAGTAACTTATCCACCAAAGAACCACCCATGAAAAAGGCTCGTGTTATACACGAAATCTCTTCAACCGAATCATCTCCGGTCAAGCCAACAAATGATAGGATCCTTCTTCATCCAATCAAACCAATTCCTAAAAGGATAGTACCCACAAAACTACCAATGCCAAACACCACCATACCTCCTAGGCCAAACAATATCATCTCCACTAAACCATCACCATTAGTTCCTAGAGCTATTTCATTTACATCCCCACTATCATCACCACACCTCTACAATTTAGAGGACTTGCCTCCTAGGCCGTCTCATCCGCTTCCGCCAACAACATTCTCCTCATTAGGAGGAATATTGGTTCAAAATCAAGGTGTTGAGTCAACACTTGCTCCGGCTTCCTTTTCGCCGTTTCCATCATATAATCCCATTTGGATTATGAGAAATCATCAAAGTCAACCACCCGACCATATGGAAGTTGACACTTCTCTACCACCACCTTCATTCTTGGTCGAGTCATTCTCAAATGCGCCTCCACCAATCCCTCCATCGTTTGAAGCTCCACAAGCCGCTTCACTTGATCCTTCGAATCAAGCCATTTCATTTCATCCACCACCACTACCTAGCCATGACAAAGATTGCTATCATTGCCAACATGTTGAGAGTTTGATACATGAAGTACGAGAAGACCAACGTTTCATGTTCTATCATCTCCTCAAACGTTTCGACGAGATCAAACCTAAACAAAACTTGAGCTAGAAGATTTTAGTGGTGTCCTAGCATCAAGCGTTAGTTGGTCTAGAAATTCCTAGTTATGTATTTTCTTATTTTTCTTAGTTTTTAGAGTCATGTATATCATAACTCTAGTTTTATTAAATGGAAATTACATGTTACTTGTTATTTTGCTGAGCATATGTATTCATATCTCATTTATGTGATAATATTACTTGTTATATCACCTTTGCTGATTTTATTCATCAGCCAGACGGATCCCTCAGAATTGCCTAGACGGATCCCTACTAGGAGGGAACCGTGGGATCCGTGAAACAGGAAACGTTTTTCCTACTAACTTGAACCACATTTGCAGGAAATTGTGAATTATACTTGATTTCTAACCTTGTTTTGTAGTTATTCAATTAACACATGAAGAATTTGACACCCTAAAGCTAGGGGGAACTTGGTGCCAAAATAATACGTTGCAAAATTACTTGCAACCTTAGATTTATATTTCATGACTTCCCGTTGCAAAAATTGCAATCATCTAGGGGGAGCACACCCGTCACATAGACGTAATCTTTTGCAAAAGTTAGATGGAAATGAACTAGATTAGAATTAGTTTCTTGACGCCCTTACTTAGGGATGGACTCGTCAAGGGGGAGTAACGACGAGATCCTTTCCCGTTACTTGCTCTCTATTTCTTTTTACTTTTACTTCTTTCACATGTTTTTTTTTTCTTAAAAACAATGTGTGGCTTTCCTTCTAACACTTTTTGTTTCGACAAAAAGGGTGAGAAGAAAGTAAAAACTACAAATTCAAACTTTTACGAATTTTAGCTTTTCCTTAAAATAATTTTATGTTTTGTCATCAACAAAAAGGGGGAGATTGTTAATACAAATAAGCCGTAAAAACGTTTATTTATATTTTATGATCTTCTAATATTTTGTCGATAACAAACGTAAAATCATTTTAACGAAACAAATAGAATGCGTAAATAGTTTGAGTTAATAGTTTCCTAACACACTTACGTTTTCACATAAAACACTAAAACAAGTATAAGTGATTTTATGATTTAAATACATATGTACAACAACTAGTGTTTACATATTGGGTTAGCATATACTTAAACTAAGTATACTAAAATGGGTAAAAACGAGTATATACTAAATGGGTAAAAACTAGCAAATGGTATTGACTCATAACCCATGGTTTTATATATACCACTTAACCAAGTTCATTGTATCTAGAAAGAAAACCATGGATCAACCCATAACCCATGACCCATGACCCATAACCAAAAATACCCATAGGCAAAGAGGAGCGTTCCACGGATCCCTAGCTTTGTGCTAGCCGGATCCCTTGTGGTAGGGATCCGGGGAAACAGTAGGATTTTTCCTCTATAAATAGTGAGTCATTTCTTCATTATACCTCACCCCTTTCAACCCTTTTCCAACACACTTTCTCCCCTGAGTTAAATCTCACTAACCTTAGATCCAAGAGATCTATGTTTGTAGTTTTGTTTTTGTGTGATCTTTTAGGTTCCTCTTAAAGGCAAGATCACCACCTTTGAAGACGAGCAAGCTCAAGTCCATGAGTTGCCAAGCTTCCTCATCATCAAGGCTACTGAAGTCTTCTTGTTGATGATTCCTTTCTTTCTTCAAAGAAGTGTAGTGTTGAAGACATTAGTGAAAGATGTCTCAAGTGTCAAGACGAAGATATTAGTGAATGGTATATATCGTCTATAGCATAAGCACTTGTGGTAGGTGCTTAGAAGTCAAGACAAGAAGCATTAGTGAAAGGTGCTTAGAAGTCAAGACTTGAAGCATTAGTGAAAGGTGCTTAGAAGTGAAGACACAAGACATTAGTGAAAGGTGTCATGTAGATCTAGTCAAAGGCATTAGTGAAAGGTGCCTTAGATGTACATTCGATATGGTGTGTTTCGATGTACTAGATAAACTAGCATTAGATCCAAGGATATTGATGTCCTTGATGATGTTGTAAAGGAGTAGATCTCCTTTGGGATTAGTCGTTGGTGTAGTGTGGTAGTAGTTCCTCCATTGCAATGGAACTAGGTGCTTAGCCTAGTACCTAATAAAGGGTAGGCGACGTTGTGAAGGTGTAGTTCACCTTGGTGTGAAAGAACTAGGTACTTAGCCTAGTACCTTATAAAGGGTAGGCGACGTTGTGTAGGTTTGGTTCACCTTGGAGTGAAAGAACCCGGTGGTTAGCCTAGCACCGGAAAAAGGGTAGGCGACGTTGTGAAGGCTTCTCCGCCATAAGGAGATTGGTGTAGTGTTTACAAACTCTCGAGTAGGTGACTCGGGGAGTGGAGTAGGGCAAGGAAGGTGTCCTTGTAGCTGAACCACTATAAATACTCGCGTTGTGGTTTTGTGCTTCTTACTCTTATCTTTTCATTACATATCTTTATATGCTTGTTTATCAACATCCAACACACACAACCAAAGAGATTGACATAAGTCGATTTAAATAGTTTAAAAGGAAGTTTTAATTGGTAAAACTATTCAACCCCCCCTTCTAGTTTTCCACATAGTTATCTTCCATCAAGCCATCGTTAATGAGACTTATGGTCGTGCCCCGCTTATTGAGAGCATGTTAGCCATATTCCGTTGTGTCGAGACATTTCCTCCCGGTCACCAATGTTCCTCACCCAAGTTTGTACTTCTTGAATCCGAAGATGAACCACCTTGGGAGCCGCTGTGACAACTGACAAATTTAGGGAGTCTATTTTAGGTAACCGCATTACGCTAAATTAAACTCATAATTGCCTTTAACACTATTTTATAAACCGTGACTTGATTTTATATCGTCGATTGGTTTTTACGGTTTATTTCATTACTAAACGAGTTATCGTATGCGTTTTAACTCTATTTGGTAGGCACTATTCGATTCGGCACTAGAAAAGCCTAAAACAAGAGTTATTGTAACTTTTATACCGTAACGCGAAAATTGACAAATAAATAGTCAAAACTCGTGGAAAAACATAAGTAACAATGTTGGAAAGTTAAATAAATGTCGTGGGACACTCGGGGGACGATATGTGAGCTCGGGAATGGGTAAACGAGATAGATACGAAAAGTTACAACCCGAACCCTCCCTTTTTAGTTGTAGCCGGCCCCCCCCCCCCCTCCCATTTTATTTATTTTCAAGTCCCTAGCTCAAGGATATAAATATCCCACCCAACCCTCATTTGAGACTTTCATTTCTCTCTCTAGAAAACACACACACTACTTTATCTCTCTAACTTCTCTCTAAAAACCCTAATTCACCACACCACCACCACCGCCGGCCATAAATCCGGCCACCACCATCGGACGGCGGCGCGTCCACCCCCACCTCCACCACCAAAAGCAAGATCTCTTTGTTCTCTTTCTAACCATATATCATACACTCAATTTGGACACCATTAACACCTCCAAATTCACGAATTAAAATTCGTACTTTTAGGGTTTCAAAAGATTTCAAAGGGCTTTTGCAATTGGTGATTAGATAAGGTAAAGGGAACATGTTTTGAGCTTGATTAGGCTATAAAAAGCCACGAATTGATTTCTAGGGTTTCGACCCATGAACAATTTTTGGGGCTTTTGGGTGGAACATGAAATTAAAGCTAATTAGTGTTTGGTACATGTGTGGTGCAATATTTTGATGGGTTTTGCATTTTAGGGTTTAGTTGCATGTTCTTGATTTAAAATAGTTGATGGGTTTTGTGTTTGGTTAGTGTTTGAAGCTTGAATGATTGGATTGGAGTGTTGTAGAATTGGTTTGGTGATGTTTGGTTGAGACATATGGGACGTACGAACCACATAGGGCTCGTACGTGGCTCTTGAGTGGCGTACGAGACCCACTTGGGTCTTGGGTCCGAGTTGGGTCGATTTGGTAGCTTATTGATTGGTTTAGTTGAGGTTTGGATGAGTCGCGTGGAGCCGAAAAGCTTTTAGAAGCTTGTTTGGTTCACGTGGTCTTGACCGCGACCGTGTCATGACCATTAGGGTCATAACATTGGTTTCGAGCATAATTGGTTGATTGATTGGTTGGCGAGATTGTTTTGAGTTGGTTTGAGATTGAATTGCGACGTTATGACTATTAATTATGGACTTGATATATATATTGTTGACTTTGAGCTACGTCGGCGTCACTTTGACTTTTTAGTCATTAGTTGACTCCGACAAAGCCGTAACATGGACTTTAGTATAATTTGGACAATTGATTGATTAAAAGCCGAGAAGTTATGACTCGTGCTTGTGGACTCGAAACGAATAACGTTACGAGATTTATAATGGGATTTGACTAAATTTATATATTATATGAAAATGATAATAAAACTATGAAATGTAAATAATAATGGGATTTTGTACCAAAAATATCAATAACAAGATTTATCTTGTTATTTACTAGTTTTAAACGGAAACTAACGACTAAATTGGAAAGGTTTTGTAATAAATAAGTAATTATGGTTTCGAGTACACGTTGATCAATAAATGTCAATCATGGACATTTAATATTAGTTGAGAATTTATTTGCGTTATGTGTGCATGGGTTACGGATAACCTAACATTAATATTGTTGATCCACGTAGGTAGCAGACTTATTAGGTTGACGAATCTAATAAGAGCCCGCTAGGTACGTTGGGTAACCTTAATAATGGGCGACTTATCCTTATGACTCTTTTGGATACGATTGATTTATGGGATAATAAGCGACACGAATAAATGAATGAGTTTATCGAGTTGACGAATTTGATAAGGTCTACTATTTATTCCAAAACTTATTGAACTATGGAGCTTATCGTTTAGAGGTCTCATTGTGTCGCATTGAGTTATATATTGGTTGTTTGAGTGCATTCATGGCATCATATTGAGTCGATACACCCACACATGAGGATACCAAACACTAGGATTAATGGTGAAACGAGACATTTTTGGAAATAAAGAAATGGAGTATATTGGGGTAGATAACGTTGATTTTGAGGAATATATATATTAAGTTGGTCTACATTAATAGGTTGTGCCGAGTCGATAGTTGCTATGCTGTGATTTCTGTTATCTTCTGCTAGTGATATTTGTGCGTTGATTGTGCGTTGATTGCTTGAGGTGAGTTTCATAGCCCCACTTTTATATACGTTTTAACTACGTTTTGAACTTTTTTGGGGTGAGAATTATGCTACTGTTTTTGGACCGTTAAAACTATTTGGATTTGCTTATATGCTTGACTGAGTAGATAGATGTGCGATAGTTGTTGCCTTAGTCTAGGTTTAACCGTGCCTAACTAAGAATAGACTTCTATCTCAACCTAGCCCGGCGTTGGCAACTGTTCTAGAGGCTGCCACGACAGTGCTGGACTAGAGTCGCAGGGGCCCGAGTAAGTGATTATATGGTTGGTGATCCGGGTAGGATCTGTGCGTGTGCAAACGGTATTATTCTATCTATGTCTTGCATAGAAAATTAACTCTTATTGGTCCACTATGATTTTGTTGAACTTAAACCTATGAACTCACCAGCGTAAGCTGACCTTTTAGCATGATTTCTCAGGTATTTGAGAGATGTTTGGATTATTTGATGTGTGAAAGCTTGGCATGGAGGCGTGGTTCAAGGATCATTTTCTGACTCTGATAAACAACGGGGACCTATTTTGTTAAACTATGTTTTGGGCCTAAAATTTATATCTTTGAATTAAATGTTGGAATATTTGATTTGGGATTGGTTTTAAATGGTTAAATGGTTAAATGGTTATCTTTTATTTTACTTGTGTGCGATACCAATCCAAAAGTAACGCCCCGAAAACTTGATTAAGTCTTCCGCTGTACCGAGATTTCGGGGTGTTACAGATTGGTATCAGAGCCCAAGGTTATAGAGAACTAGGTATTTTATAAACCCTAAACTATAACCGCTTTTAAGAAAAATTGATCCTCGACCGACGCACACCCGCTTGCCAAGCCGAAGCTTCTTATTTGATTATGGTATGAACTGCGATTTGAATTATGAGATGATATGTTAGAGGATATTGCGAACTGATTATGAAAACGTTATAATTTAGAGAATTGAGTTATGATTTGGATATGTTTAGGGGTATTCCTAAACGTTCTGGAAATGAGAGATGATTATTGGTTTTGGAAATGAGATATGATTATTGGTTTTGGAAATGAGATATGATTATTGGTTTTGGGAAAGTGAGATGTGATTATCGAGATATTACGGAGATTGATTTGAGTAAACGGTATATTATGATTTTGGAATTTCAACTCGATTGCTTTGATATGTGATTATGTGATAGAATGGAACTTGTGTGTTTATTTAAAGGCATGTTTTGAGTAATGCGGTACCTCTACTTTTAAAGCTTACATTATGTGATATGTGTTTTGGTTAAGTTGTTGCGCTTATTAAAACTAGTTGCTTCGAACACTTATACCTACCTTATGCCGTTGTCACAGACTATGCCTTCACTAGCTTTTGATGAGTCTGAGGAAGTCCTTGCTGTTGCTAGTTCACCAGCATTGACTCTCATGACGGTTGCGCAGGGTGATCCTTATGAGATCGCCCGTCACTCTAGTTCATCATCAGATCGTCCTAGTTCGTCTAGGCAGCTCACTTTACATCAGGTTTTAGTGAGAGCACATACTCCTAGGCTTGCTTATGGCACTGCCCGCATGTCCGTGCGACCACCATCATCACCTATCCGTGTAGCAGCATCACCATGTCTTAGGAGGCCTAGATCTCCTAGTGTACCACCTCAGGATTTACCTGCACAGAGACTCCGACTTATGGACTCTCCCCCTATAGATGAGGGTGAGGAGGAGCATGAGGTCGAGGAGGAGGATGAGATTGAGGAGCAGTATGTTGGTGAGGATGAGGATCCTCAGGAGGAGGATGATGAGGATATCCCATAAGGGGGTAATCCTCCTTTGCAGAGTCCTGCACATTCTGCTAGACCAGGTTCTCCTTTGCCTGAGCCTGAGTCCCCTGGACAGCCTTTAGACATCGATTCACCACCTTACTCACCTTATATAGGTAACCCGTTAGGATCAGAGATACCATCAGAGATTGCTTCAGAGCCCGAGGCATATGGTGAGACGGGTTTGATGTGGGAGAGGATTACCTCTCAGGGTACTAGGCTGAGTAGATTGAAAAATCGTTTGGTTGGAGTGTCTAGAGCTAGTATTGAGGATCTTAGAGCTGATATGGGTACGGTAGTCAGGAGGACTAGGGTTTTACATGATGGTATGTCAGAGCTCCAGGAGCAGGTTAGGGACCTGGTTAGAGGGTTCGCGACAGCACGTGATGCTGATAGAGCGATTTGGCGTAGGATTGGTGAGTTGGAGAGAGAGGTCGTAGAGCTTAAGAGCGATCGCGACGCTCGACGTGTTGAGTTAGCCTCTTTGTGGAGAGAGGTTGACGATGTTAGGAGATCAGTGAGTGATATTCGTAGACGTGGCTAGATAGTATTAGATTTATGGTTTGTACCATCTTGAAACTGAGTAGTACTCGGTTCGAGATGTAGGATTATCCTAGTTGTCTTACTAGTATCGTTGTTAGGATCATTTTTGGATTTCTTCGAATCCTTCCCTGTATTTCCACTTGTGAAACCTATGAGTTATGGTTATTGGAACGTGCATCCTTAGCTATGATGCGGTATTTGATTGTTTCGCTTTGGTATAGCGTTATCCTTGTTAGCCTTGAGTATGTATTCAGGCGTTATGTAGTGACCCTTGGAACCCAACTCTATTTTAGGGCGTAAATTGTGAACTTATGAAACTGTTCTTCTTGCCCCCAGAATGGTGGCAACAAGACGAAACTCGCTTAGAAACAACCGAGCAGCTCCTGCTGTTGTTGTTGCCCCTGGTCGTTGAGGTCGTCGCCCGACCCCGACAACACCACCTGTTGAGAACCCGAACATTGATAACCCAACTGTAGGGAACCTGAATGTGGATGACCGTGCTGAGAATGGTGTTGTTCCACAAAACCCTCCACCTGTGAACCCAACCCACATTGATCAGCTAGTGTCGCAGCGTGTCGTTGAACTGCTAGCTGAGGCTAATCTCTCTAACACTTCTAGTGGAACCCCAGTGCTGAATCGAACTCGAGGTTGTACCTATAAGGAGTTCCGATTCTGTGGTCCCATAGATTTTGGAGGAACTGAGGGAGTAGTTTACCTAACTAGGTGGTTGGAGAAAACTGAATCTGTGTTTGCTGTGAGTAACTGTGATGAGGATTGTAAGGTTAAGTATGCAACCTTCACTTTGAAGGACGAGGCGTTGACCTGGTGGAATAACTACCACAGAGCAGTAGGAATTGATGTAGCTTATAGTATGTCTTGGACTCAATTTAAGGCTCTACTGATTAAGACTTAGTGTCCTAGGAATGAAGTTAAGAAGTTAGAAAGTGAGTTCTGGAACCATAAGGTTAAGGGTACTGACATGGCGACTTATACTCATCGTTTCCAAGAGCTATCCTTGCTTTGCCGTGAGATGGTTCGTAACGAAGAACTTAAGATTGAAAGGTATACTGATGGATTGCCTTTAGCTACTCGAAATGATGTCATCGCTGCAAAGCTAGTCAGTTTGCATGAGGCAATTGCTGTGGCTCAGAGTCTGATGGACTCTTGTGTGTTAGAATTAGGAGATAAGGGTAAGAGTGATAGGAACGATAAGAGGAAGAGGAATGAAGTTAAAAAAGGGAATGGCAACAAACGGCAAGAGACAGCCAGAGTGT
The DNA here is from genome assembly GCA_019973895.1 of Chrysanthemum seticuspe. Classification (NCBI taxonomy): domain Eukaryota; kingdom Viridiplantae; phylum Streptophyta; class Magnoliopsida; order Asterales; family Asteraceae; genus Chrysanthemum; species Chrysanthemum seticuspe. Next base: position 332,783,327 of record BPTQ01000005.1, read on the forward strand.
TCGCCATAGGAAATGGAGATAAGAAAGGTTACAAAGGTAGTAAGCCTGTGTGTGGTCGTTGTAACCGACACCATCATGGACCATGCCCGATTGTGTGTAGGAAGTGCTCCAAAGTAGGACACATGGCCAAAGACTGTAGGTCCCGACCACTTGCTGCAGCCCAAACTGCACAAGGAGCGGACTGGAAGGCCACTGTCACCTGTTTTGGATGTGGAAAGAAGGGACACTTTAAGAATGAGTGCCGAGAGCCGTGGATGAGAGGAAATCCCGGTAATGTAGGAGGATTTGCTAACCGAGGTGTAGGAGGTAATGGCTTAAACCCTGTGAAGCGTGAGGTTGTGGAAAACCAGGGAAACAATGGTGTTAGGAATCAGTAGAGAGACATGGGAACAGCGCGTGTTTACACTATTGGGAAGGAAGCTGGTGAGGACCCTAACGTAGTTACGGGTACGTTCCTTCTCAATAATCGCTATTCTTCCATACTGTTTGATACTGGCGCGGATATGAGTTTCGTATCCACCAATTTTATGCCATTACTAGGAATCTCCCAAACACCTCTAGGGTTTAGTTACGATGTGGAATTAGCGAATGGGAATAGAGAGAAGATAGACACCGTAGTTCGAGATTGTACCTTAAGTTTCCTAAACCGCCCGTTTAGTATAGATCTGTTGCCAGTTACCTTAGGAAGTTTCGACGTCATTATCGGAATGGATTGGTTATCGAAGAACGGTGCTGATCTGTGCTAAACCGTCAAGTTATCTCACACAAGCTAGCCACTTGTGAATGGCTAACCGTAAGAAACTTAAAACAGTTAAAGCACAAATGCAATGAAGATCTGGAGAATATAGTGGATTCCCGGGTCGTTAAGTCCCACGGAGACTCAATGGTGTGTAAACACTTGATCAGATGATAGAATGATCACTAAGGATAGTGATCAGTAAGGATTTAGATGAATTATTACACTACTGATTGATTGGAATGTATTTGGACACAGAATAGAAAAGCACAACAATCAGATAAAAGAAACGTAAAACGTACGTTTAAAAACTACGTATACGTACAAAATAAAAAGTTAATCTAAGAAATAAAAGACCTAAAAATATGAAAATGACATTTTTGAAATCCTAAAAATAAATGAAAATTATTAGAAAAAGAAAATTATTTTTACAACTATTTATTTAATTATTATTAATTAAAAACTATTTTAAACTATTTATAAATACTCTAAAATAAAAGAAAATATGAAATAAGGCTAGAAAAATAAAATTATGATATAGGAAAATCTAAAATATTATAAAACTTATTTTAAAATTGAAAATATATTTTTTACACTTTTTATCTAATTATTACTAATTAATTATTATTTAAAATACACTTAAATACTAGAAAATATAAAATAAACCTGGAAAAATGAAATTTTAACTTGGAAAAATCTAAAATATGATAAAACTAATTTTAAAACTGAAAAGATATTTTTTATGCTTTTTAATTATTTATTACTAATTATTTAATACTTTTAACTATTTAAAATTATAATAAATACTAAACAGATTAAGAAAATTATGAAACTTTTTCTAAAAATAACTTAAGGTGACAGAAAACTAAGAAAAATATATAAACAAGATTTGCTTAATAATAAGCTGAAAAGAAAAATCAAAAAGCTAAAACCTATTAAATAAATGCTATCACTATATTTAAATTGATGTTTTTCTGGTTTTTCTTTTTGAAAACTACTTAACTACTGATTATAAGCTATTTTAACAAACACAAAAATTTTACAACTCAAAAATAAGCTATTTGAGTGAGCTTATGAGCAAACACTGGGCTTAAGAGCTTATTTTGGTGAAATAAGCTCAAACAAGCTCACAAGCTGAAACAAAAGCTCAAATAAGCTACAAATAGGCTAATGCTACTCAAATGAAGCTAAAAGACAAAGATAAGCACACTGATAAGCTAATAACAAACAAATAAGCACTTATATCACACTGGTGAACTAAACAGAAATGGGACAAAGTTAGAGCTTATTGCAGCCCTAGCAAACAAGTTCCAAAATAAAAAATTAAGCTTGGGTTCTCAAGATGGCTAGGTCAGCTACCCAAAGAACCAAAAATCACAAGATTAGACCAACAATTAAGCTCTATGTGAGCTTTTGATTTAGCTTGTAAGACTGGTGCACAAGGCACTTTTTCAGAACAGGTTCTCACAATAAGCTAGTTAAAAAGTACTTAAAAAGCTGATTAACAGAGAACTAGTATTTTTCTAATTTAGTTTAGCAGCTATATTTTAATATCCTAGAAGCTTATGAACTAACTCTTATTATTAAGCACCCAATAAAATTCTAAGTTTTATTCAAAAACGGGTATTAAGAAATTTGACTTTTTTAATTACACTAAGCAGTTGACTTTTATGAATTTCTAATGATCCTAGATGATTTAATTTGTTATATTGGGCTAATATTAGACTGAATTAGGCTATATAAACAACCTTTACACTAGTATGCATGATTATGGAGTCTAAATTTCCAACAGTTAAGTAGGAATTAGATTCAAAGATCATTTTGACTTTTTTACTAATAAGTACTGGGTTTTATGCTTGAACTGAACTATAAAATACTAAAGATACATGAAACAATAACAAACAATAACACCACAGACCTCTATCTCAGATAAATAAACTAATCCAAACACCCTTTATTAGAACTGTTTTGAAGTTTTTAACACACAAACAAGATTTTAATCCAAAAAAGCCATTAATTAACTTGCATTAACTGTTTTTAGACAGGTTTAAACCAGAATTAACAAGGTTAGATTACTATTGCTAGGAAATGCAAATTTCAAAGGAAGTGCTTACAATATGAGTTCATGCACAAGGTCTGAGAATCACTCCTATATGCTTACCACTAAGCTCTAAACCATAATCAATCCAAGTATTACCATGCTTCAGCTTCTGATCTTCATTCCCACAGATTTTTAATTTTTGACTAATTTTTTTTTTGATATTTTGGAGAATTTTTCTATTTTGAATGTAAACTGAGTTTTAAGGATTCTAAAGCTTAGAAAAGCTTCTATAAGAGCTTATATGAGCTTATAAGCCTCTGACAACAACTGATATTAACCTTCAATTATTTTGAGAATTCGAATTGGAAAATTGCATAATCTTGAAATGAACTTAAAACTGAAATTGATGTTTAACAAAGATTTTATTACACACTAATGATCTGAATTACAGAGCTTAAAAGTTTAGACATACACTTGAACACTTAAAATATAAAAAACGACATACAAGAAATAAAATTACACTAGATACTTTGATACATTGCACCCCACTTGTATTTATTGAGCTTTTCCAGTCTTGTCGACATTCTTGAGCAAATCCCACCTCAATCCAGCCGTTGGATTAAACCAGATCATCAAAATTGCCAAATGGCAATTTTGGCGCCAATTTCCATTTGAGCAGGTTTTTTCTAATTAATGGGATTTGGACTTTGTGGAGGTGGAAGGAGAGTTAGTAGAGAGCTGTAAAGGTGGGGTGAGGTGGAAAGGTGGAGAACAAGTGGTGAAAACCACTGGTTTTGACGTTACAGTGGTGGGAGAGACGGGTAAATAGTAACACTGGTTTTGGGCGGGTTTTTGACTTTTTGACCGGGGTATTTAATAACGTGGGTGGATTGGGCTTGGGAAGGGATTGGGCCTAGGGATTTAGGATTGGACTGGATTTGGACTTGGGTTGTTAACAACCAAGGGTGTCCGTTTGGTATTAATTAAGCACAAGGACCAAAAATGTAATTCTGCCAAAGTTGAAGGACCAATCTTGCCAATCTTCCAAAGTTCTTACAAGGACCAAACCTGCCATAAATAAATAGAACAAGGACCAATGATGATTATTTTCCATTTTTAAATGTCCAAGGACCATTTTTGTCATTTTTAAAAGTTGAGGGACTAAAGTTGTAATTTTGCAATTTTTGATTTCAAGGACTTGTTTTGACAACTTTATGAATCCCTAAGGACTTAAAATGATATTTTTCTTTATTTTGATATACCAGGGACTGTTTTTGACAACTTTTTAAACTTGGGGGACTAAAACTGCCAATTATGCAAACTTGATACGTTTTTCACCAGATTTTGATGTTTTTGCATTTAAAACACATAAAACACTTGTTTGTGATATTTTCATCATTTTGATGCATTTCTGAGTGTTTTCAGATGTTTTTGGCATTCTAAATGGTACAAAAATGATGAGTATTTGTACACTCATCAGTGCACACATCATCTGTGATGAGAAGGTTGTGCGTTTACCGTATGGCGGAAAAGTTCTGAGCATACAAGGAGATCGTAGCGACTGTGGAATTCCTTCCCGGTTGAGCATCATCTCTTGTATTAAGGCTCAGAAGTACATCGATAGAGGAGGTTGTCTTTTCTTAGCTCGAATTTCTGAAAAGAAAAGCGAGGAGAAGAATGAAAGAAACCTTAATGATGTACCCGTCGTTAGAGAATTTCCGGATGTGTTTCCCGACGATTTTCCAGGGATTCCACCTGTTCGATAAGTGGAATTTCAAATAGAGTTGATACCCGGTGAGGCACCCGTAGCCCAGGCACCTTATCGACTTGCTCCAAGAGAATTGGAGGAACTGTCTAAACAGTTGGCTGAATTGTCAGAGAAGGGATTCATTCGACCAAGTTCGTCGCCGTGGGGAGCACCAGTGTTGTTCGTGAAGAAGAAGGATGGATCGTTTAGGGTGTGTATTGATTATAGGGAATTGAATAAGTTGACCGTGAAGAACCGATATCCGTTACCTAGAATAGATGATCTATTCGATCAACTCCAATGAGCTAGTGTGTTTTCTAAGATCGATTTACGATCTGGTTACCACCAGCTTAGAGTTCGAGAAGAGGATATCCCTAAGACTGCGTTTAGGACTCGTTATGGACACTATGAATTCCAAGTGATGTCGTTTGGCTTAACCAATGCACCAGCGGTTTTCATGGACCTCATGAACCGAGTGTGTAAGCCATACCTGGATAAGTTTGTGATAGTATTCATAGACGATATCTTGATATACTCTAAGAGTAGTGAGGAGCACGAAGAGCATTTGAGGCTCATTTTAGGATTGCTGAGAGAGGAGAAGCTATATGCCAAATTCTCTAAGTGTGAATTTTGGATTCCGTCCGTGCAATTCTTAGGTCATGCGATAGATAGTCGAGGTGTTCATGTTGACCCATCTAAGATTAAGGCCATTAAGGAATGGGCAGCTCCTAAGAACCCATCAGAAATCAGACAGTTTCTAGGTTTAGCAGGCTATTATAGGAGATTTATTGAGGGATTTTCCAAGATAGCTAAACCGCTGACCAAACTAACCCAGAAGGATGTTAAGTATGAATGGGGAGAAAAGGAAGAAGAAGCATTCCAACTTCTGAAGGAGAAGTTGTGTAGTGCACCTATCCTAGCTTTGCCTGAAGGAAGCGAAGACTTTGTCGTGTACTGCGACGCTTCGCATAAAGGCTTAGGTGCTGTTTTGATGCAGCGTGAGAAGGCGATTGCTTACGCATCCCGACAACTTAAGAAGCATGAGAAAAACTACACCACCCATGACCTTGAGTTAGGTGCTGTAGTGTTTGCTCTTTGGATCTGGAGACATTACTTGTATGGAACCAAGTGTGTAGTATTTACCGACCATAAGAGTTTGAAGCATATCTTAGATCAGAAGGAACTGAACATAAGACAACGTCGTTGGTTAGAATTGCTTAGTGATTATGACTGTGAGATTCGTTATCATCCTGGTAAGGCTAACGTTGTGGCTGATGCCCTTAGTCGTAAGGAGGACATTTCACCCCTACTCGTTAGATCTTTAGGAATGACCATTGTTTCGCCCTTACCATCCCATATTTTAGTCGCCCAAGCAGAGGCATTGACGGAAGAGAACCGTCCTTATGAGAATCTTCATGGAATGGTAGAAAGTGAAAACGGCTTCTTGAAGCATTCCGATGGAACATTATGCTTCAGAGACAAAAGCTGGGTACCATTTCATGGTGGAATCCGTGAGTTGATTATGCACGAGTCGCATAAATCAAAATACTCTATTCATCCCAGAGCCGATAAGATGTATCAGGATCTTAAGAAACTTTATTGGTGGTCCAATATGAAAGCTGATATAGCTCAGTATGTTAGTAGGTGCCTGACTTGTTCTAAAGTTAAGGCTGAACATCAGAAACCATCAGGACTTTTAGTTCAACCCGAACTCCCGGAATGGAAATGGGAGCGAATAACCATGGACTTTATCACTAAATTACAGAGGACAGTTAGCGGCAATGACGTTATCTGGGTAATAGTTGATCGTTTAACTAAGTCTGCTCACTTCTTAGCTATTAGTGAAACCGATAGTCTTGATAAGCTTGCTCGATTGTATCTTAAGGAGATAGTATCGCGTCATGGAGTACCGATATCTATCATTTCTGATAGGGATAGTCGTTTTACATCCCACTTTTGGAAGTCGTTACAGACAACATTAGGAACGAATTTGGATATGAGTACTGCTTACCATCCACAGACCGATGGTCAAAGCGATACTATTCAGACTTTAGAGGATATACTTAGAGCATGTGTTATTGATTTCGGCAAAGGTTGGGAGAGACACCTCCCTTTGGCCGAATTCTCCTATAACAATAGTTATCACTCTAGCCTTAAGGCCGCCCCATTTAAGGCACTGTATGGCCGAAAATGTCGTTCTCCTGTTTGTTGGGCTGAAGTTGGCGAGAGTCAACTTACAGGTCCCGAACTTGTCCTAGAAACCACTGAGAAGATAGCACAGATTAGAAACCGGTTGCAAACCGCTCCTGATACACAAAAGAGTTATGCCGATAAGAGGCGGAAACCTTTAGAATTTCAGGTTGGAGATCGTGTTATGTTGAAAGTTTCTCCTTGGAAAGGAGTGATTCGTTTTGGAAAACGTGGAAAACTCAATCCCCGATATATTGGTCCCTTTCCAATCCTGGAAAGAATCGGACCGGTAGCATACCGCTTGGAGCTACCATCGGAACTGAGTAGTGTACACAATGTCTTTCATGTTAGTAATCTTAAGAAATGTCTTTCGGAGGAAAACATAGTTGTGCCCTTAAGAGATATTCGTATTGATGAGAAATTGAATTTTGTTGAGGAACCGATTGAGATTATGGATGGTGAGATTAAGAGGCTGAAGAATAGCCGTATTCCGATTATTAAAGTTCGTTGGAACTCCCGGCATGGACCGGAGTTCACTTGGGAACGTAAGGACGTTTTCCGTAGGAAGTATCCTAAACTCTTTATGACATCAAGCAACTCGAAGTGAAACCCGGGACGGGTTTCTTCTGAGGCTGGGACAACTGGCAAATTTAGGGAGTCTATTTTAGGTAACCGCATTACGCTAAATTAAACTGAGAATTGCCTTTAACACTATTTTATAAACCGTGACTTGATTTTATATCGTCGATTGGTTTTTACGGTTTATTTCATTACTAAATGAGTTATCGTATGCGTTTTAACTCTATTTGTTAGGCACTATTCGATTCGGCACTAGAAAAGCCTAAAACAAGAGTTATTGTAACTTTTAGACCGTAACTCGAAAATTGACAAATAAATAGTCAAAACTCGTGGAAAAACGTAAGTAACAATGTTGGAAAGTTAAATAAATGTCTTGGGACACTCGGGGGACGATATGTGAGCTCGGGAATGGGTAAACGAGATATATACGAAAAGTTATAACCCGAACCCTCCCTTTTTAGTTGTAGTCGGCGCCCCCCCCCCCCCCCACCCCTTCCATTTTATTTATTTTCAAGTCCCTAGCTCAAGGATATAAATATCCCACCCAACCCTCATTTGAGACTTTCATTTCTCTCTCTAGAAAACACACACACTACTTTATCTCTCTAACTTCTCTCTAAAAACCCTAATTCACCACACCACCACCACCGCCGACCATAAATCCGGCCACCACCGTCGCACGGCGGCGCGTCTACCACCACCTCCACCACCAAGTTACGACCAGAAGGTACAATATGGTTATATCAATAGTGTAAGGTCTGTCAGAATCTATCCCGAGCCAACAAAACAAACCAATATCAATAGTGGCATTAGCAGCCAAGTATCCAATAGTAACCATTGTATTCGGAGGGGTGACCTCGGAATACCAAACCAATACGAGGGGAGTCCTCAAGTAGCCAATGGAGTGATCAGCTCCCAAAATGTGAGGGGGTGTATTGCACACACCAACCACATCACCAAACCATATATCAATACAAAACAAATACAAATCTAGGATGCATCCATACGCCCCCTGCAAAACAAATAGTGGCCATACAATATATCCAAAGCGCGCATAATCAATACAAATAAGGGGACGGTGTGCAACATCACTCGTGCACACTGGAGTCATGCCATTGGTGCATCAATGACACGGACATGGAACCCCCATGCCTAGTTAATGGCTCGGGTATCAACTGACAGGTCAAAGTGTACAATATATATAGTTCAATCAATATCAAAGGTCCAATATTAGCAGTTCACAAATCAAATCAGTAGTCCAATATCAAAGGTTCAATTATCAAAGGTTTCAATAGCAAAGGATCAATATCAAGGGTTCAATAGCAAAGCAAGGTTCAATATCAATATGGCAAGAGATCAAAGATGCAAAGAGATCACGAGAAACCTTAAGAGAAAGGTCAGAATATCTGTACCTTATTCGGAGCAAATGACAATGAACGTAAAATCAAGAGAGAGATCAATCCCGTCGCCCGGAACCTATACGAGTTAAATAACGCTTATTAACGATCAGACTACTCATTTTAGACGGCTTTCCATTTTTAGCAGGTTTCCACTTTTAGTAACTTTCCATTTTAGGTAACTTTCTATTTTAGGCAGGTTTCCATAATTAGCAGGTTTTGTCATTTATGATGCATTTAAAGACATATTATGTTAATTGAGTATTATTATACTTTAAGAATTATTTACGCTAAATTATGCAAGTGTAGGAATAACCCAAAGAACCTTAGGTCCATATTACACTAATTATACATGTGTTTACTCCTTTAATATGCTTAACACAAGTTAACTTAAATCCTTAAGTGAACCCTTTTACCTTGACATGACATTTACCCCAACACATAACCCCACACGTTCCATTTTCCCACAAAACAATTATAGACCATGCCTCAACTGTCTTTTACCATATCATGCATACATGCATGTTTTGGGCAATCATTTAAGCCTTATAAAAGTAAAGGTAACATATCTTTTTAAAGGTTCAAGATCAAATTTAAGACCAATAGTTTACACGATCTTTTTACTACTCGTTTATAGCTTGATGCCATGATAACGATATATGGTTATGACGTGCAAGATGAAGTCGAGGCATATTCAAAACAACATGCATATGGGTCGTATATATATGATGAATGCAAGTCCTTTTTCATTTGTTATTTTATGTGACAAGGTTATGATTTCATGTATCATTTTATGTGGTTTAACTTGTATATAATCATGTATATGGAGGGTAAAACCCACGACCAATTTCAGTTTCAAAACAGAATTTAGGGATACATCAGGTCGACAATATGGAGGTGTTTATTCATGATTTCATGTGACTTATATAACCGATAGTCTTAGCCATTTTAACATCTTATGTAGCATGCTTCCAGAATAAAAAAAAATGTGTGTAGGCTTCCCCTAACCCACGACCAGAGTATACAAACACAACCAGAAAATAATAGGGCGCATAAGATGACATAAACAAAGTTTTCTCATGGCTTATTTAGCGACATATGTTAGGTTGTTTCTTAGCTTTTCTTTAACCGTTTTGCGCGACATGAATAAGTGAAGGAAACCATGCGTAACATGGGAGTAACCCACGGCCAGAAACAGAAAATGAGGGTGTGGGTGATACCTAGTAGCGTGTAAGGAAAAGGAGAAGGAACGAGGCTCAGATGAACAAATGAAGTCACTCTCTTTGTGCTACAACTCCACGACCAGCAGCCACCAACAAGTCACCACAAACAAACCAAATCAGAGGTTGTAAATGTCACGAATATTAAGCCTTGAAAACGATTTCGAAAGCCTTACCTTGGCTGTGTGGGCGTCGACAGAAAGGAAAGAGGAGGGTGAAAGAGGAGCCTTGTTTTGCCATCACTTTTGTTTAGGAGAATAAGGGTTTTATTTTGTGATTTTATTTGAATGATAAATGTAGAATAAAGAGGAAGGTGAATTAGAATTTAATGTGATAAAATCATGGGAGTAATTGACGTTGGTGATGGCCGAACAAAAAGGAAAAAAAACAAATGGAGCGTTTATTTTGGGTTGACTAATGGGGAAAATAAAGACTAATTCAATGTAATTTAATTTACTTTAAAAGTGTTAATGTTATTTAGTTTAAATGCTCATTGTAATATGTACATATCACTAGTCCAAGCAACTTATATAATGTGTGATTTTTATTTGGTAGGCATAAGTGTAGATAGATTTTTATCATCTTGCATAAATCATTTATAAGTTAATTAAGTGTTAGACTTAGTTAACGAGCTTGAATTATTTTACGTATTTCGTATATATTAACCTGAGGGGTAAAATGGTCGTTTAACATGTTTGAGATTTTAGGGTTTTACAGATTTGGTAGCTTATTGATTGGTTTAGTTGAGGTTTGGATGAGTCGCGTGGAGCCGAAAAGCTTTTAGAAGTTTGTTTGGTTCACGTGGTCTTGACCGCGACCGTGTCATGACCATTAGGGTCATAACATTGGTTTCGAGTATAATTGGTTGATTGATTGGTAGGCGAGATTGTTTTGAGTTGGTTTGGGATTGAATTGCGACGTTATGACTATTAATTATGGACTTGATATATATATTGTTGACTTTGAGCTACGTCGGCGTCACTTTTACTTTTTAGTCAATAGTTGACTCCGACAAAGGCGTAACATGGACTTTAGTATAATTTGGACAATTGATTGATTAAAAGCCGAGAAGTTATGACTCGTGCTTGTGGACTCGAAACGAATAACGTTACGAGATTTATAATGGGATTTGACGAAATATATATATTATATGAAAATGATAATAAAACTATGAAATGTAAATAATAATGGGCTTTTGTACCAAAAATATCAATAACAAGATTTATCTTGTTATTTACTAGTTTTAAACGGAAACTAACTACTAAATTGGAAAGGTTTTGTAATAAATAAGTAATTTTGGTTTCGAGTACACGTTGATCAATAAATGTCAATCGTGGACATTTAATATTAGTTGAGTATTTATTTGCGTTATGTGTGCATGGGTTACGGATAACCTAGCATTAATATTGTTGATCCACGTAGGTAGCGGATTTATTAGGTTGACGAATCAAATAAGAGCCCGCTAGGTACATTGGGTAACCTTATTAATGGGCGACTTATCCTTATGACTCTTTTGGATACGATTGATTTATGGGATAATAAGCGACACGAATAAATGAATGAGTTTATCGAGTTGACGAATTCGATAAGGTCTACTATTTATTCCGAAACTTATTGAACTATGGAGCTTATCGTTTAAAGGTCTCATTGTGTCGCATTGAGTTATATATTGGTTGTTTGAGTGCATTCATGGCATCATATTGAGTTGATACACCCACACATGAGGATACCAAACACTAGGATTAATGGTGAAACGAGACGTTTTTGGAAATAAAGAAATGGAGTATATTGGGGTAGATAACGTTGATTTTGAGGAATATATATATTAAGTTGGTCTACATTAATAGGTTGTGCCGAGTCGATAGTTGATGTGCTGTGATTTATGTTATCTTCTGCTAGTGATATTTTGTGCGTTGATTGTGAGTTGATTGCTTGAGTTGAGTTTCATAGCCCCACTTTTATATACGTTTTAACTACGTTTTGAACTATTTTGGGGTGAGAATCATGCTACTGTTTTTGGACCGTTAAAACTATTAGGATTTGCTTATATGCTTGACTGAGTAGATAGATGTGCGATAGTTGTTGCCTTAGTTTAGGTTTAACCGTGCCTAACTAAGAATAGACTTCTATCTCGACCTAGCCCGGGGTTGGCAACTGTTCTAGAGGTTGCCACGACAGTGCTGGACTAGAGTCGCAGGGGCCCGAGTAAGTGATTATATGGTTGGTGATCCGGGTAGGATCTGTGCGTGTGCAAACGGTATTATTCTATCTAAGTCTTGCATAGCAAATCAACTCTTATTGGTCCACTATGATTTTGTTGAACTTAAACCTATGAACTAACCAGCGTAAGCTGACCTTTTAGCATGATTTCTCAGGTATTTGAGAGATGTTTGGATTATTTGATGTGTGGAAGCTTGGCATGGAGGCGTGGTTCAAGGATCATTTTCTGACTCTGATAAACAATGGGGACCTATTTTGTTAAACTATGTTTTGGGCCTAAAATTTATATCTTCGAATTAAATGTTGGAATATTTGATTTGAGATTGGTTTTAAATGGTTAAATGCTTATCTTTTATTTTACTTGTGTGCGATACCAATCCAAAAGTAACGCCCCGAAAACTAGATTAAGTCTTCCGCTGTACCGAGATTTGGGGGTGTTACAGCCGCAAGACCCGAGGTACAAGACCAAGAACCACCTTGGCAGCCATGTGGGCCGAGGTACACAATCATAAGCCTTGAGGAAAAGGCTCGTTTTGAGGCGATGGGTATTGATACGTGCACAAGAGACCGAGTCTTCATTAGCTTACGGATATCAAACAACTGATATCTATCTCCATTATCTCCATATGTGCATGCATATTTAATATTGAATAAGTTGGTTCCATGCACAACTATTTACATGCATGATTTTAGGTTTGCATTTCCCATGTTCTTTAACATTCGTAGAAGTTAGGATAGTGGTACGTCTTCTCACTACAACAATGTGGGCTTTCGCAGGGAAAATATTAGAGCTTTCATCGGGGACATGTCCCCTGTGAAACCTTTCCCCGGGGACATGTCTCCGGCGAAAGTCCCCCGGCAATACCCTCTCGAAAATACTTTCCCCGAGGACCTATGACCACCTTTACCGAGGACTGGTGGGTCCCACAGCCATGTGTCGCCGGTCAAACGAGTCCGACGTGGCTCTTATTTTTGCCGAGGACCTGTCCTCGGAGAAAAGTGTTTTTAAAATATTTATTTAATTGCATATTTAATATTGAATAAGTTGGTTACATGCACAACTATTTACATCCATGATTTTAGGTTGCATTTCCCATGTTCTTTAACATTCCTAGAAATTAGGATAGTGGTACGTCTTCTATTTAGTATTTATATGTAACTTGTATTTGAAAATGAATAAAAAAGAAAATTGTTTACAGTCTTAGTTTAATTCTCTCTTGTTTTCTTGGAGTCTTGCCCGCTCTAAGGGCCTCATCAAATCCGTCTCTTTTATCTATTTCTTGGGAGATTGACCATCTAAATCGGTCTTATAACAGTTTCTATTACTATTGATGATCCCGTGAAAATACCTCGAGTTTTCATCCTCTCCAAAGCCCATCTCAACTTGGTTTTTTGACAAAGATTTTTGGCTTTAAGGTGATCAATGTTTGAGAGCTCTTTAACTGTATTCGCCCTTAGGAAAATATCTTCTGTGGTAAGCGGTGATGACTCGGCCTTCAAATCGATATTATTCAAGGTGACTCGAAGGGAATCTGCATTTACGACACAAGCTGAGCGCCAAGGCTTTAGCGAGGATTTAAGCTTCTGTTTACATTTAATTAAACACCAACAATTTATAGACTTTTTCTTGTCATAAACCTTTTTTTCATTGTGTATAAACTTTATAACGTTTATGAATAATTAAAAGATGATTTAATGGTTAATTAATCAGTTGCTTACATTTTGTGACAATGAAAAGTTTATGAACTCGAAACTATTAGAGAACTTCTCATAAACGATCGTACATCATGGGCACTGCTTCTTAAGTAAGCCCTTCTTCGAATAAATCATCCGAATTTTTTTTTGTTTATTTTCGTAAAATATTTGGCTACTAATAAAAAACCGACCTCAACTAGGAAACAATTTTAGTTCAAAAGTTTTGTAAATACTTAACTTCCTCTCTACGAAACATTTACCCTTTATAAAACTTTCTACTAAAAAACTTCATAATTCTTAAACCCTACTAAAACCCTGATCCAAAAACAATCGTTCTAAATCATGGCGGATTTGACAACAGAACCCTGTCCTGACCGAATTATATTCCACACGGGTTGTTTCTTCGTTATGGGCGCAGTAGGTGGGACAGCTTTTCACTTCCCAAAAGGACTATACAACTCTCCACGTGGCGCACGTTTCATAGGCGGAGCACAAGCTGTCCGGATGAACGCGCGCGCGCCACGTCTAGGTGGATATCTTGCAGTATGGGGCGGATTAGTTTCCACCTTTGAATGTGCTTTAGGTTACGCACGCCAAAAAGAAGATCCATGGAACTCGATACTTGCTGGCGCAGCTGCTAATGGCTTGCTTTCTATGCGAAAAGGGTTTGGACCTATGGCTAGGGCGGGTTTGGGTGGTGCTGCTTTTTTTGCTTTCTTAGAAGGGATCGGTATTACGCTTACTAAGTTTGCCGGTGCACAACAACAGATGACGCAGGTTATGTTTGAAGAGGCGCCACAGATGGGAGACAAGGCACAGCAGGCTGCTGCACCGTCGTGGTTTGGTGGTTTTATTGGACAAAAGAAAGAGGAAAGTTTGGAGAGTTTTGATTCGCCTATGCCGCCAACTTTTGATTTTGAATGAATGTGAGTTTCATGTAGTAACAACTTATTTTACAAGATTGACATGTTGTAGTTGTCACCAAAATAATAAACTAATATACACATTTGTCGTCATACGAATTGAACAGAAAAATTTATATTTGTCATACGAATTGAAAATAATAATAATAATAATACTAATAATTTATTTGCATTTTACAGGAGTCACTTTAGGTCTTTGAATATTTAATACCCCCAATTTTCTAAAGCCCTTTAGGCTCGACGCAGTAAAGCCAAACAATCGACTAAGTCGATCGATCGCCTTACTGTGGCTTAGTCGATCGAGTGTCTTTTGAAACCATCTTGGTCGAGTTCACGATCGAAATACATTTCAACTTTTTCGAATATATTACCGTTAACATGCAACGGTTAAAAAAATAACCTTATAAATACACAATACAAACACACTTCAATCCACAAATCTATTTCACACAATTCAAACTCAAAATACTTCTCAACACAAGATTTATTATGGCTTGCCGTCTCCCCCATTCCGTTGAAGATATGAAAATGTACGTTAACAAATAATGCGAAGAAGATGATATTGCTCGAAAAAACGCTATTATAGACGTTATCCATCTGTTTGAGCAGGCAAAGGCAGAGAAGCAACATATGAGAGAAAACTACAAGAGTTGCAACGACATTACACCTGAACAAAAAGCTGTGATCGACAAATTTTTTATGGATGAAGCCCGCAAAGACTACGACATTGCTGACAAGTTGTGGAGTGTGTTCAACAGATAACAAACAACATCAGTACCAAAATCAATTGGAGCTATCGGGAGAACGAAAAAGATGGTGTAGGTGCATCAACTACGACTACCAATTGAGGAATTTGCCGATTATCGGACTCCCTCGTATGACTCGGTATGCGGGGAGCATTCAGATTTGATTTATGATTTATGTATTTCGTATCGTTTTTATATTTAATATATTATTGTTTTTATTTAGTATTGTAACATTTTAATTATTAATGAAATTTTAGTTTATGTTAAAAAAATATATATATTATATATATATTTTTAATGATCATGGTCGCCCTTACTGGGGCACCCAATCGCCTGAAGGTCGCTGGAGAAAGAAAGCTGATGTGGCAGAGAAAATGAGAGGGATTGGGTGCCCTTACTGGCGGCAGCCTTTGGTCACATATTTTGGTGAGCATTATCTTGAGATCTCAATATATAAAAAGCCCTTATTACTCAAATTGCTAAATTTATCAAGGATGTTTTGCTTATTTATTATTTATTTTTTAAATCCGTATCATATCACTAAATCCTTATTTGAGTTGAAGAAACACAACGAAGTCAATACTTTTATTATCACTAAATAATGAATTAAGCTCATTTAATGCTATAAATTCTAATTACTTTTAGCCGATACTAAAACAAATTAAACGTTTCAAGTATTACTCATGAATAGTTTGTGAATAAAAGGACAATAATAAACTATTTTTCAACAAACAAACATGAACACCAATGTCCATTTGTTTAAGTGTTCAAATTAGTTCGTTTGTTTGATTAACCAAAACTAACACACACCAACAAGCCTCGTTCGTGTTGGTTTGGTTCTTTAGCCCTACTTATAGGTTATCTTAAAGCAAAGTTTGGTTTTTTTCCCTCTTCTTTATATATATTATTTTTCTCTATCTTCCGTAAACTCTTAGATTCTCATTGTGTTCTTGATTTAATAATTAAATGTTCTATAAATCTAATGAATCGAAAAACCACATTTTTTTAAGAGAAAAAAATACAAAATTTGAAAGGCCTTATGTTAAAATTTCGCTTTAGGCTTCGACAAAGCTTGAGCCACCCCTGAGCAAAGATTTTAAGTTAAGGGATGAACTTAAGGTAAAAGTTATAAGAATATATATTATATAGCATCAAAAATGTTGTTTTTAACCCATGATAACCTAACACCATGATAATTAGGAATTAAGCTAATTTAGAAAAGAATATAGTTTGACAAGTGATTTTCTTTTGTTGTCATATCATGTTTGTTAAGTTATTTGTTTTTGTAAATTTAGCATAAAATCGATAAGAATAAAGGGCCTAATTGCAAAACCTTTTAAGAAAATAACTTCTATGCTCAATAATTACTTAATAAAATGAGTTGATTAGGGGTGAGCATACACTCTGTTATTGCTTTTTGGTCTTTTTAATAGATAATGAGAGTGTGTTTAGTTAAAGAAATAATTCTCTTGGTTTTGTAAAAAATTGGAAGAAAAATTTATCTTTACAAAACACTTGAAAATATAGAAAACGCGTTTAGTTGATGTTTATATTTTCTATTTTGAAGAAGAGGAATGAGGGTTAGGGGTTACCAAGAAAAAAGTAAAATATGTTTTGTAATTTTCTTTGTTAAGTTAGGAAATAGGGGATTTTGTGTTTTGCAAAACATTTTATTGAAAAACACTTATTTGAACACGATCTTTGTTTTTCTTATTTTCCACAAAACATTTTGTAAAAAATAAAGATGTTTTCCCCCAACTAAACGCACCCTAAACTTTCGCTCATGAAAAGTTTTGGCAAAAAAAGTTAAAACATGTTAAGACAATGTTTTACCATAACAACTTTAAAAAACACTTATTCGTATCTTAAGATTTCAAATGGTGAAACCTTTCACAAATGATGAGTTTTTCAAAAAGTTTATGTAATTGGCATAAATAATATGCATATATATTTTTGCAAAAGCTTAAAATTACATATATATCCAATTTAAACTTATAATTACATATATATCCTTTTAAAAGCTTAAAAATTGCATATATATTCAACTTAACTTAATAATTGCATATATATCACTAGCTTCATAGCCCGCCCGGATGGGCGGGCTAGCTTCATGATAATACATGTCAAATTCTAAAATGTACGTAAAAGCAATCGTGTTGCCATCTTTGCCGTAAAAATCTATGTTGAAGTTGTTTTATCATACAAATCTATGTTGCTTATTCAAATACGAAATAATTTTTTTTGTAAACGGCGTTTTTTTGTAGAGTTTGTGTAGTTGCCATCTTTGCCGTAACATAGGACCTTCAAGCCTTTCTTGCTTTTGAATCTTGAAACAACCACATATAGTTGGTCGTATGAGACCCTACACACAAACAACGTGAACCTGTTTTAGACCATTGAGTTGGTTTCCATCGTTACCCTGAAACAAATAAATATGATCATACATACAAAGTAAAGAAATCCCTAAATCAGTAGATTTTACAAACTATAGTTTGATATAACTATGAAATAGTTGAAACTTTATTTAATGCAACTCAAACATGTATTACGTTTCGTTTATAAGAAATTCGACAAAACATGTTAATGACAGTGATAACCTTTGTTTCTGGGGGTAAAAGATCAACTAAAGCCAATTCACACTTTTGAGGCATCATCAGGAGAAAAGCTTAATGTAGTGCTTCTTTAGGCAAGACATATAACATCTATACATAATTGCATCCACAAGCAATCAATAGGACAATGTATACACGTATCAGTATAAACTCAACTCAAAGGTAAGCCAGTGAAACAAATTTTTTTACACATGAAAGCATTGTTTCCCTATCAACGTGAAAGAATGTATTGTTCAACTATAAAAGAGCAACACATCCTATATTTTATGTTAGCATTCGGTATGCAAGCAATATTTACCGTAACACATATCATGCAAATAAAAGAGCAACACATCCTATATATATATTCTAAGAGAAATCGATGTAAAAATTCGTTATGTTGAGTACAACAGGAAATTGTTACCAGTAAGTTGATTCAAGTTTGTCTTTGCTGTCAGATGATTTAGATGGTTGATCAGGAGAAGATTGTCCAGAAGTAGAAGGAACAAATTTGGGTCGTTTCTTGAACTGACCCAAAATCATTTTCATATTGTCGCAACCTTCACCACCAGAAGCGGGTGCCAAACACATGTCGAATACCTTCAAACACACTGTAGAGAGCTTACTTTCCTGTAGAAGATCAAATGAACAAAACAGAGTCAGTTTGAGCAAGTTTATTAGCTATTTGGGTTTAATCAGGCGAGACAATAGATCCAAATGGGCTAAAAGTTAAAAAACAATGTAATTTCCGGAAGCAAATCTACCGGTGATTAAACAGTGGTGGATTTACCGGCACCTCTGCCCCCATGATCACAACCCCACCAATTTTTGGGTCAATGACATTTAGTAGAAGGCATAGCTTCATCTCATCTTGCCTGACTATTGCAGCAAATGGATAAACGGGTATCTGGTTATCCTTTGACAACTTCTGAGTTTGGAAATCATTAACAATAAAATTTTCAATATTTTACTGTTATTTAATTTATAAAGATAGATGGGTCAGGTGGGTTGAGTAACAGGTCAAAAAAATTACACGTTGAAATTGGTCTTACTTTTAGTATCGGTGGAACTTAAATGTAACCAAATAATAAAAGAGCAAGCAATATGTACCGTAACACATATCATGCAAATAAAAGAGCAACACATCCTATATATATATTCTAAGAGAAATCGATGTAAAAATTCGTTATGTTGAGTACAACAGGAAATTGTTACCAGCAAGTTGATTCAAGTTTGTCTTTGCTGTCAGATGATTTAGATGGTTGATCAGGAGAAGATTGTCCAGAAGTAGAAGGAACAGATTTGGGGTCGTTTCTTGAACTGACCCAAAATCATTTTCATATTGTCGCAACCTTCACCACCAGAAGCGGGTGCCAAACACATGTCGAATACCTTCAAACACACTGTAGAGAGCTTACTTTCCTGTAGAAGATCAAATGAACAAAACAGAGTCAGTTTGAGCAAGTTTATTAGCTATTTGGGTTTAATCAGGCGAGACAATAGATCCAAATGGGCTAAAGTTAAAAAACACTGTAATTTCCGGAAGCAAATCTACCGGTGATTAAACAGTGGTGGATTTACCAGCACCTCTGCCCCCATGATCACAACCCCACCAATTTTTGGGTCAATGACATTTAGTAGAAGGCATAGCTTCATCTCATCTTGCCTGACTATTGTAGCAAATGGATAAACGGGCATCTGGTTATCCTTCGACAACTTCTGAGCCTCGAAATCATTAACAATAAAATTGTCAATAGTTTACTGTTATTTTATTTATAAAGATAGATGGGTCAGGTGGGTTGAGTAACAGGTCAAAACAAATTACACGTTGAAATTGGTCTTACTTTTAGTATCGGTGGAAACAGACCGGGTTGGGTTGTTCCACTGACAATTATTCCATTTTTTTATAAATAGTGGCTGTGGTAGTTACGACCTGAGTTAGCCAACTCACAAGTAAATGGTCTAAATTTGGCTGGTCTCATTGTAAGCTAAACTTTATTTGAGCTAAGAAAGGTAGATCGCAACCTGAGTTGACCAACTAATAAGTAAATGGTCTAAATTGCCATCTCTAGTCATATCTTTTATGTGGAACAAAGTTAAGTTGAATTGGCTTGTATAGTTTTATTTTTTACAAAGTTTAACAATGTTACTTAAAAAATATTTGGGCATTTTAACATGCATTTAAACTACAATATTGCCGGCTCGAGTATTGAAATCTTTAAATGCTTGAACGATTAGGTTCATACTAATTCAAGGTTTCTAACAATTCAAATTCTGATATTACATCGGATGAAAACCTACCAATTGCAGTAGCATAGAATGGTCATTTCGTATAATAATCTTTGGGATAAAATGGATGCACAAAACAATTGTACCTGTTCTTGGGCGGGACTGATTATAGTCGCAACATTTGAGATTGTCAAGTGCAACCTTCCTTTCATCAATGGAACTCCAATACCTCCATTTAACCTCCTACCTTGGCTATGGACTGCAATAATATCAACACTCAAGTATAAGTTTTCATTCATTTACACCATTTGTATACACACTTAATTTCACTCAAGTCAAACGGGTCATATTGGATCAGGTTTGACCACCGATAATGTGTTATTGCGAATAAACTGAACCAGATTATCCAACTATTTAAACGTGCATCCAAACAATATCTAACCATGTTCTGTTATACAGTTTTTCTTATCAAACACGTAATTACTTTGAGCATAATGGCAAAATGATCATACTCAGCATACGTCTCATTGTGATCAGAGCTAACAATCTCGATACAACAATTATCAATACCAGTCCCCTCTGAAACCGAAAGCAAATGCTAAACAGTCCTCACACTCCATCTAATGAATAACCAATTGTCATATAACAAAAGTCGTAATTATAAAGCATAAATAATCATCATCATAAAAAAATACTCCCTTTTTTCATAGATAAGGTTGTGTGAGATATACCTTAAACATTTACTACATTTCTCATTTAGAAGACATTTCACATCTTCACAAAAGCTAGTTAAATGACTGGAAGAAGTACATGCATCAACTGACCTGCCACAAAAATTATAAATAGTAGTGTAAAAAGTTTAGAAGTGTAAATTCGTTAGAATTAGATAGACATTTTATAACACCAGATAGCTTTTTTGGATTTATGCTATGTGAACTTTTCTTTTGGAGACCCTATAACATCTTTTTTAACTTGTATGCCTGTATACACAAAAACTATGAGCTAAAAGGGCACTTTCATCATAATTCAACAATGGTGAATGTGTACCTTTAAGTTGTAATAGTTTCATAACCAAACCCAAAATAACAAATGGAATCATGATGACTGCTTCATAATACAAAAATGCATATCGCCACCCGTAACGATCTCCAACCTAGAAATTGATAAAAATGGTTTATGAAAAGTCTTGGAATATAAATAGCATACAAAGTGAAATTCAAGCAAAGGAAAAACTGAAATAGTTACTTACCAATCCACCATAAACGTAGCCAAGAGCAAATCCGGTAGGTATACACATGTAAAATTTCCCAGCCATGTTGATTTCTATTATAACAAAATTGGTAAAAGTTTAGTTATTGAGCTACACAAACGAATTGGGTATTTGAAATAGCATTTGTATTATATTCGAATCTGCATCTATCAAACTGGAGGATAATACACATCAATTAACAGCTGAAAATTTGGGGATAATACACATCATTTGTATTATATTGCATCTATCACATTGTATATTTGAAATACCTCATTATCTTGTTAAAAAATAAAATTAAAAATTCATATTTCACATATCATCATTATAGCAGAAATGGTTTTTATGACACATGGTTAAAAAAAATTATCATCATCAAGGCAAGCGAAAAATGATAAAAAAAAAATAATAAATAAAAAAAATTGAACATTATCATCATCCACGTTAGAATAATAACATGTAATTGAGACAAAAAAATCAACCAAAAAAGATTAATAACCTGTAATTGATACAAGTTATCATTATCAGTATCCAGGTGACCGGAAAATAATTGCCGTCAATTAGGTAGCCGGAATAATTTAAAGTCAATAATCGATCCATGGGTGATAGATTGGAAATAATATCAGTCTCAAAGGCATCGCAACATCAATTTCAAAGTTATATAGACAATTTTAGCTTTGAAATCAAGTAAAAAGACAATTTTCAAACTTGTTTGGCATGATATAACTAATGAAAGTGAAGTGGTAATTGCACATTGAAAAATAACGACCTACACACTACAAATATCAATGATGTGTACCGCATAACACAAACATATAAGGAGTAGACAAAGACATGAAGAGACATATACTCCACACTAATATTGTCAAAATAGAAAAAATAGACAATGGTTAAGGTACGGTCATAAACTTACCCGATCAGATCTCCTATTCTCGAGACAACTATACAAAATGACAATAAAAGATGTCGTGCCATGAAAATCAAATCAATCGTTTTTAGTGGTTTATGAGATAATCAAATTGAACTTTTAGCTTCTATAAGTTCATAACATCGGAAGCTGTAAAAATTGAGCTTATGAACTTAACAAACTTTCAATAAGATCATGATAAGCCCATCAAATAAGATAAAACAAACACCCTCTTGACCTTAAACGTCCTAAAATCTACTAATATCTTCCTAACATAGATATTAAATTCAAAATCTGAAAACACAAAATAAGGGACAAAATAGAAAAAAAAAATATACATATTATACCTGATTCAATTGTAGCAGCGCTTTAGATCAATGTGCCAATTAAACTAAAAGAAAACCTAATAATTGAAACAATCAAGAATTCAAAAAGCGAAACAACTACAGAAAATGGAATTACCCAAGAATGGACAAATGAAATCTTACCCGACCGGTATTGAAATTGATTATTTTAGGGTTTTGTGTTAATATGAAATAGGGGATGCGTTCTTGGAAACCATAGACGTTATTGCTGTGTTAATATGAAATAGGGGATGCGTTTTGAAATAGGGGTTTTGTGTTTGACTCGCAGTAAAGAGAAATTAATGTAGAGCCAATGAGTAGGGATTCCGTTATTGCTGTGCTATAAGATGGAAGATGGTAATTTTCCGGAGTGAATACCAAATAGGAATGAAGATATCGTATCACAATCAGTGGATTGCTCCACTGGTTGGGGTGCTTGTTTGTGGATGTAAATACCCGAGTTCGAACCTAGCAAGTGACAATATTTTTTAAATATGTAGCCGGATATTGTGCCATGTAAGCATTTCCATGTCATCATTATAGTGCCATGTAAGCATTAATGATGTGTCTACTTAGTCCCATATATATATGTATAGATTTCTAAACCTTCGAAATTGCATATATATCCTTCTAAACCTCTAATATATCATATATATCAAAATAATTATTTAATATAACTTTAAACTCTAAATTATGATAATCATAATTTTAAAATGGCACCAAACACATTTGTTTTAAGGGTACGATGTCCCGGGGTTCGATCAAATGAATGACCAAAAACAATATATCAAGAAAATATTTAACCTCACGAAAAAATTCACCTTATCTCATATCTAATACGAATACATGAAATAAACTAATATATCATGGTTTTTAAATAATATACATCACAGACAAAATGTGTTTGCAATGAAAGCGTATATACTACTGCCAACAAGTTTATAAATAAAGAAAAAATATATTTAAGAAATATTTTTTATATAATTATAATTGTTATGTATTCGAGAGTTGCAAATTTAAATTAAATATTTATTTGGATATATATGACATATTTAAGGTTTACGAATGATATATATGTAATTCTAAGTTTAGATTTGATATATATGCAACTTTTAAGCATTTGAAAGGATATATATGCAATTAAAAGTTTAAGTTGGAAATATATGAAATTTTAAGCTTTTGCGAAGATGTATATGCAATTTTCCATAAATAATATTGTTGATAGAATTTTATTTATTTACTTATTTATTTATTTTTTTTGTTTCAAATACAATGTTTTTAGATAAAGGGTTATTTGTCCTTAAGACTGTCAATTTGTAGAGTCAAATACATTTTTTTCTTAGCACATCCCTTTTCTTAAGACTGTCAATTTTTGTCCTTAACACTATGTCAATTTTTCTTGTCAACTACATTTTTTTATTATGCACAAACGTCAAGCTTTGTGAATGAAACATAATTCAAATGAGTATTATTGAGTTGGTTATATTTTATGACAATTAAAAGGTTTATAAAGTTGAAATTATTCCATTCTATGTCATCTTAAATCTCTCTCAATGTAAATGGATGCCCTGTTAGACTTCCCTCGACCCGTGGTGTATGTCGACCGAATCGATCGTCGGTTGCGGTTTATGTGGCCAATCAGTCACAGACTTTTTTTTTTTTTTTTTTTTCCAACTTATCGGAGAGGGTAACTTGGGGTTGCTCGTTGGAACCTGTCATGATGTGTTTAGGGTATTAAAAGGGTGGGATAGGAATAAAATTTTTGTACAGGAAGCTTTTAAACTTGTGACCTTTGCACAAGAACAATGATATTAGTGCGGATTTGTGACTAAAACACAAATCACCAACACGTAAACACTACTGAAAACAGAAAACTGGATAGAAAAAGATGTTTTAGGGTTGAATGATGTGAGATCGAAGGACCATAGAAGGGGAGGAGAGGAGCGTGGTGAATTATTTTGGGAGAGTCGTGATTTTAGGAAAAAAATCAACTGGCTTGATACCATGTTAATGATAACAATCGTATATTGAGTATACTGATTTGATTGATTGATTTCCTCTCATACATATTACAGATATATACCGCCTTAGAGTACATTCTCGAATCGGGCTTGGCCCGTTACATAACATAATACAAATCATGGGCTAACATCATCTGGGTGATCGATACAAACATATATATATGGACAAAAATCTCCCACTTTCCAATTTATGTTCCCGTTTGATAACTTAAAAAAAAATAAAAAATAAATAAATAAACACTTTATTTTACACTATAAATACCTCACTTAAACCAAAATTCAAACTACTTCTCATATTCATTTCACCATGTCTATGAAAAGTCCCAAATCAAAAACCCCAAGATCCCGAATTCAAAATTATATCCGATTCGAACGTGAAGACTACAAAGAAAACGGATTCAGGCGTGTTGAAGAATGTAACTGTACGTGGAATTCATATTGGTTCGAAGTCTCACATGGTCTATAAACTAGTTCAACCTAATAAGAAGACAGATGGAACAAGCGAAAACAAAGGAGGTAAATACTTAAAAAGGTACTAATATTACTACTACTTTGAATTCTTTTGAAGCTTTAAGCGATGTGGTGGACGTGGACGGTGGAAGAGGTGTTGACCTAAACAAAAAACCTAATGCACAAGAGGCGAGTTGTATATTTGAAAATGGGCAAAAGGATAAACATACGACCCAAAATACTATTAAGTTGTCTGATCAGCAATCGAACTTTGAAAAAGAGGTGAACTTGGAATCGACAGCTATACCTAGTACTTCAATGGAAGATCAAGAAGTTAATTCAGTTAAGGAGGTAGATGATGAAACATCTTGATTCATGGCTTCCTTAGCGAATCGAGTTGGAGGTGGTGCAAACGTTGCAAGCTTTCTTGAGGATGAAGATTATGATATTTATGATTGTTACGAGAATTATGCTTTTGAATTAACCGAACAACAGTTGGCATTCTGTAATACGTTTGATATCACTCTTCAACGTCAAGTTAAACGACAGGGCTAATGTTGGTGTCATTATGAGTCAAATGTAATCTTGCCGTTAGTAGTCGTTTTTATTGTAGGTTCATAAGTTTAGGTGTCATTCTTTGAATTTTTGTCTCGTAGTGTTAATTTTGTTTAAAAAAAAAACTCTATTTTCTTATAAATGCACTAGGTCCCAAAAAGTTGTGCATGTAGTTTTGTTTGATTTCTCACAAATGCACCTGGTGACTTTGTCTTCTAGTATCATCCCAGTCTCACTTGTTTTTCTTTCGAGACTCAAGTGCAGCAAGGGAAAAATATTCTCTTTTCCCGCAATGTGAGATGGGATGTTAAGCTTTTTCCCGCGCACGTGGCCTAGTTTCCCGCATGTTTCCAGTAAGCACACATCGCATACTAAATGTGTGTTTGTTAAAAGTAGTCGTCTCAGTGAGCAGTGAACATTAACTGTGAGCAGATTTTCAAACAATCATTGAAGAATTAGCCTTCTTCAAAAATAGCACAACTCACCGCTTTTTCTGTCAAACGACAGCTAAAAATCAAAATGCATAATACTCACCGTTTATCGCTTCTAAAAGCTTTACACCGTTTCACGCCAAACTTGCCCTAAGTAGTTAAGCCCTACCACGAATAAATCATACGTCATAAAAACATCTTGATTTACTTTAGTAAAATATTTTGTTACAAAAATAAAAACCGACCTCAAATAGACTTATATTTGAATACAAATTATCTTCAAAAGCATTGTATTTAAAAAAAACTTAACTTTCTCTCAACGAAACATTAATCCTTTTCACAAGTTATAAAACTTTCTACGTCCAACCCAAAAAACAAAAACTTCATAAATTTTAAACCCTGATCCAAAAACCATCGTTCTAAATCATGGACTATTGTTTAACAGAACCATGGCCAGACCGAATTATATTCGACACAGGTTGGTGGTTCGCGGGCGGCGCATTCTGCGGTACAGCTTTTCACTTCCCAAAAGGGTTTTACAACGCCCCACGTGGCGCACGTTTCATAGGTGGAGCACAAGCTGTCCGCATGAACGCCCCACGTATAGCTGGGAGATATGCAGTATGGGGCGGATTATATTCCATCTGTGAGTATGCTGTTGCATACGCGCGTAAAAAAGAAGATCCATGGAACTCGATACTTGGTAGCGGAGCTGCTGGTGGCTTGCTTGTGATGCGACAAGGGTTTAGGCCTATGGCTAGGGAGGCTTTGGGTACTGCTGTTTTTTTCGCTTTATTTCATGGGATGTTTTTAAAGCTTGAAAAGTTTGTTGCGAAACCGGTGCCGCCGGTTATTTTTGAAGAGGCGCCAAAGAAGCGAGACAAGGCGCAGCAGGCTGCTGCATCGTCGTGGTTTGGTGGTTTCGGAAAAAAGAAATAGGAAGTTCCGGAGAGTTTTGATTCGCCTATGCCTCCAACTTTTGATTTTAAATGAACATGAATTTGATCTAGTGAGAACTTGTTCATCATTTTCGAGTTTGGTTATGATGTTATTTTGATTTTTGCATGAATTAAGATATTGAATTAGATGATTGTTTAGCATACTGAGTTTCAATCATATGTGAGATCTGTAATGCAGTATTATGAATCAATCTTGACATGTTGTAGTTGTCACCAAAATAACAAATTTACACATTTGTCGTCATACGGATTGAACACAAAATTAATTTATCTGCGTTTTTTTAGGAGCGGAGTAAAGATTTTAATTTAAGGGGCTGAATTTAAAGTAAAAGTTCTAGGAATAATATCGCATAAAAATGATTTTTCTAACCTATCATAACCCAACATCAAAATAATTAGAAACTAAGCTAAATTAGATAAGTATAGGTTGTCAAGTAAATTCCTTTGGTGTTATATTGTAGGGTTTAGGCTATTAAATGGTCATATACTTTTTCAAATATATCGATATGGTACGTGTATTAATTTTCATTTTAATATGATACGTGTACTTTTTGATTTCGTGCTAATCTGGTATGTGAGTAACTTTTGACCGGTAACACATGTTAAAAAGTGATTTTTTGAGCAAAAATAGTCCCTTGTGATTTGTTTCTTTAGAAAAATAGGTCCCTTGAAATTTTTTCAAAATAAATCTTTGTGTATTTTTAGTGTGCGTTTAGTTGGTGAAATTTTTTCCTTTTAAAAAAATGAAGATACTTTTACTTTCTTTGTTTGCATCCGTTTTTATACGTTTTCATCCGTTTTTTTCCGTTTTTATTCGTTTTTATACGTTTTTATCCGTTTTTATTTGTTTTCATCGTTTTTATTCGTTTTCTTTCGTTTTTATACATTTTCATCCGTTTTAATTTGTTTTCATCTGTTTTTATCCATTTTTATTCGGTTTCACCAACTAAACGCACCCTAAAAATGCACAAAATCTTATTTGAAAAAATCACAAGGGACATATTTTTAAAAAAACGTATAAAACAAATAAAAATTAATAAAAACGGATAGAAACGCATAAAAATGGATGAAAACGAATGAAAACGTATAAAAGCGGATAAAAACAACTAAAAACGGATAATGACGAATAAAAACGTATGAAGATGAATAAAAACGGATGAAAACGAATACAAACGGATGATAACAAATGAAAACATATAAAAACGGATGAAACATATAAAAATGGATAAAACGAATGAAAACGTATAAAAACGGATGAAAACGAATGAAAATGTATAAAAATATATGAAAACGTATAAAACATATGAAAACGGATAAAAACGGATGAAAACAAATGAAAGCGTATAAAAACGGACGAAAATGAATGAAACCGGATGAAAACATATAAAAACTGATGAAAACGAATGAGACCTATTTTGCAAAAGAAGCAAATCACAAGGGACTATTTTTGAAAAAATCGCAAATGACCTATTGTGCAAAAGAAACAAATCACAAGGGACTATTTTTGAAAAAATCACAAATGACCTATTTTGCAAAAGAAACAAATCACAAGGGACTATTTTTGAAAAAAAATCTCAAAGGACCTATTTTGCAAAAGAAACAAATCACCAGACCATTTTTGTATAAAAAATCATTAAAATAAAGCTGGTAACGGGTTTTACCGGTAGCCGGTCACTCACGTACCATATTAGCATGAAATCAAAATGTACACGTACCAAATTGGAACGAAAATTAGTATACGTACCATATCGGTACATTTGAGAAAGTATGTGGCTATTTAATAACCAAAACCTTATATTGTACTCCTTCCGTCCCATAAAAAGTGTCCATCTTACTATTTATGTTTGTCCCAAAATGAGTGTCCAGTTTTTATTTCCGGAAAGTAATTATGGCCGGTTTTCCTGCTTTACCCTTTCTAATCAAAACTTGCACTAATTACTCATTTTTAATTTTTATATTAACTATGAGGATAAAAATGAGTTTTTACCAATCAAAACTAGCATTAATTACACATCATAATTTCTCCTATTTTTGTTTGTGAACTCTCTTTTGAGACGAAGAGAGTATTAGTTAAGTTATTCATTTTGAATTTTAAACAAAATTATCGATATAAATAAAAGGGCTTAATAGCAAAAACTATTAACAAAATAACTTATGAGCTCAATAACTAGATAACATAATGAGTTGATTTATTTTTGTGGTATGCGGGTATTTTGAAATGATAACGATTACTAAAAAAATTAATAAAAGAAGGAGAAAATGTTGCAATCGTTAAAAAGATAATTTTTAGTGACGTGAAGCTGATGTGACAAGGTAAAACCGCTCACCACACCTTCCATAACCCTCACAACAACTTCTTTCTCTTTATCTCAACTTCTTGGATTTTTTATCACTTAAAAATACCTCTAAAACATAGATATACACAATCTTAATAAATAATACTCTCTCATCTAGACAAATTTCTCTCACTTGTTTCTCTTTCAGGCTTCAAGTGCCGCAAGAGAAAAAGATTCTCTTTTCTCTCAAAGTGAGGCGGGGTGTTAAGCTTCGACCCGCTGACACCCCCTAGTTTCCCGCATGTTTCCGGCTTGCACACTAAGTAATTAAGCTCTTCCATGAATAAATCATACGGAGTGATCCATAAACACCATCTTAAATTTATTTTCGTAAAATATTTTCTTACTAAAAATTATAACCGACCTCAACTGGACTATATATAAAAACAAATTTTAATTCAAAAGCTTTGTAAATACTTAACTTTCTTCCAAAGAAATATTTACCCTTTTCACAAGTTATATAACTTTCTACTTCCAACCAAAAAAAAACCTCATAATCCTTAAACCCTTCTAAACCCTGATCAATCCAAAAAGTCGTTCCAAATCATGGCGGATTTGCAAAGAGATCCATGTCCAGACCGAATTATTCAAGACACGGGTGCGTCATTCGGTATGGGCGCTATAGGTGGATCAGTATTTCACTTCCCAAAAGGATTTTTCAACTCCCCGCGTGGCTCTCGTTTCATGGGTGGAGCACAAGCTGTCCGCATGAACGCCCCACGTCTAGGTGGGACTTTTGCTGTATGGGGCGGATTATTTTCCACCTTTGACTGTGCTTGTGTTTACGTTCGCCAAAAAGAAGATCCATGGAACTCGATACTCGCTGGTGGAGCTACTGGTGGGTTGCTTTCGTTGCGGCAAGGTTTTGGGCCTATGGGCAAGGCGGTTATGGGTACTGCTGCTTTTCTCGCTTTAATAGAAGGGGTGGGTATTACGCTTACTAAGCGGACTGCACAACAAGAGATGCCGCCGGTTATGGTTGAAGAGGCGCCCGTGGCGCCACAGATGGGAGACCAGGCGCAGCAGGGTGCTGCGCCGTCATGGTTTGGTGGTCTGTTTGGAGCGACGAAAGAGGAAGTGAAGTCATATGTGAAAGATGAAGTTATAGAGAGCTTTGATCCGCCTACGCCGCCAACTTTTGATTATAAATGAATGTGAATTTGATCTGGTGAGAACTTACTTTATAAGATTGACTGAAAATTTAAATGTTTTCGAGTTTGAGTATCTAGTTCTTTAATTTGAAGATATATTCAGAGCAGAGTATCTTTGTATGCATTAAGATATTATCGGATTAGATCATCTTGTAGCTTATATACCTAGTTAATCTTTGACTAGAAAAAGAGTTGCAACAAAAAGGGTCGTATCCGCAGCATAAAATAAGGTGTGGCACCGGCTCTCATGTGGGTCTGTTCCTAGTCATAGAGTTATTGCTTGGATGTGCTATTATATATGTTTGAAGTTGTGAAATATTGAGATAATCACTAGTTATTTTTGGCAAATTATGATTAGTTAAGGAATTATATGTAAAGTTACTCCCAAAGTATCAAAGCAATTTTGTTGCAGCTAATTATAAACATTATAAGCTGATTATCACGGCTCGAAAAACACACCAAGTACCCCCCCTTACATGTTCCTGTTACTCCATTTTTAAGTTCTCTGCTCAGGATTATGGGAAATGGTATGATATATGCCTGATTTACAAATAGTGGTCTTATATGTGCTATTTCATACTGCTTATTGGGATTTCAGTAATATAGCTTTGTTAATCATTTGATTAAAGTCTGGGTTAGTTACATAGTTTTACATTTACGTTAAAAGATCATTACTTTTTCTCCGAATCTTGTTATATTGGCCACAAATGATCATAACCAGTTTTGTCGATTCTACAAAACTGATTATTGCAACTCATAATAGCCAATTTTGCAGTATATGTAAATACCCTCTTTGGAAACAATGTATTCATTCAGTGATCCGAGTGTGAAGGTCTGTGCCACTTGATTTTCTGTTGTCCAATAAAATTGTTTGTTAGTTTTGTAACTAAAGATTGGTGTGGATTGCATTGAAATTCTTCGACAAAGAAAATGAATTTAACGAATAAAGGTTTTCAACGAAGCATTTCAAAGTAGAACAATTAAACTTGTTGTCAGCTTATACGATTTCATTCTCTTGCAAATGTCTTATAACCAGTTATCCGTCGCTTGTTTGTTTGTTTTTGTTGCTGATTTTTTGGTTAGGACTTGAGGCACTTGTAATATAGCTCATGCTCTAGTGCCCAATACTAACATGGTTTGGATTTTGAGAACCCTCCATAGACTTGTAATACTGAAAAAAAAAAGAAAAAAAAAAAGAAAAAGATTGAAAAGATGCTAATACTATTAACATGTTTTTAAACGATCTGCAAATGGCAAAAAGGTTTTAATTTAGGATTGAGATCCTTTCAAATATTTCCTCACAAACATAACCTGAGGGACGCAATTTTCTTTTTGATTGTGAAAAATCATTGCCGGTCATGTTCATACGTACTAGAGAAGATCTCAACTCATTTAACTTATTGCCAATAGTCCCCGTTTTTTTATGGTAACCATACTATTATATGTTAATTCATGGTCCCAAATGGTATTTTCGCCGCTATGCACATATAGTTGCCTAACATATAAAAAAGAGAAAAACAAGAAAGGGCAAAACACATTGTTAAAGATGGTATATTTTAAGCGATGTTTTTCTTAAAGCTAGATGTAACAAGGAGACTCTAAAGGCTCATTGATGACGTACCCTCCGATCAGGTCTCAGTCGAAATTGCATTACGAAGACCCAAGTCTTTCTTCATAAGTCATTGGTGGCGTAAAACCATTCATCATTGACATGGTTACCAGTTGGGAATCCGCCAGCCGAAGGCCTATACCCTTCGGTGTCTTCCCTAGAAGATACCAAGACAAATAAGAACCTTGACTTGGTCTTCCCCCACGTTCCCACTATGTCCTTAGCTTCCCCGCCAAGTCCGAGATAGTGGGGATGAAGCCCTAGCGGTTACCATAAATCAGGGGACGCCCCCATGATCTCCTAAACGTGTGCTAACACTCTCCAAGCTATTTTCATCATCTATAAATAGGTTGGACGAGTCATTTCAATGGTATGTTCACTCAACACAGTATTTCACATACATCATATTATCCACAACTCATATCATATACTTATTCACACGCCGGAGGTGGTTCGCAGGGCCCAACCCCTGTGCAATCACTTAACGAAGTGTCTACTATTTCTTATTGCAGATTGACTACAAGTTTGGCGCAAGCATATCACCCCTCATACCCTTCGATCACCATCGAAGGCCTGGTCGTACGAATTATTGTACAATCAGTGGCGCCATCCGTGGGACCCGCTACTATTGGTCTCGTTATTCCAAACTTACACCCAGTCAATCACTCTCACTAGTTTTACGGCATGACTCAAGGAAGAGAAGATACACCCCCTCCGGGTTTCTCGACCTTGGCACCAATCCCAGTCAACGATCCTAACAACCTTCCCAATATAACCGCATCCACTTTTACCACACGATCTCACCCAGAAATAACCCCCAACAACCATGCTTCAACCTCGGCTAACCCTGAACCGGTAATTAGTCCAGCGTTTGTCGAGGCTAACATCGAAGCATTAGAATCTTTACTAAGAGCTCGAAGGAGGCAAGCTCGGAATGTGGAGATGCGTAGGGAGTTAGAATACTCAAGCGATGAGTATGACGAAGAGTTGGAAATGGAGACTAGGCCCTTGGCTCCTGGGGCTACTCGCTCAGTGCTAAGGATAGGGTCTCCGGGCAGTCGAAGGCCTAGTGGAAGGTCGGTTGGTTTTGAAGACGTTCCGGAGAGGGCTCCGACTAGGCGGGAAGGTACGATAGAAGGCTCCAATGGAAGGAGTCACCGAAGGGAGGCTACGGAGGTTAATTTGCCACCACTCTTGGCAGCTCATCTGGGAAGAACTGAAGCAGGGGTTCCACTGCAGCCTTCTCACGCATCCGACGTAGAAGGCAATCCACCTCAAATAAATGGGGGAGGAAATCTTCCTCCTCATGGTATGTACCCCCCTTTTCAGGCTCAATCTTACCCTCAAGGGGTTTATCCCCCACCTAATGGGCAGGCTAGTAACCCCAGTTTCACTCAACCATACGTAAGTATGCCCTACGGGCAACCTATGGTATATCCTTCATACCCTGTAGGAAGTCACCCACCTTATATACCTACTGCTTACCCTCAATATGTTAACCAAAACCCTGTTGGAATACCTCCAAATCATAACCCGTACAATGCTGCCCCTACCTACATACCACCTTATAACTGCCTTTATTCGGAGCCCATGGGCTCCACAACACCCTTCGTAAGATGGATAGAAGACTACCCTTTATCTGATGGGTTGAAAATGCCCGCGCATATTGGTACCTACGATGGGAAAAGGGATCCGGATAACTTTTTGCACTTGTTTGAAGGGGCTATTAGAATGCAGAAGTGGGTTATGCCTGTCGCTTGTCATATGTTTACATACACCCTACGAGACTCCGCTCGTATATGGTGGAACGGGCAAAAACCGGGTTGCATTGTGAATTTGGATGATCTCAAGGCCAAGTTCAGATCACATTTCAGCCAACAGAAAAAGTTTACAAGGACACACCTGACAGTGCACAACATCAAGCAGAGGGAGAATGAGAGCACCAGGGCTTTCATTACCAGATACACCGATGACACGTTACAAATAATGGGCTTGCACGAAGACCAACGCATCTCAGGTTTCGTGCATGGTCTTCGAAATAGAAGTATGGTCAAATTCCTCTACACTGATCTCCCCGCAACCTACAAGGGTTTGGTGGAGAAGGCTTTTACCTGGATCGAAGCAAAAGAAGTATCTACCAACGGGGCTCCGGTCGAAAATAAAGAAAGTCACAGCAAAACCCCGAAGCATCCTTCGTGGGAAGGTTCAAGGAACAAGCACAAAAATAAGGACAGGTTCACACCGTACCACAAAAACATCAACCATGGGCTCTTGGCTAATCTGCCCAAATCTCCAAGGGAGATACTTGCTACGGAAAAGGCTGCGAAGGCCTTTGATCCTCCTCCTCGCTTGGCAAACAAAGGAAGGCCCAGAGATACTTCCAAATTTTGCTACTTCCATGACGATTACGGACACGACACCAACAACTGCAGAGAACTCAAGAAGCAGATAGAAGAGGCCGTAAAGTCCGGTCAATTGGGACATTTGGTGAAGGGTATAAAAAGAGGTAAAGACAAAGCCTCCGACACACAGTTGGGGAAAGATACCACACCTGTCGAAGCACCCATCCTCATGGTATACAAAGGGGACTCTAGCTCAAAGAGGAAAGAAACAGAGGAAGCATTATGCGGAGTAGGAGATGTCACTTTTCCTTCAATCACAGGGAAAGTTCTTTCAAATGACCCCGTGGTCATCAAGGTCTTGATCTCCAACAGAGAAGTAAACAGGGCCTACCTAGACTGCGGTAGCTCCTGTGAAGTAATCTACGAACGCTGTTTTCTAAAGCTCAAGCCTTTGATTAGGTCGAAGAGAGTAGATTCGAAGGTACCCTTAGTAGGGTTCTCAGGGGAACATTCATGGCCCTTGGGAGAAGTCTCTAGAGGTTACGATTGGAGAAGGAAGGCTAAAAAGAACAGAAACTCTGGTTTTTACGATCGTAAGGTCTGAATCTCCCTACAACCTATTGATAGGAAGAACAACAATGCAGAAGATGGGCATCGTAGTCTCAACCATACATGCCGCGGTCAAATTCCAAACACCCTTCGGTATTGGAACGGTTTTCTCCAGCTATAAGGTGAAGGAGCCTACGGAAGTAGGCAAAAGGATCAAACATGTTTCAGAAGAGTCTCTGAAGGACGTTCTCAGTTGTACTGACGCTGAAGAACGCATTGTGGTAAATGATCTTTACCCTGATCAGACGGTGGTAATCGGAAAGCAGCTACCAACCTCCTTTAAAGCAGAATTGGAAAAGGTACTTCGCGCTAACGCATATGTCTTCGCATGGACCTATTCTGACATGACGGGGGTCCCCAGAACTCTCACCATAGACGGAAAGCCCTTCGGCACTGAACACAAGCTCAATGAGTTCAAACATATTGAACCCATCAAACAAAAATGTCGAAGCCTGGCTCCTGAAAGAAATGCCGCTGCATGCAAAGAAGTGGACGAGCTCGTAGCAGCAGGCATACTCAGAGAGGTGAAGTATCAAACTTGGGTGGCCAATCCGGTGATGGTCAAGAAGCATGACGGAGGATGGAGAATGTGCGTAGACTTCACAGATATTAACAAAGCCTGTCCGAAGGACTGCTACCCTCTGCCAGAGATTGATTGGAAGGTGGAATTCTTGTCAGGGTTTCGGCTAAAGTGTTTCCTAGACGCTTATAAAGGTTACCATCAGATACAAATGGCGGAAGAAGACGAAGAGAATACAGCCTTTTTTACAGGAAAAGGCGTTTATTGTTACAAAAAGATGCCTTTTGGTTTGAAAAATGCAGGTGCCACTTACCAACGATTAGTGGACAAAGCCTTCCACAAGCAGATAGGTAGGAATCTGGAGGCCTACGTAGATGATATGGTCATCAAGAGTAGATCGGAGGAGGATATGCTCTCCGACATTAAGGAAACCTTCGACCAGCTTCGTGCCATCAATATGAAATTAAATCCCAAGAAGTGTTCCTTTGGTGTGGAAGAAGCACAATTTTTGGGGCATCTGATCACCAAGCAGGGTATTAAGGCCAATCCTTCGAAAGTCAAAGCCATCACGGATTTGCAGCCTCCTAAGTCCCTAAAGGAAGTGCAAAGTCTTAACGGAAAGTTAGCAGCCCTCAGCAGGTTCTTATCGAAGGGTGCAGACAGATCTTTTCCGTTCTTCAAAACACTCAAAGGATGCACGGACAAAAACACGTTCCAGTGGAGCATAGATGCAGAAGCAGCCTTCCAAAAGCTCAAGGAGTTCATGACTATTCTACCTACACTTACGGCCCCAATCAAAGGCGAAGTGTTGTTCATGTATATTGCAGCCTCCTTCGAAAGCATCAGCGCTGTGTTGTTGGCAGAAAGGGAGAAGAAGCAAATCCCTATCTACTTCGTCAGCAGGGTTCTACAGGGAGCTGAGCTAAATTATCCAGCATTGGAGAAGCTAATTTTGGCCTTGGTTCATGCTGCGAGACGCCTTCGAAGGTATTTCCAAGCTCACCCCATAACCGTACTTACTGACAAGCCAATTAAGCAGATACTTTCAAAGCCGGAGAAATCTGGAAGGATAGCTAAATGGGCTATCGAGCTAGGAGAACATGATATTGAATATAAGGGCAGAAACTCGGTCAAAGGGCAAATATTGGCAGACTTTTTAGCAGAAACACCCTCTGAGCCGAAACATGACACAAAGGTTGTTGAAAAGAAGTCTGATAAGGCAATCGAAGGGTGGAAACTTTATACTGACGGAGCCTCCAGCTCCGATGGTTCTGGCGCAGGTCTCATGCTCGTTGATCCCAATGGGAAGGAGTACACTTATGCACTCCGTTTCGAATTCGATGCTACGAACAATGAAGCGGAGTACGAAGCCTTGTTAGCAGGTCTCCGATTGGCCAAAGATATGGAAGTGGAAGACTTGGCTATTTTTGTTGACTCACAACTAGTGGCCAACCAGATAAAAGGCTCCTACGAGGTAAGACAACCTGTGATCAAGCAATACCTGGATAAGGCCAAATAAATGCTCGAAGGTTTCGCATCCTACAACATAGAGCATGTTCGGAGAAACCAAAACAAGAAAACGGATGCACTTAGCAAACTGGCATCAATGGCATTTGCTCATTTAACTAAGGAAGTTTTGGTCGAAGTATTGGCAGATAGGTCCATCGTCCGAAAGGAGGTGTCTGACGTAATACTGGAGGAAGACTCGAATTGGATGACTCCAATTAGAGAATATCTAATAAGTGGTATACTGCCGGAGGATCAGAAGTTGGCTCGAAAGGTGCGCATCAAAGCACAACAGTACAAAATCATGGGAAATTCCTTATACAGAAGGTCTTTTCTGTCCCCTTGGCTCCGTTGTGTAGGACCAAGGCAAGCTGCCAACATCATCCAAGAAGTGCATGAAGGATCCTGCGGACTTCACGCAGGACCCCGTTCTGTTGTCTCTAAAGTCATGAGGGTCGGATATTACTGGCCTTCGATGCACAGGGACGCTGTCGACATCATTCAAAAGTGTGAAGCCTGTCAAGTCCACTCAAGAGTCCCAAGGCTACCAAAGCAAGATATGACTTCCGTAACGTCCGCATGGCCCTTCAGCCAATGGGGGATAGATATTGTAGGCCCTCTGCCAGTTGCTCCAGGAGGAGTAAAGTTCTTGGTCGTAGCCATCGATTACTTCACTAAATGGGTGGAAGCAAA
Source organism: Chrysanthemum seticuspe (assembly GCA_019973895.1). Classification (NCBI taxonomy): domain Eukaryota; kingdom Viridiplantae; phylum Streptophyta; class Magnoliopsida; order Asterales; family Asteraceae; genus Chrysanthemum; species Chrysanthemum seticuspe. The sequence goes on from BPTQ01000005.1 coordinate 332,821,323, forward strand.
GCCTTTGGCATCCGTCACAGGAAGACACATGGAAAAATTTGTGTGGGAACATATTATCTGTCGGTTCGGAGTACCTCACATCATCATTTTAGATAATGGGAAGCAGTTTTCCGAAGGGGTATTCCCAGTGTTTTGCAGAGGTCTGAATATCAAACAATCTTTCACTTCCGTTTACCATCCTCAAGGTAACGGTCAAGTAGAAGTTACCAACAGAGATATCATACAAGGAATAGAACGAAGGCTGGGATACAGTCATCACGGTTGGGTAGATGAACTACCTCAAGTACTTTGGGCACATAGAACGCATACGAAGTCAAGTCACGGAGAAACACCTTTCAGCTTGACATATGGCACGGAAGCCGTCATTCCTTCGGAAGTAAGTATCGAAACAGAAAGGGTCATGAACTTCGAAGCAACAGATAACGAAGAAAGACTCCATAGTAACTTGGACTTACTTGAAGAACGAAGGGAAATAGCCTCATTTAGAGAGGCTATCCACAAGCAAAAGATTGAAAGGTACTATAACAAGCGGGTCCGGCCTTCGACCTTCAAACCAGGGGAATATGTCCTCCGACTCAACAGTGCAAGTAAAGCTGAGTACCAGGGTAAACTAGGACCTACATGGGAAGGACCCTACGTTATTAAGGAAGCATATGGCAACGGAGCCTACAAGCTGGAAACCTTGGAAGGAGACGCTATTGATAGAACCTGGAATGGCACTACTCTTCGTAAGTTCTATGTATGAAACTTACAATGTCTAAGGACACATTTTATTCGCTTTCAATCAATGTATTTGCATTCTTCTCACTTAGGGAAAGAAGCATTAATGGTAGGCGTCTAGTATTCATTTCTTAAAATGATGTAATCCTCCCTGCCCACTTAATGATAATAACACATTTCCCTCAAATCTCTTGTTTCGTTCAATACAACAAAGATTTGCCCACCAAGTCGCTTTATAAGTTTGAATGTCGAAGGGATGTACAAAGACTAAACAACATGTCTTGCTCATATGCATAACATCCATCTCAACTTCACATTAACTTTCCTATATGGCCTTAAGGTATTTTAAGCCTTTCGCTGCCCAAAGGATCAAGACGGAGTGGGTCGCGACCCTCTGTCAGCAGTTAAATTATACGATTGCTAATATTCTTGGTGAAGTAACTACACTCAATGAGGCTATGCATCTACCATACGCCTTAGGTTGTAACAAATATTTTTTACGCAAGTAAAAATAAAAAGAGAAGAATCACACATGGCAAAATTCGAGCCCTAGTGGCTTCATTGTAGATTTATGACTAGTATAAAACAGGCCGTAGCCTCAACGATCCAACAAGATAAAATATTGTCTTAGGCCGTAGCCTACATCACACATACTACAAGTTAATTGTTTCATCAGGCATGAAGCCTGGAAAGGAGCACAGACAATTGTTTTAAACAGGGTACATACCACCCTGGGGATTAAATTACAACCACATGGTTGCCTTCATTAAACCTTGGAATGAGTGGGATCAGCTGAACCTGGGGATGGAACCTAGGGTGATGGAGTCCTCTTGGAGGAAGATGGAAGCTGGACTGTCCTTGGCTTCTTGGCCAGCAGGTCCTCAATTGAGGCCGTTAGGTCCTTCGTCACATCTGCAAGGAAAGGAAACTCTAAAGCAGTTAATTGATTACATGCATCATCATACTCTTTTTCATGAGTTGCCCTATAATAAGGAACTTTCTCCAGCTCCACCGGTTTCCCAGTCTTAGCTATCTCCTCCAAAGTGGTACACTTGCCATGAAAAATGGCTGAGTTCACCACTTTCCCAATGACAATCCCCACATCGTCGCTATGATAAAGTTCCATAGCAACATAGGGAATCACCTTGGTTACCAGGTCCACTCTATCCTTCTTCAGCATTTTCAGACGAAGGTTTAACCCATCCACCTTTTCTCGGAGTTTGATCTCTTGGTCCAGCAACTTCGCCCTCTCTTGTTCGAGGCCTCCACACTTGGATGAAAGGACAGATATCTGCTCCTTATAGCCAACGACCATTGAGCCTTCGACAGTCAGCCTGCTGCATTCAGCCTCGCTCGTTGCCAGTTGGCCTCTGAGCTTTTCATTCTCAGCTCTGAGATCTTGTACCAAGGGATTCTTGTCAAAATCCTCCAATGCATCCTCACACTTCTTCTCCAGGTCTGCATACTTCTGATCCCTATCCTTCTCCCTCATCAGCATAACATCCATTTCTTCCCGAGCTTTGGTGACAGCACGGAGCAATTCCCTTGTCCTGGCATTGAGTTGGTTGTCAAGCATGCACTGGCGGACATAGCTTTTATCATGAAGGTCGCAAAGCCTTTCTATGGACATGTTATCCATCACCCCCTTCCACTTGGGTGGGATTACATGGCTCACGAGTTGGTGACAAGCTAGGGGAGAAGGCAGTTCCTTCGTATTAGGGAGTCCTGCAACATATGTACATTCGTTAATATATTATTGTTGGTAGCTAATTTTGTTTTGCAGGAAAGAAACTTTACCATTAATATCATCGCCACTGGGCCCTTCGATGGCTGGAAATTCCACAGCCTTACCCTGGGCACTCTTTTGCCGGGTAGTTCGAGAGGGAGGGGTTGGTAGGATGAGCTTCCTTTTCGGAGCAGACTTCACGGCTTTGGAACTGGAACCTTTCCTGCTTCGGACCCTCTCACCTATGCCGGAGGGTCCTACGATGGCCAATGGTCCTTCGAAAACTGGTTCGTCGGAGTCAGCAACGTTCTCCACAAGTTGATCTTCCACATCTATAGGTTCCTTCGATGGAGGAGCAGAGGATACAGGCTCGATGGGCTGGGCATCCACATCGTTGTTGTTTATGGACACTGATGGGGAGCCCACGCCATAGCTTGTCTCTTGGGGATTCTTTAGAAGGAAGCTTACTTCCTTTGCACCACCAGCTACAACAAAATTCCTGAACGACATCTCTGCACAAAGAAGCAAATAAGATAAATATCAGAAAGATAAGTTTTAATTTCTTATGTTAATAAAAAAAGTACATACTTTCTCCATCACAAATTATCTCAGGTACCAACGGAGACCCCTCCCATCTTTCAGCAATGCCAGCCATGAACAGGATGGGCTCAGGGAATGTTTGGCAATCAACTGGATGACGAGCCAAACGCTGATACAAAGGGTTCCTTCTCACAGTATAGGGCAAGGGATCGTTGAATCTTTTCTCATCATATTGAAAGTCTGGGTTTAACAACGCAGAGTATGCAGGAGGGATAATGGTAGTTTGGATATAAAAGAACTTGCCTTTCCAATTCCTTATGTTCGTAAAAGGTCTATCTATCAAAATGGGCACATCCCTTTCACCCCTTTTGGCTAAGGTCAACCAATCTCCTCCCGGGTATAGATTCAAAAAACCCCTAAGCACAGTCAAGGATGGTTCAAACCCATAAGCTTTGCACATAACAATGTATGTTGTAAGCTTGGCTAGGCCAAAAGGGTTGAACCTAGAAATGTGTACTTCATAATACCGGAGGAATTCTAAGATCAAAGGATGCAAAGGTATCCTAAGGTTGGCAGTGGTGAAAGCATGGGTATACAGGCCTACATAATTTTCAGGGGCATCAAATATCCCTTGACTTTTACTCGGTAGCATTATTTTATGTTCCTTTGGAATGGGATAATCAGTGAGGAACGCTTTAAGCTCCTCCCTGGTTAGTGTGCAGCCTTGTTGTTTTATCACAAATTTTTTATTGGTAGACATGATACCTTCTAAAAGAACACAACAATGTATTTGAAATACAGAGAAGAGGAGTGCTTTACCTTGTTTGGTCGAAGGCTTGATCGGAAGAAGTTTTAGTAGGTGAAAAACTTTGGGTGAGAGTTAAACTTTGTTAGGGTTTTACTGTTTTTTGTGTTTTATATACCCTACAAATGTTGAATCTCAGCCCTACACGTGTCCGGACTTATCCCTTTCCTACCGGATTTCAAACCATTTTTTAAATTTTGAAAGGATGTTTACTTTTACCGAGGAAACAGGGGTAGTTAGGATTAATCTTGCATTTAATACGGTCAATAATTACAAGACTTTTCATCTTCGTTCGTTTTTTGTGACGAAGAGGAGGTTTCGTTTTTATTTCTGAGTCGTAAGCAATATTTCTTGTTCGTACATATCACTTTCGACTATGGAGCTTGATGACGTACCCTCCGATCAGGTCGAAGGACCCCCCTTCGGCCTCATTCGAAATTGCATTACGAAGACCCAAGTCTTTCTTCATAAGTCATTGGTGGCGTAAAACCATTCATCATTGACATGGTTACCAGTTGGGAATCCGCCAACCGAAGGCCTATACCCTTCGGTGTCTTCCCTTGAAGATACCAAGACAAATAAGAACCTTGACTTGGTCTTCCCCCACGTTCCCACTATGTCCTTAGCTTCCCCGCCAAGTCCGAGATAGTGGGGATGAAGCCCTAGCGGTTACCATAAATCAGGGGACGCCCCCATGATCTCCTAAACGTGTGCTAACACTCTCCAAGCTATTTTCATCATCTATAAATAGGTTGGACGAGTCATTTCAATGGTATGTTCACTCAACACAGTATTTCACATACATCATATTATCCACAACTCATATCATATACTTATTCACACGCCGGAGGTGGTTCGCAGGCCCCAACCCCTGTGCAATCACTTAACGAAGTGTCTACTATTTCTTATTGCATATTGACTACAAGTTTGGCGCAAGCATATCACCCCTCATACCCTTCGATCACCATCGAAGGCCTGGTTGTACGAATTATTGTACAATCACTCATGATATCATAAAACCGGGGGGTCGTTATGCCCACGTGGACTGGCGTTGTCGGTGTTACCACACCGGGCACGAGCAAAAACCAACGCCATTGGGTGTTGCGTTAAAGCATCATGGGTGTTGATGGAGAAAGAAAGAAAAAAAATGAATTTTCAAACCCTCAACAGCTATAACGTTTTTTTTTTCCTTCTAAAAAAACTTAGCACAATGACTTTATATAAACCCTTTTTATACACAAATACTTTACTTCCATTCCCATTTCTATATTCACACACAAAAAAATGTCTCAATATCCTAATAACGATCGTTTTTCAACAAATACATCGGGATGTCGCAATCAAACTCGTCATCTTCGTCAAACCCTCTGACACCTTCATCCGCACTCAATATCATCACATTGTCAATTTCCGGGGTTCGGTAGCCAATACACTATGCCGACTTACACACCCGAACAACTATATTATCAACAACTATTTCAACAACAACAAATACTTAACCAACAGTTCCAAAATCTACAACAAAATCCACCACCGCAAATAGCACAACCACAAAACTCACGACCACAACCACCAACCGAAACCCATGAACAAAAGACCCAACGAAAGGAAAACGACCCGCAAAACGGGCAAAAGACTCGAAACCCACAACCGAAACCGAATCCGCACCGGTTTCCTTTCGTTGGTTGCCTTCCGAGAAAACGTTATTAGCCGTGTGTTACGTTGTTGTATCTGTCAATAACAAAATCCGAAGTGGCAAAACCAACGATTCGTTTTGGAATAAGGTTCTCATGAGTTCAACAAAACTAATTTTCAAAAACGTAACAAGGACATGTTGACGAGTAAGTGGCATATGTTGAGCCATAATTGTCAAAAATTCAACGCTATCTACAATTATTTCAAACGTATGGGTATGGGTCGTAGTGGGGAAAACGAGGTTGATTTTTTTAACCGTGTTAGGACCGCATATCATGAAGAGTCAAAAGGGAGGCTGTTTTCTCAAGACGATGCGTAGCAAATTTAAAAAAAAAAACACGCCAAGTGGGAAGCGGCTGAACCCGTTAAAACGGTTGATCTCACCAGACATACCGAGCTATTCGGAGATGATCCAAGACCACGTCCCCCGGCAAACCACGTCCTTTAGAAAAAATAAATTGGAAACCACGTTGAGCACCGCAAGATGTAACCCAATGGAATTTAGGGATGTTATGAAAAATGAGTTTCGACTCAAATGAGAAGTCGCTCAATCGGCGTATGAGCTCGCCCTTACAAAACTTTCATTCACGACCGAGGAGTCCTCGTTTTATATGATTGAAGACGCGTGCTTATACCGAGGCCATTCCACCACCACTATCACCACACTCTCAACCTCCAATCAATCCCAATTTCCCATACCAGTTTTCTCTTTTTGACGATCAACTTCACCACAATGTCTACCAATTTTTCACACCTACTGAATCATCCATCCGACAATATGACAGATTACACGAACTTACTTACTCATGATTGCTTAGCTTCAATATCCAACTACCTAACAACCACCAACGATTGCTACAAATTGTCAAGAATTTGGTAAGGTTAGAGCTTTGTAGGAGTGAGATGATAACTAATGTGGAGATGATATGTATTGCCGAAAATGTGTAGCTTTGAAGATCTTGTTTATTGATGTACCTAATAAGGGGATTCAGGCTTTTGCATTGGGTTGTCCGAATTTCGCAGAGATTAGGGTAACTAAGTGTAAAAAGGTGACTCATGAAGTTAAAGATAGGTTAAGCGCGAGTAGGGAGTCGTTGGTGGTTAAATTGGATCCACCAGTGATAGTGGAGTGCAAAATCATGTAGAGGAGGTTCCACCGGCATCAAACGATGTGGCTGTCACAGGACCTGAGCGTGTATCTACTAGCTCTACCTCAATTCGCAATGGTGATCGGTCATCAAACTTAAGGAGAGCTCATGAATGATCCCCTCTTATTAACAAACACTTGAATTAGTAAGAACTTTTATGTTGTTGATGTCTATCCGCATTTAGATTCTTATTCAGAAATAATAACACAAAGTAGTATTCTATCTAGTAGGGAATGATAACTTAACTTGACACATTACTTGATGACTCTTGTTCGTTTCTTTCATTTGGCTTTTGATTTGTTCTCATTGTCTATTTGAGCGGAGCTTATCATCAAACTTATTTATTTATTTATTTTTATTTTTAATTTCTTAATGTTATATTTGGAATTGAGGTCTTTCAGCCATTTGGTGTTCATATGTTCATCAGCTTTTCTTCTTGAGTTTTTCGTTTCTTCCAAATGGGAGGTTTAAGTGGACAACATATATGTATGAAACTACCACATCAATTCTATCTGGTCTACTGCTTCTTCATGCAAAGAAGTTGCACCATCTTATCAATATACGTATTGAATGCGAACATATGCTCTCGAGATTGGTCCACCGCCTACAAAGGATCAATGGGTGCACATAGAAACTGGAGAAAAAAATATACCCACCTATTATCAAACGCCCGACTGGATGACCAAGAAAGAATAGAATCGTACCACATGACGAGTCCAAAAGAAGACACAAATGTCCGCTACGTAATATGGACATCATAGTAGGACTTGCAAGAATCCGGCATTCGAACCATCTCAAAGTTCCAACAAGTTTCAAGCATCTACCATTAAAGGTTATACACTTTTCCTTCTCTAACTTATTTTCCTAAAGCATATACTTGATAAATCCTAAAGAATTGTTTGTTTAACAGGGAACGAAGGAAGAATGGTACTCAAAGTAAGAAATCGAAGTTGAAGCATTCAACAACATAAACTGATTTGGTCCAGTGACGGGTTTTTGATGAGAACTTGGGAAACAACAATTTGTAAAGCTAGTAATATTTGACTGGAACTGATGATTTTCTTTAGGAAATCTAAGTTGGTTTAGAGATGGCTATGTGAATTTGGTGATGTGTAAACTAAAAAGTTGGTGATTTTTGTTTTAAGTTTGACTTTGATCGAAGGTTTTGATTTGGTTGAAATCTAATATGTTGATTTCATTGAAATATATAAGAGGTTCTGATTTGGATTGTAAGGGTATAAATGTCACATGCAAAATTGTTTTTAGTAAAATAGATGAAATGGGTAAACATGAGAGTTTTATTTACCAAAATGGGTATATTTGTTATTTTAAAGTTTTATTGGGTAAATATGCAATTAATGAAGTTTAAATGGGGATATATGCAATTCTCCCTTATATGTTTTCATACGTTTTTATCTGTTTTCATATGTTTTTATCCGTTTTCATATGTTTTTATCCGTTTTGATACGTTTTTGCCTGTTTTCTTAAATTTTATACGTTTTGGTCTATTTTATATGTTTTCATCCGTTTTTATGCATTTTCATCCGTTTGTATATGTTTTCTTACGTTTCCAAACATTTTATACATTTCAGCCGTTTCTATTTGTTTTTATACGGTTTTCTTATGTTTTCTAACATTTATATCCGTTTTTGTCAAATTTTTTACTTTTTATCTGTTTTTATACATTTTCTTACGGATAAAAATGTATTAAAACGCAAGAAACCAAATAAAAATGGATAGAAACATATAGAAACGTAAGGAAACATATAAAAATGTACGAAAACGTATACAAATGGATAAAAGGTAAGAAAACTTACTGTTAGTACAAAAAGTGTGACGGGTTGTAATGGGTATGGACACAGTTTGCCGGACTGGGCCAACAAGCTTCTAATGGGCTGACCTTGTACTAATCTAGGTAGTTTGATTGATTTCTCTGCACAAGAAAAGTAAACCGTTAGCCTTACCGTGGGGACGGACCCCACGATTAGACTCCGGCGTGAGAGTAAGTACACATTCTTGAGATGGTGTTAGGAATTGGAAATTCCATGTTAAAGTGTCGGTCACCCCAATAATAGTCTAGCATATGTTAGCTCGTAGATTTGTAGTTATTTACGTTATTATGTAGTTAATTAGTTAGTCAGTAGCATAGAATAGTTTAGAGTAACGCCGTGGAGGAAAGACGGGTCTTTACCCAATGTATGCCTCATCCACAGTCCGATAGGTGGACGTATTGTTTGTAAGTATAAATACCCCTTCCATCCATTAAGGGGTGTGGCTTCTTTGAATCTAACATTTCATTTGTTAAGAAACTCTCTTACAAAGAACCTCCTCTCAACTCTCTTCATCTATCTCTAATGGCTTTCTTATTTAATCATTGTCCTAGACCACCCGAATCATCAAACAACATAATATTCACGATCCTACAATTGGTACCAGAGCCAAGGTTGTGTTGTTTTGATGATTTGCATAGTTTTTGAAGCGGTTTAATATGCGGTTTGATATGGGTTTTGTTTGTTGATGGATATTTGTGGTTCAAATCACGTTCCAAAACTATTTTTTATGCTTTATTGTTTGAATCTTATTTTATAAGTGGTAATAGTTTGAGTGGTCATTGTTTCACGATTGACATGGTCCAAACCTGTTTTTACGTGTTCATGTATTGTTTCAATAACTGTTGTGGTTAAATGGTTCTGGATTAAAAGTTTTAAACAGTTTTAAATGGTCCAAGCTGGTTAAATCAATAGGTCTAAACTTGAGCCCGTTATTTTTGTTTTTGGATGTTGTTCATTGCCTGCTTGGATGCGAGTTGGTCTTTCATGGATGCGAGTTGTTAACTTGTACTAAGCGACTTGCCATATGCGAGTTGGTTGAATGCGAGTTGCTTACTTGCATTATTGAATGCGAGTTGATCATATGTCTTTGTGTACATGCGAGTTGTTTTTGAGCGAGTTGCTTACTAAAGTAAAAAGCGAGTTGCACTTTTGCTATGCGAGTTGTTATGTTGAAAAATGATGCGGGTTATAAAGAATGCGAGTTGTATGCAGAATCTAAAGCGAGTTGTTTACTTGCAATACTGAATGCGAGTTGATTAACCAAAACCAAAAGCGAGTTGTAGTCTTTTTTGACTTTTGAGTCAAAAATGTCAAAAGCGACTTGCATTTCGTTGAGAATGCTAAGCAGTTTGTGTTAATGAAACAAAGCAGTTTGAGAATGCTAAGAAAGCAGTTTGAGAAGTAATAATCATGACTCGTGACCTCAGGTCGAAACCATCATTTGTCATTATCTAATAACACTAAAAATCATGAAGACAAATTACCGACACCACAACAGAACCTTCATCAATCCCATCTCAACCCTTCGACAATATTTCAAAAAAAACAACACCACATCTATCTCTATCACATCTCACTCATGACTCGTCCAATAAAAATGAAAAGTAATCAAGATCTCAGTCAAAGTTTGTGTATATCAAAGTATAATCAAGACCTTGAAGACCCAAGTTCACAAACTTTAACTCATCATCGATCCTTTCAATGCTTTCACTTCATGTAATATCCGAATCTAAAAGATTAAAGATACTAACAAGGATGTTAGCTCCTTTTTCCTTGGTTCGTTCTAAAGTAAATGATCTCAGATAATCATCATTGATCTTGTGTGTTTGATTATGTTCGAAGTTAAAGAAATGATTTTAACAACCTTGTTAAATCAAATCCTTGATTCTCTTTATAAATTAAACAATCAAAACTTAATATACACACAATGATAAAACCTACCTGGATTGTGTCTCGTTTCAAGCCATCCTTGTGGCTTATTCGTTCCACACTTATGCCATCTCTGTGGCCAAAACCACTCCTCTAACCATCCCTGTGGTGAGGCTGGTTCGAACACTATGAAGAAGAAATCGTTTCCAGGACTGAGTTCCATAGCTATTGTGTGAATTGATTAAGGTGAAAATGAGATGGAGGTTTGGGTTGTGTGTGGCTGCGTTGTGAGAAGGGGGTGCTTAATGATGTTGCAGTATTCTTAGGGTTTGAGTTATATTTTAGAGATGGAATCGTGAGATTACTGGATTGGTATTAGAGGGATTTGTTTTGAGGAGCGTATCTTTCTCCTGATAAGAGAGGCGGACAGTTTTCTTGTGTGTATTAGGGTTTGAATGTGGAGACTTATACCCCGAATATTAGGGTAGAGTGTTTTGGATCGGATATGTATGGGCCTCAGATTTTGATAAAATGTATGGGCCTCAGATTTTCATCTCTTCATACACGATCTAAAAATAATTGTTAACTTACAAATGTTTTTACGAAAACACATTGTTAAGTTTCATAGATAAAATGTGATACGAACAAATGGAAGAATGTCAGATTTTGATAAATGTGATATATCATGAATGTCTCTTTGAGAATTTATACGTTTCATGGACTTGACAGATTGAGTGTTATTTTGAAAAGAGAATTTGGACCGTGTTCTATTAACTAGGCTTGAGCTAATTTTTAGACCTATATTTGAGCATAATTGGACATGGGTTTTGATTTTATTGAATCAGTTTCAAAGTTGTGGATGTGCTTCTCATAAGTTAATCGTATATGAGACTTGAGACATGCAAGGTGTAAATTGAGATTTATTGAGATCTGTTGAAGAGATTTTACGATGAGACTTGTGACAATGAGATTTATTGATAAGAGTTGATAATGAGATTTGATGAGTTATGAGGTCTGACACTTTGGTCTACCCATTTTCACGAAAAATATTTGGTCACGGCTTGAATCGTTATTGGAACTAGGTTGACTACAGGGTTGTTTGTTCGGTATTTCTCATTTGGATGTGAAGTGAGGTTTTTCAGGGGCGTTTACTTATTTCATCTTCTTTCTTTCTACCCTTGCGCGAAGATGACTTGTTTGGGCGTTTATTGAGTGTGATAAAGACTTGGTTATTTAGTTACTTTTGTGATTCTTTCTCGCTTAACCCACAAAGTATCTATCACTTCGGTGTCTCACGTAGTTGAGGATACGTCAAGAGGTTTTGTACATTGGGTACACCGCTTCTTCTTCACATGGATTAGTACAAGTTTAAGTAACAAATCTGGGGAATTCTACTTCATGATCAAGTTTGGTATATCGGGTTTACTTCTCCATGTGGTCACTACAATAGCCGTCAGAATACGTGAATGATGTGTTTACCAAAGTGTTTACTGGATGGTTGATAATATTATTGATGTTGGAGATTGAACCGCTGAAGAACCGCTGCATGTTCCCCTAAAACAGAAATTCACAGAAACCAAAATTGTCATTACACATTCAAGCTGACATTGTTTACGGTTTTGTCTTGATTTTGTAAAATCCCGCGAAAGAATCTATTTCTCGGTTTAAATCATAGACTTGTAAAATCCCGTGACAATGGAAACATCCTGGTAATAGTAAAGTGCATTTCCGGATCTATCTTACTGTTTATTCTTGGTTTTGTAAAATCCCGCGAAAGAATCTATTTCTCGGTTTAAACCATGGAATTGTAAAATCCCGTAATGATGGAACCATCCTGGAGAAAGGAAAGTGTAATTCTGGATCTTATCTGATGCTGGTGCTACGGTTTCTGCTTCGAAGAAGGGATAAAAGGGTGTACTTCACGAATTGGATGTGTGTTTGGATATTCTTCATGGCAGTTTGGTTATTACATGGTTTTACGGGGTGATATGCTTTTAACCATGGTCGGGATGAAACCATTATCAAAGTTCGTTTAAATGTCAAAGAAGGCCAGATTTGAGCAGTTAACCAGATGATGTGACAACGGCGTTAATTCAGTATTATTTATTTGAGGTTGAAGTGAATTATCACAGGCGAGTGTACTTAGTATCTGAAGGTATCGGGGATGGTTGGATGAAGATTCTTCATGATCCTTGTTCGAGCTTATTATTAAAAACGAAGACTTGGAAATCTAGTTATTGTTGGGTGTCTTTTACCTTTTCTTTTACCACTTGGGGGAATTGGGCTCATATCACCACAAAATAACTATCACTTTAAGGAGTTACGTTGTAGTGCTCAGTGTCACATTCAATTGTGGATTTTCAAGAGGTAATGTACGTCTTATACTTGATGGTTGGTTGGTTGAAGAGTATAGAGTACATAGAGAGTACTTAGAGATGCTAATGGAAATCGGCACCGCTCTTTGTTACATATGTGCAAGTATAAGTCACGAGTTCGAGTTAGTTTACTTCAGGGTCAAATTCATCATATTGGGTTTTCTCCATCAGCTGTCACGACAAATAGCCTACTGAATGATAATGGGGTTGATTACTAGTTTGCCAAGAGTAGATGAAAAGAGAGAGATTTATGACGTTTGTTCACATCAGTTCAGGCCTCGTATTTCATCATTATGACGTATGAACACAACAGTTCATGCCTCGTTCTCTAAAGAAAAGAAAAGTGCACGTCTCAGTGCGCTTTATCTTCCAAAGAAGAGAAATCTTCTTATGACGTATGAACACAACAGTTCATGCCTCGTTCCCCAAAGAAAAGAAAAGGGTACGCTTCAGTGCGCTTTATCTTATGAAGAAGAGAAATCTTCTCATTTATGACCATTCTCATCAAGATGCTTCATACTTTTTCCATGCGCTTCAGTCATCAAGTGAACCGGGCTACTGTTAATTGTTTTCTGATTCCACTTTCTCAACTATAATGACGATGGCGACATCCTGTGCTAATTTTGCGGGGGAGAAGTGTGAATAGACTACATTTGGATAATGTTCACTTGTTTAATCAAGAATGACATCTCCGTATGCAATTCTTGAGGGGGAGAAGAAGTGTGAATTTTTTGCATTGTTGATTGATATTTGAGAATATAAATGGTCATACGGCTCTAAACTCATGTAAGAACCGAGCTTCTTCTTATCGGGTCATCTTCACATGGAGTTTCTCTCTTCTAAAAGCCGTTGGTTGACATCTTCACTCGGATTGATGAGTTTATCGACAAAGTGCTTCCGGTTAATGCTTCACGTATACATCAACATGATGATTCCGAACAATCTCTCTGTTCTTGTTTGATGTGATTGGTAGTTTGGTGTTACCATCTTGTGTGTTCGTTGCGGCCTGATTGCTGATTTCCTTGATGAACATCTTTCTGTTCTTGTTTGACTGGGAGGGATTTTAGTTAAGGGGATTTGCAAGATGTAAGTTAATTGGGATGCTTTTTGGTGGGATGCTTTTTGGTGTGAGTTGAAGATGTTAACTATCTATTCCCCAACTGCACAATCTTGAAGAAGGTCGAGTCTACAGTCTGTTCTACATTTTCTGCTACATGTTAGAAGACTAAAGACGAGTTGCATTTAATGATCTAAAGACTTCTTCTTAATCTGGGCATTTATCAAACAGATTGTCGGTTTAGGGGAGAGCAATAATTGGGAGAGAGTTATAAGTCAGATTCAATCCCCAATTAGACTTGCTCATATTCTTTAGCAGTGACTCCTCGAGACGTTGATATTGACTATTGTAATATTGCAGTTGCACTATTGAATAATAATCCGCTCTTTGGTATTCCTTTGCCAAATCTTCACGGATCATTGTTCATGAAAAATGATCCGCTCTTTGGTATTCCTTTACCAAATCTTCACGGATTATTGTGCACTTTGTAAATCAACCAAATGAACATTAAGGAAAATGACTTCCTCATCCGCTTGAAGACATTATTGGTGAATCTTCCAGATCAGTCTCTATATGTATATCTTTAGGAAGATGGAATTGATGTTGAGGAATCATTTGTTCCGGTTCATTAAGTGGGTCAATGTACATCCGGTTGTACATTTATTCACGTGTTGGACATTTGACACAAGTTGATTACTTCAGAGTTAATCATTTATTTCTTATTTGAGATTGAAGTTGACTTTCACAAAGGCGTGTTCTTATTTGATAACTTGCTCGGGCTTAAGAATTTGAGTTGAAGACTTGGTTTATCTAGTTACCAGCAGTCGAGGTGGACGGTTGAAGACCTGGTTAACTATCACTATTAGGAGTTACTTTGTTTTACTCAGTGTCACACACATATTTCGATGTGGATAATCGCAAGAGGTGTTAATGTCTCATACTTTGTTTGGGTAGTGAGTACTTAGAGATTTTCTTGAAGCATAAATTCTCGACACCGTTCTTCCATCATTGGGTACATGCTTAAGATACAAATGTGGGGAAGTTGACTTTAGTTTCAAGTATGGTATATCGGGTTTTCTTCATCAGTGGTCACTTTAAATTGTCTACATATGGGTTGATAAAAATAGTCAGAGAGAATCTTCAGCAAGTTGATTCTCACAAGAGTTCAAGTGTTCTTCTCATAAAGATTTCAAGTATTTGGGCTTATTATTTGTTGCTGATTCTGAAGTATCAAAACCAGAAAGGGGCAAGGAGACACACATCTAAACACAAAGCGAGTAAACTTGATGAACTTAATACTTCTAAGTAACTGAAGATATCCCGGGAAGACAAATGTTATTACCGCAGAGAAACTCAAGGTTTGACTCATGGCGAGTAAACTTGATGAGCTTAATACTTCTAAAGTGATTGAAGATATCCTGGGAAAACAAATGTCATGACCGCAGAGAAACTCAAGGTTTTACTCATCAAGGCTTTTAGTGTTCTTATTCCAACAACGTGGGGGAAGTGATGTAAGAGAAAGTTTCTGAAGATAAAAGAGGTACACAAGTGTGTGGTGATTTCGACGGTATCGCAATGATCAAGGGAGAGAGATTGTGTACATTGGGGATGCTCAACTGTCTCACTTGAGTGCTTAATCAATGATTCAGAGATATAATCACTTATTCCGGAGTTGACATCCGCAGAGATTGTCACCCGCAGAGATAATCAGTGACTTGGCCTGCTTCTTCAATGTTATCAGTTATTCATTCCTTGTGTATTGGTATACTTCGGATACTTGAGCTTCATACACGATCATCAGGGAAGAAAAATGTGAACATGGGGAGGTGTTTTCATTCCCCTCATGATGTGTATTCGGGAGAGCTCTTGGATATTGGTGTACTTCGGGTTCTTGAGCTTCATACACGATCATCAGGGAAGAAAAATGTGAACATGGGGAGGTGTTTTCATTCCCCTCATGATGTGTATTTGGAAGAGTTCTTAAGCATTATACAAAGAGACTGACTGCATCAATTCAACTACTTGGGGGAAGTGGTCTCTTGACACCTTTTTTGGAATGGATTGCGTCAGACTTCAGTGGTTATGAAATTTGAGAAGATTATTCATGAGTGGGATGATACGTTGTTGTTCTTCTTGATGATATAACCCCGAATGGAGAATCTCGTTTATCATTCTTATAAGGAGCAACGGGATTTATGATAATGGTGTGCTTCTTTGTGCACCTGGCTAAGGCAAGCTTGAAAGAGAGCTTCGAATCTGCTCTGCTAAAGGATTTTCGGTTTGGGGGGAAGCTGCCAAAGTCTCACTTTCAGATGGTTCAATTTCAATCTTCTATTCTGGAGCCTCGGAAGCTTTGGTGGTGGAAGTTTAAGAGATGAGGAATTCTATCTTCTACGACGTGCTGTTCGATATCCTTATCTCGGTACTCGTATCATCATCTTCTTAAATTATATCATCTATTCTATCTTTGTATATATTTATCTGAAAAACAAAATACAAAAATATAAAACCAACAAAAAGAAAATAGAAAATTATAAAATCTACAAAAACCCATAAAAATCAGAAAATACCAAAAATATTGTTTTTCTCAAGACATGTCTTCTGGTATCGATAACATCTGCGGTCTTAGAAATGTCATTCAATAATGGCACGGGACCATAGATGAAGTTCGAACAGGAGGTGTAAATATTTCTTTCAAAACATGTCACATACAATGGCTTACAGTTATACCCGCGCTTCAAAAAATGGCTTACAGTTACTTCAGACTGTAACCCGTGCTTAAACTATGGCTTGCTATTATTTCAGATAGCAACCCGTTTTTCAAAGAAAGGAAAGTGCTGCGCTAAACCAATTTTCAAAATATTTCGTGCACTTTTCCTAAAACTAATTGAGGAAAGTATGTCGAAGGACTGCTGTTGCTACACAAATGTTTTTCCGTCTAAAAATTCTTCAGAAAAATATTTGTTGTATTCAAAAATTGGTGGAAAATGAGTTGCTTGTAAATCTATCAGATTCAGTGTTTTGGTAAAAATTGAAAACTCAATCAATGACTTCAGCGCTTTTAAACCTTTTAGAAAATGAGTCATGGATTGAGGGGGTAATGTTTTTCAAATCTACATCATCTAACGGGCTTTCTTAATTATCCTAATATGCTTAATTAAAAATGATGTTAACCTATGTTGAAGGACTAGGTGCCTAGGATATGATTTCTAGGATTAGATGATTAGAGTTTGATGAACACATTATTCCCATACATTTATATGATCTGATTGATATGTTGCATTGACTTTTATTAGTCGATTGTTGTTTGGGTGATGTCGACCACCATATATTTGTATGTGTGTTCACTAACGTATGCAGGTATATTGGTATAAAAGAATGTTCCCGATCCGGATCCCACAATTGAAGATGATTGGATGCCGAAAGGAAAGGGTAACTATATCTTGGGTTGATAAATGAAGAAACGGAGCTTAATTGGATTTCTATGGAGAGTTGGCATAAATGCAACGTAAGAGGTCTCACTGCATCAGCAGATGGTTTTCTTCTAAGTGATTGAAGAAACGGAGCTTAATTTGACCTCAGTTGGCATTCAAAATGCAACGTAAGAAGAAGTCTCACTGCATCAGCATATGGTTTTTCTTCCAAACCCTACAGCAACAACAACGGAAGCTTCTCAACCACTAATGTATCTTTGTGCAGGATACCATTTTTTAAAACATTTACTAAAACTTTCAATAAAATTGTTTTAAAAATGGAAAGTGTTGTTTTGAAAATAAACTGGACTAAATTTTGAAAATCACCGGACTTCTTTTTATCAAAACCTATGTCACTCAATTATCGACTTCGGTCTTTGATTGAGGAGGAGAGTGATTTAAAATATAATATTTTCAAACAATATTTCTTCATAAAAGTTCCGGATTGTACAAAATAAGTGGTGATCTAAAGATTTAATGTTATGTCATGGCATGATTTTTCTTTTGAATCAAGGTCTTTCAAAAATGAAATTTTTTCTGTTCTTGTTTGATTGTGAAATTGTTTTGTTTTACTTAAAAGATATTCTAAAAACTATCATACTTGACACTAACAATCTTTAATGTCCTAAAATGGTCCTTATCTGTCACTTTTCAAAATCAAATCTTGTCACGTCTTTCCCCAAAATTTTCTAAATTATTTAAATCTTTTGGGATCACAATCTCAAATGGTTTGAAATCTTTGATCGGGTGAGAGATCGTGATTTAAATCTCAAATCTTTTTTAATGGAATTGGTTTTAGTCCTTCAAAGGCACTCCCGCCTCCTTGTGCCAAACGATTTCAAATACACAATGCACATGTTGAGGAGGAGGATTTATCCAAAAACTAGATGAGTATTTAAACAAGGCCACATTTTCTTCCATGTTTTCTAAACCTAATTAAATCACTTGGGATCCAAAATCTCAAAGGGTTTGATATTTTTGATCGGGGGAGAATTTGTGATTTAATAATGAAATTTGATAAAAGGTGATCGTTTTTTTTATTGATTCAATTGTGCATTCTGCTCTCTCCTTTATGTGCTAAACGCTTTCGAATCTCGAAGCATATATTGTGGGGGAGCATTTTAAAAGAAAATAAACTATCGAGGTACAAAAGCTTTTATGTTTTAACATTAAGTACCTTGATTAAGTTTTCAAATGGTTTTCTTAATGGATTTTGTGATCGTGGCTGTGCTTCAAAAGAACTCTTGCCTCTATGTGATAAAATGATTTCAAATATCCCATGCACATATTGAGGGGGAGAATTTACCAAGAAAATCAAATGGCTTTTTCTATGAAAATTGTGATCAAAGAAAATAATTCAAAGTCCTTTTGCCTCCATGTGCTAAACAATTTCTAAATCATATGCACATGTTGAGGGGGAGGTTTTCTAAATGATCAAAACTATTAAGGTACAAAATGCTTTGATCTCGTATCACAAGTACCTTGATTGTTTTTCCAAATGATTTTTCAATTGGTTTCGAGAAGGAATGAACTGTACCAAAAGACCGACCATTTTACTTTATGCATGGAGTTATAAGGATGGTGAGGTTAGGTATTAGTTCCCACGATCCGCCAGAACCGGAGGGATCTACCCAGGGACAATCCAATAGATAGTGTAGAGTCCTTAGGCATGATGAAAAAAGGAGAAAAGTGAGATACGGGAAGAGTGCGGACTGAGACTGAGCTAGTACTGGAATAAACCCAACAAGGTTCTAGTTATGAAGTCTCGGTAAGCACTGAAGGGGTTGAATAATGAAAAAGAAATGAAATGAGAAAAGGGTGAAAAGAAATAGCCCTGCAATAATTCAACCTTAGGGCAGAAACCGGGTTCAATACATATGCTACTGGTGTTTACTAAGGTAACACTGGTATTGAAGACAAGACGTCATGGACCCAGTGACTCACTGCACCTAACTTCCCAAGCTACTCAAGTTCCTCTTAAAAGGACTTGTTTCATTCTCACGGGGAACCGACATTATCTATCGACTTTCTCTTAGAGATTGTTGATATTGAAGAAGGAGACCCTCTCCCTAGTCTCCGGCATAGGAACCAAATGTGCACTATTGAGTCTAGAGCCAAGAGATCATCCACAATATCTTATTAGGACACAAAATTAATGAAGACTTGTTGTTTCACACAATGTGGAAAGTAAGAATATTTTAAGAGTCCTACGCATTATACTTGTGGTATTGCCAGAACATCTAAGTGATATGTAAAGTATTCACGATGAAGATGGAAATCCTTTTAGAGCCAACATCAAACAAGCTCATGGTGGGTGACATGTGAGATCTTTTCTAAAGATCAAGCTTGTGACAACTGGATAGAAACGATGGGGAGATTCAATCTTGAATCAACCTTGGTCAAGGAATGGAATTGACGAATACTTTTGGAAAAACCGTTTGATGTGCAAACCTTCTTTTCTCTAGCACGTCGAATGTGTATTCATGTTTTCAAACGCAAAAAGTATCTCTGATTGAAAAAAAAAATACTTTTGGAAAAACCGTTCGATGTGCGAATCTCTTATTTTATCTAGCACATCGAATGTGTATTCTATTTCAAATACAAAAAGTATTTTTGATTGAAAATTGATCTTTCTTATAAAACCTTCGTCGTATTGCAAAACTCTTTCTTCAAGCAATACACTATTGTTTTCAAATCAATTTCTCATCAATCAGTGAATCCTAATTCTCTGGTTCACTCACTCTGTGTTGTCTTCTTTGAGACGTTCCGGTTTAAGAACGGCTAGAACAGCTGTGAAACCCTGTCAAGGAGATTCTTCGGAATTATACCTGATCACAGGCAGTACTTGTACTGATCAACGGGGAACCGTGGGCCGTGTACCTCAATTCAACGAAAGTGATTAAAGACACTTTCGTGTGTTTTATTGCTAACTGTTGTTTGCAGGTACACTTGGACGGTTGCAGCTGATCAGAATTGAGGAGTCAATCCAAAGCCGCATGCTCACAGCATCCACACTTAATTGAAGAAATCATGACTGGTGCATATCTACATAACCTGGTTCAGATATTTTCTATACTATGTTCCTGTTGCGCTGCTGCAAATATCTTGAACCAGTAAAATCCTCCGCTACTCTGATGAAAAGATGTCATGATCCAAAAGTGTGAGCATGTCGGTCCAAAAGTCACAACATCACATGATGGCAACACAACAAAGGGCGATCCAGAGATTTACTGTGGCTGATGATCTCAATGAAAGCTCGAAGATCATCAAAGATGTGGATCAATTAAAGGCCTCCACTAAGAGTACAAATCAATGCGGACTTTGAAGAATCGCTACTAAAGCACAAAGATTATGAAAATGAAGAATTCAAGTCTACGAGCTCAAGAACGAAGTCAAAGATAGAATGCTAGGAAGCAAAATGTATTTCATGGGGTGACCTCCCTTAGGGGGAGATTGTTAGGAATTGGAAATTCCATGTTAAAGTGTCGGTCACCCCAATAATAGTCTAGCATATGTTAGCTCGTAGATTTGTAGTTATTTACGTTATTATGTAGTTAATTAGTTAGTCAGAAGCATAGAATAGTTTAGAGTAACGCCGTGGAGGAAGGACGGGTCTTTACCCAATGTATGCCTGATCCACAGTCCGATAGGAGGACATATTGTTTGTAAGTATAAATACCCCTTCCATCCATGGAAGGGGTGTGGCTTCTTTGAATCTAACCTTTCATTTGTTAAGCAACTCTCTTACAAAGAACCTCCTCTCAACTCTCTTCATCTATCTCTAATGGCTTTCTTATTTAATCATTGTCCTAGACCACCCGAATCATCAAACAACATAATATTCACGATCCCACAGAGGGAGATAAGAGTATGTGTGTATAATTATGAGAGAAAAAGTTGTACCTTGTATGAGGATTAGAGCCCTTTTTATAGGCGAGGCTTATCGCTAGGGTTTCCTAGATACTCGCGTATAGTGATTAGTCGCCGGAGCCGGACCTTGTCGGACAAGGTTCCGTGTCAATTACGGATGCGGACACAAAATATCTTCAACGACTGAGGGTCCAGCCCGCCATGTATCTTGCGTGCGTCTTGAGGTCTGGACCATAGCCAATTTCGTCATTGGGATTACTGTGGGTCCAGGGTTTGTAGTTATTTTATCGTTATTGGGCCTGGGCCCATCATGTTTATAGTGTGTATTGGGCCTAGTGTGCCTGTTATACATACTATACGTCATCACTTACAAACATGAATGAAAACATATAAAAATGGACGCAAACAGAAAAAACATAAGAAAACGTATAAAAACGGACGAAACGTACAAAAACGGATAAAACGGGTATAAAAACGGACGAATACGTATAAAAACAGATAAAACGTATGAAAACGGACAAAAACGTATAAAACGGATAAAAACGTATGAAAATCTATAAAAACGAACGAAAACGAAAAAATGGACGAAAAATTATAAGAACGGACAAAAACATATAAAAACGGATAAAATGTATGAAGACATATTAAAACGAAAGAAAACGCATAAAAACGAACAAAACGGATAAAAACGGTAAAAAATACGTATACAAACAGGCGAAAACATATTAAAACGGATAAAAATGTATGAAAACGTAAGAAAACGGACGAAGCGATTAAAAACGAATAAAAACATATGAAAACGGAGTAAAACGTTTCAATAAGGGAAAAAACGTATGAAGATGTAAGAAAACGGCTGAAAACGTATAAAAACGGATAATAACATATGAAAATGCAAGAAAACAGATAAAAACTTATGAAAACGTAAGATAAACGTATGAAAACGTATAAAAACGGTAAAAAACGTATGAAAATGTAAGAAAACGGATAAAAACGTATTAAAATGGACAAAAACATATAAAAACGGACAAAAGCATATAAAAACAGATAAAAACGTATGAAAACGTACCTGGAAAGCTTTAAGTTGTAAACAGTCGTTATTATAAATGATAGGCGATGCAATGGTCCTTAACGACAAGGGCTAACGTGTAAATAATAACGGAATCACTGAACACCTGTTAAAAAAATGGACGATAAGTGTTATTTTTTGCAGAGATATAGATAGTGATTATTCAAGCAACTTTAAACTATTAGGGATTATGGGTGAAACTTTGGGCAAACCACAGGGACTATCCATGTAATTTACTCTAGATAATAAATAATCATGGGCTAGGCCTATATAACACATTCAATTTATTTACGCATTAAAGATTAAATACTCGATCATTGATATTCGTTTAATTGTTATCACAAGTTAATAACTCAATTTACTGCTATTCTTTCTGGTGAGTAATTTATTAATCGTCGATGTTTATTTATTGTTATATGTTTTTTTATACATGTAACTTGGCTCATGAAAACAAATCGTTTAGGTTTTAGGAATCTTATACAGTTTTCTAACATAGATATTTGCCTAGGTGATGAAGAATAAGGACCGAGACGAACAGTCTGAAGACGGAATGGTAAGTGCTAGCAAAACCATTCGAAAATCCACAATTGCGAAGAAAAGAAAGACAATACTTACTAAAAAGGTATTGTACACTTGCAACTTCACTAGTAATTTTAGAAAAAGGTTATCAATCAAAAATCTGTAACGAGTTATAATTACTGTATATATTTTACTAGGTTTGCAATTCTTTATGTGAAGACTTGATTGCTGAAATCTTTGCAAGATTACCGTCCAAATCCGTCATCCGATTTAGATGTATCTCCAAATCATGGTATTCGCGCATTGCTAGCCCTGATTTCATACGTATGTACACTCTTGTTCGAACTATGAATACTCCTGAAAAAGTCCTTATCCAACACGTGACTTATAAAAATAAAGATAATGAAATACTAGAAGACATATATACATTACATTCTAAAGACAGATTGCCTTTGAGTCCAAGACGTGGGTACATGGATGTAACACCAGTCCAATTCCCTTTGGGACATATGAACATTATCGGATCATGTAACGGAATTGTGTGTCTTTACAAAAAGGGTACAGTTGGTTTTATTCTATGGAACTTTTCAGTTAGACGTCAAGTACAAATACCCAATCCTCCTTTTAGGAGAGCGGTACAAGAAGGTTCTTGTGTATCCCTAGGGTTCGGTTTCGATTCAGTCACTCATGATTACAAGATTGTGGTTATATTATTAGACGGTGAAAATGAAAATACTTCATTTATTTACTCCTTGAAGACAAACTCATGGAGTGAAATTGATTTCCCTAATAGTACAACAAATATTTTATGGGGACCAAGGAGCATGTTTTTTAAATGGAGCATTGCACTGGGTAGAAACTAGGTGTTTAGACAAAGCACAAAACTTACACGAATATAGTATATTGACATTTAGTTTGAATAGTCATGTTTTTGGCAGAATTCCGCTGCCAGAAGCAAGTCGGAAAGCAAGGTGGGAAATATGCTATGGTTGTATGGCAAGAGATATAAGAATCGTTGATGATTGTCTAGTATTGATATCTAGGGATACTTTTACTCTTAGTTATGTGAGGGTTTGGGTGATGGGAGAGTATGGTAATGTTGCATCTTGGTCCATGGTTCATGCATTTGATACTCGTATAACCAAACAATTCAATGGATCTGGATTTAAGAAACTGCTCACCAATGGTGTTTTATTGTTAAGAGCAAAATGTAATGATCTGTGCCAGTATGAAGTGTATTATTGGGAGTCAGGGGTGCAAAGACGACTTTTGAAATTCAAAGAAACTATGTCGGAAACTGAATTGGAGATGTATGTCGAAAGTCTTGAATTGTTAGACAAAGGGACAGCTTGCGGAAAAACCATTTCTTGGAGATAGAAAGAAGCGGGAAACCATCTATAAGAGAAGCAGAGAAAGAAAAGTCTCGTCGTGATTATTTCATGGTTTGATATTAAGTAATCGTCTAGTATTTGTTTAATCTCTTGTTTGAATCTATTAGATGTTGATTTATTTAGCTAACTACTAATAGCTCCTTTTGACAACAGAAACTCGTATATGTCTCACTTTTCCTGTGTTGGCCTGTTGGATGATAAAGAAATGTCATGTCTAATTTCGTGAGTATCCAAGAATGTTTAAAAACTCGATTTTACATATTTGGTGTACCTTTTAACTCTTTCTCGGTAGTTGCAACAATTTCCTATTAGCGAGCTACTGATAATCTTGTTTAAATCCGAAAATGTTCAGTTGTTATGCCTTGTATAAGATTTGAGTGATGATAAATACCTATGCATTAACCTAGGCGATGAAATACATGGTTAATTACATTATATGCTATTCCGTTCATGAGTAACTACATAGCACCTTAATTACTCATCAACCCCCGGCTTTACTTTGTGCTTCTTGAAATATAGAGGAACGTACCGATAAATAGAAGTATATATAAGTCACAAGAAACATTTATTTATCGAAAGGTAGTGAGAAGTAGTGAAGAGGTGGGAGTTTATGGGGTGTAACCATTGTAGGTAGTTTAAAAGGGTGTTTTTTAGAACTAACTCCGTCTTATAATACATCTTTCACTAAGCCGGAGAGCAAGAGAACTAACAATCCTGAATGGTTGTCTAGGTTTGATTTCTAAGGAGAAATCTACTACATGGATTTGGGTAATGAGAGAGTATAATAACGTTGCATCTTGGACCTTGGTTCATGAATTGGATATGAAACGATTTAATAGAGGAGTCAGAGTTATAAAAGCACTCAGTAGCGGTGGTTTATTGTTTGACATATCAAAATTTAGTAAATGGTATACAGTTTATTATCCTGAGACAGGGGTGCTCTCTGAACTTTTGAAATTTAAAGGAACTTGTAGGATGCTTGATATGGAAATGTATGTCGAAAGCCTTGAATTATTAGACAAAGGGACCCCTTGCGGTAACACCATCTCGTGGGAAAAGGAAAGAAGCAAAGGAAAAGTCAGTTCGTGATTATTTTCTGGTTCATCGTTATAAATGTCTTGTTTAAAACCGGTATGTATCTTGTTATTTTTTGTATGCTTGGTGATGAAAGATTTCATTCTCAAATGTCTAATGATGGAGGAATTGTTAGGCGAAGAAGCTTGTAAGAACATCATAATCGAGCAGTCTAATGATGGTTCAGATCTCGGTGTTGCTCTTCTTGCAGCCTCTAATCCCCGCATTGCAGAATAAAATGAGTCTCGGTAGTCGTGTATAGGTTTTTGAGAGTCATTTGATTGAAAATGTATTGAGTTAAACTAGTATTATAATCGGTGACGACAATGTCGTCACTAAATTACGATGGCCCACATCTGGTAAAGTCTAACGTCGGAAAAAGTGGGCCCCAAATGTCGTCACTAAATACAATGAGTTTGTCGTCCCAAAACTCTTTAGTGACAAAGGTTTGGTGACGCAAAATCCGTGACGATATATCGTCACAAACACACTTGGTGACGACACCTTGTGTAACTTGGTGACGACTTAGTCGTCACGAAAGGTGTTTTTATTTGTAGTGAATATTAGTTATTAGAAATAAGAGGGGATACACTTCATTCTTATGTAGTCGTTTCAAATATGGCTATAAAAGGTTTCTTTACTTTTCTTGGCACAATTTGCATTACTAAGGTCTAAGAGGATTAGGTGTGGTGAAGAGTCATCCCCTCTTTATCATCGTCACGTCACTGTCACACCATCATAACAAACCTCCACAACTAACCCCCTCACTCACAACAAACCTGAACCTTTTCATTTGGGGCTCACCACTACAACTTTATTTTTTTTTCAAATTTTCAAATAAACTAAATTTATTTCATTAACAATTAAAATACATTAACAACACAATAATAAGAAAAAATAAATACGATACGTAAAAAAAACAATGACACGGGGAAAAAAATACAACGCATCCTAATGGATCGGATCTTCGACATCCCACTTTGGGTAATTTTTCAAAATCTCCCACGCGTGAACATACTTGAACTCCTTCCCACCAAAGCGTTGCTCAAAGTTCAGTTTCGCATTCTCGAGATGATCGTTATCATTTTCACCACTTCGACGCTGCAAATGTTTGTAAATAGCGTTGAATTTTTGCCAATAAACGTTAATCCTCGACCATTTACCCGTGATTGAATTTTTGGTACGATGGTCATTGGTAGTCTGATCATTGAACATATCCATAACTTCGTTCCAAAATAAATTTTTGGAATGGTTATTTCCCATATCTCGAGCTTGCGAAATTTCTATCCAAATTTGCGCAAGCAACATTTCTTCAAACTTGTTCCACTTCGGATTTTGAGTAAAATAAAGCTTTTTTTTTTTTTTTTTTTTTTTTTTTTTTTTTTTTTTAAATTCAAGTAAAATAAAAATCAGATTCAAAATTCAAATTCAAATTCAAAGCTCAAATTCAAAATAAACGGTATATTTTTTGGCGGGATTATTTAAATTCATATTAAAATTCAAATTCAAAATCAGATTCAAATAGGAGCGGGATTATTTAAATTCAAAATTCAAATTCAAATTGTATAGTTTTGAGCGGGATCATATGTGCCTATATATACAACTCTACCAGACACAACTCACACACACAAGTTATATAGAGATTATGGAACAGGAGGCACGCGAGGAAGCTGCTTATTGTGAATAGGAAGCCAGGGAAGCTACCTATCTTAGGGAGAACTACTTTGACATCATGGAAAAAAAGTACTTTAATGGCGAGTTTTATTCATCTTCGAGTGACGAGGGTTGGAACTCAGATGATTCGTATTCTTAAGTTTTAGTAGTTTTATTTTCATTAATTTCGTTGAAGTTTTAATGTTTAAGCGTATTATGTATTTCATGTTTTCAATTAATCTTCAATTAATGTAGTATTTTAACTTAAATGTTCAATGTAATTTGTGTTTTTAATTTTATATTTGCATTCTTTTTTCCTCCAAAGTCATTGATCTTCTATTATAAAAAACACTTCACCTTCAAGAACAATTTATATTTTTTTTCCTCCAAAAATATTCATACTAGTAGACAGCAAATGTTCGTCGTGCAGACGAAGAGCACAAAAACGGCGAGCTACGACGAGTCTTTCCAGTGTCGTGAAGAGGGACAGTGAACGTCCACGTCAAATGACGAGGGTTGACGAAACGCCCACACCTAATCCTCTAACGAATATGTAAGAGTTTTAATAAAGTATTGCTGATGTATTATCCCCCTTACTTGAACTTTAAATCTGTAATACATTCCACTTTCTATGTATGGCACTCTAAAAGTGGCTTGAATGAAGCCTTGAACTATACTTATACCAATTTATTTATATGTGCTGCAACTACCTTTAAACAATAACAAGTCAGCAATACTCATGAGATAAAAAATACCGTAATAATTTTGGTTCTGTTTAAAAACAACAGTATATACTTAAACAAGGCTATCTTTATTTGCCTATGTAGAGTCTTCTAACATAATGAGTAGTTATTTGTTCAAAAAAAAAACATAATAAATAGTCATGGGCTAGGCCCATATAACATAATCTATATAAAGCATTAAAGATTAAATACTCGATCATTCATATTCGTTTGATTGTTATCATAATTAGTTAATAACTTAATTTACTGCTATTCTTTCTGGTGAGTAATTTATTCATCGTCGATGTTTATTTATTGTATAATTAGTTCACAAGTTAATAACTCAAGTTACTGGTATTCTTTCTGGTGAGTAGTTTATTAATCGTCGATGTTTATATGTTTTTTTATACATGTAACTTGGCTCATGAAAACAAATCGTTTAGGTTTTAAGAATCTAATATATTTTTTGAACATAGATATTTGCTTAGGTGATGAAGAGTAACGACCGAGACGAACAGTCAGAAGACGGAATGGTAAGTGATAGCAAAACCATTCGAAAATCCACAATGGCTAAGAAAAGAAAGACAAGACTTACTAAGAAGGTATACTACAGTTGCAACTTCACTAGTAATTTTGGAAAAAGTTTATCAATAAAAAATTTTGTAACGACTGATAGTTATATATTCTAATTACTAGGTCTGTACTTCTTTATGTGAAGACTTGATTGCTGAAATCTTTTCAAGATTACCGTCCAAATCAGTCATCCGATTTAGATGTATCTCCAAATCATGGTATTCTCGCATTGCTAGCCCAGATTTCATACGTATGTACACTCTTGTTCGAACTATGAATACTCCTGAAAAAGTCCTTATCCAACACACCTGTTCGAACTATGAATACATATATACATTACATTCTAAAGACAGATTGCCTTTGCGTCCAAGGCATGGGTACATGGATGTAACACCAGTTCGATTCCCAGATTATTTCTCTTTTGGGTTTATGGACATTATCGGATCATGTAATGGAATTGTGTGTGTTTACGAAGAGACGATTGGTTTTATTCTATGGAACTTTTCAGTTAGGCGTCAAGTACAAATACCCGATCCTCCTTTTATGAAAGCAATACAAGAAGAAAATATTGTATCCCTAGGGTTCGGTTTCGATTCAATCACTCATGATTACAAGATTGTGGGTATATTAGAAGGTGAAAATGCAAATACTTCATTTATTTACACCTTGAAGACAAACTCTTGGAGTGAACTTGATTTCCCTCATAATAATAGAAAATTTTATGGGGACCAAAGAGCATGTTTTTTGGATGGAGCATTGCATTGGGTAGAAACTAGGTATTTAGACACAACACAAAACTTAGACGAATATAGTATATTGACATTTAGTTTGAATAGTCATGTTTTTGGCACAATTCCGTTGCCAGAAGGCCCAGAACCAAGTCGGCAAGCAAGCTGTGCAGTATACCATGATTGGATAGCAAGAGAAATAAGAACCGTTGATGGTTGTCTGGCATTGATATCTAATTGGGATAGGCCAAGGTGTACAAGGGTTTGGGTGATGAGGGAGTATGGTAATGTTTCATCTTGGTCCATGGTTCATGAATTTGATATTTTCGAACACTTCAGAGCAGTTGAAATTAAGAAACTTCTCCCCAATGGCGGTTTATTGTTGGATAAAACAATAGCAAACATTGACGTGTGGTATGAAGTTTATTATCCTAAAACACGTTTGGGTTCGAAAATTCTAAAATTTAAAGAAACTTGTTGCGAGGTTGAGATGGAGATGTACGTCGAAAGCCTTGAATTGTTAGACAAAGGGACTCCTTGGGGAGAAACCATATTTTGGGAGAAAAAGAAATCACAAACTGTATCTAAGGGAAGAAAGAGAGGTAAAAAAGAAAATCTGGCTCATAATTAGAGGGAAAATGTTTTAGAACTTGAGTTTACGTGATTGTGGATCTTTTTTATATCTTGTTTAAGTAAGTAGATTTTTAACGCTATGCCTTGTGCTACTTGTTATTATATCGTATCAACGATCCTATTTACGTGTCGTGTGACCATTTGAACTTTTACTCTGGTCTAGCCTAAAACAAAAAACCACATTTGTTTGCCCAAGTTCTTTAGTTAATGATGTGTAATGTGTTTGTCTTACCAGTTTTTTTTTTTTTTTTTTTTTTTTTTTTTTTTTTTTTTTTAATGTTTTTACTCGAGTACAAACATGCTCGAAGTTATTAGCTTGTTTTCAGCATCATGCTAATATAAAGACATCTTTTTAACGAATTTGGTGTTACTATAATACGATGCAAAGTGATGCAATCCAGCATCTAGCTTATCTTAAAACCTACTTGTATTTAATTAAAGTAGTCTTAAAAAAATCCTTAATTATATCGAATGATGTCTTGTATTTTATGTATTGTATATTTTTAGTTTTATCAAAACGAGGTGAAAACCCCCGTCGCGTTGCGGCGGACTTTTTTTAAAATTTTTTTGGGACTTTGGATACGTTACATTAAGTTCGGACAGTCTGTTTATTTTTTTTGTTTGTTTGAACATCTTTAGCAGTGTTAAGAAAGCAAGAGATGTACTTCTTAAATAACAACACAATACTCCCTCCGTCCCATTTTTATTGTTCAGTTTGACTTTGACCGGTCTTTCTTGTTCAACTTTGACTATTATTATTTTTATTTGTGTTATATAATACTTGATGAAAATTATATCAATGAAAATATATTTAAAACCCAATACCATTCATATATTTTTCATTAAATATGATATAATACAAATAAAAATAATTATGGTCAAAGTTGAAGAAGAAAGACTAAAAAAGTCAATAGTGGACAATAATTTTGAGACGGAGGGAGTACTATTCTATTGGATATCTTCTGGTATTAAAATTATGCACTCCCAGACATTCACTTCAAAGAAGTATGCAATTATTCTGTAACTTGAAATAAGTAAGAATTTTTTTTTGCCAAGGTCACAACTCCTTAAAAGAAGGTTTTGAACTTTCCGCAATTTCCATAAATTCATGAGCCCATTAGATATGGTAAAACAAACATCCACTTAAACACTTATAAATTAAAACCGGCATTGGCAATGCAGTTTTTCCCGCTCCCTTGTCTACTTGCATTAATGTTGAATTACCAAGTCAATCATGCTCGTCTTTAGCAACGTCTACTTGCATTATTGTCAGGAATTAGCAATGACGAAGCTATGAAAAATGTACCTTGATAACGGGTAAAAATGTATGAAAATGTATAAAATCGTACCTTAAGTCGCAAAACTTTAACGGCCGTTAGTATAAAGAGTAGACGATCCAATTGTATTTAACGAAAAAGGGCTAACGTGTAAATGATAACAAAACTCACTTTTTTTTTTTTTCTTTTTTTTTTTTTTTGAAAGTTGACTATTATTCACATCAAAACGGCACTCCCCAAAACAAGGAGGCCCAACCAAACTACCCGATTACAAGATGTTAAAAAAGTACCAATCTTTCCACTCAATCGAACAAAGATTAGACCTATTACGAAACCAAAGAAAACTAAGAGACTTGATGTCTTGGATAATCTTCCGACTATCGATGATAGTATTATCAAATCTGCTTTTGTTTCTCGCGATCCAAATGCACCAGCATGTCGTGAAGATGATGCCCTTCAGCACCTCTCTTTTTCTTTTATTCAGCCCCGCCCCTTTGTGAATGTTGAAGATGTCGAGACAGGAAAACAAAAAAACAGGGGGCAACTTACACCAACGTCCCACCCTATTCCATATATCCATAGACACCGAGCATGAACAAAAGAGATGATCCACTGTTTCGACTTCAAAATTACAAAGGCTACACTCTAAGGAGACGGGAGAATAATTCCGAGCATTGAGTAAGTCCAAGGTGGGGATTCGATTCAAACCAGCTCACCACATAAAAATATTACACTTTTTTGTAACCCATCTAGACCACTTGAAGACGAACCGATTGCTATAATCTGTGCCACTTCTGAGAAAATCCTTGACTGATTTCACACTAAATCCTTTCGAGCCCCTAGCAAGCCAACTCCATTTGTCATCAATATCAGTTAGCGTTAGACCAACCAATAGCTCCCCCAAACGATGTCTTTCCCTAGCTTCTAAAATAGAAATAGATCCCTCTGAGTTATTCCATGGGCCCTCGAACAGTTTTTTGTGGCACCTTCTTTCGCACAGTTGCCATCTCTTGAATAACGGCAGCCCTTTCACGATTTAGTCTAGCCAATTCTTGAGTTAGGATGTTCACCTTTCTTGCCAATTGAACATCTTCGATTGCAGCGGTACGGCAGTAGTAAATCATCATGTCTGTCCAGTTGTTAGTGTTAGCAGCAGCTCTTATCTCATCACATTTAGGCAGACCTGACATTGTTTTTGCTTACTTATTTATGGAATGATGTTGTGTGAAAATATACTTGCAAGTTTGCTCTTAAATAGACAAATTGAAAGGTAAATAAATAGTCACATGCATACCATTGACGTTACACTATATGCCTGACTCCTATATCTTTTTATAGAAAAGAACAAAAAATATGCACATGTTCAACAATTGATTGTATAACATTCTCACAAAGTAACATAAAAAAACAATAAAAGCAAGCCACTCCTGTAGCTATTATTATTCAAGTAACAAACATTGAAAATTCTAGATGACTGAAAAGTTCAAATTCGAATAACTATAAATCGTCCAAATGAACAACATTTTCAGTCACAGGTTGTGACTGAATGTTGTTAGGAACGTTGTTTTCAAGAGTAGATGATTCACATTTCCATACGAAATCATTGTTTGATTGAGCACTTGCTTCTCCATGTTCGACCTCTACACGTGTCCTCTGTCCTCCGTGTCGTTCTTGTTCCACTGCTTCTTCATTAGTTGTAGGGGTGCACGATTGAGAGTTTCTTTTACATTTCTGACATGTGAAATTAGTTCAAACAACCATATCGGTAATTACATTAAAAATTATATACATTGAAATAAAATATTGAAACACACTTGCCTTGCTTGTCATCAACGGTTCAGTACATGACTGTCTTGTGTGTCCTGCCTTTCCACACCTGCCACAGGTTTTTCTTTCTGGCTCTTCCCCCTGTGATCGGATACGTGTTTTTTCTTTGGGTCTTCCAGGTTGTCGCTTATCCATAGCAGGAGGTTTTACGGTTTGCAAGTCATCAGGAGTACGCCACAAGGATACATCTTTTAGAGGATAAACCCTTGCTTCGTATGTATTTTTTTAGTGACGTTTTCTTAAACCAATCCATCGCCCAACTGCTAGTGTCAGTCATCCCTTCAACTCTAGACACAGCACAAACATGACCACAAGGTAGACCAGATAGCTGCCATTTGCGGCAAGTGCATTCTCTGTTGTCAAAGTCAACAATATGAACATGTTTCGGATCAGTAACTTGGTAAATCTTGTGCATCTCAATTCCGTTAACACCCCAATTAGCACTCTTTGCCATTCTATTGTTTACTTTTGCATTTGCCCATTCGGTAAGTTCATCCGTTGGAGCATCTGAAATAAAAAAATAATAATACATTTTCGAGCGATGTGCCAAATATGTAATAAACCAATTATAATAGACAGTTTTTTTAAGTTACCTTTGTATTTTGCTCGACGTTCAAAATACCGTAGTACTCCATTAGCTGGGTTATTGGAACCTTCCTAACATCTTTGGTTACAGAGTTTACTGATTCAGCACTATTTGAGGTCAAATAATTGTACCTGTTTGCAGGGCAGTAAGCACGCGACCATTTATCAAATCCAGCTTCATCTTTTAGTTTTTTATACACATCAGGTTTTAATGATTGAATCTCAGAAATTGAAGCATCAAACTCCTGCTCTGTGTAAGCTTTGCATGTCCTCCAATATATAGCCTTCCATTTTCTAGTTTTCAAAGTGCAGTTTATCATTAAATGATGACAACAAAAACAATGAAACGCATTGGGAAAAACGGTACTACATGCATGTGCAATTGCCGGATGTCTGTCAGAGATGATGGCCAAATCTTTTACTTCACCAATGCATTCTTTAAGTTTGCTCAAAAACCATGTCCATGATTCATTGGTCTCACCTTGAGAGACACCAGTTGCAATAGGTATAATCTGGTTGTTGCCGTCCATCCCAACAACAACCAGATTCGTACCAAGGTATCTCCCTTTAAGATGTGCGGCATCAATGATTAGCAATGGTCGCATAAAACGTAAGAAGCTCCGAATCTATTTTAAATCAATCAGAAATTGCTTAATTAATAATATTTACATAATAATGAAGGTATTAATCAGAAATAAAAGATAATAGAATTTATGGAAAACTTACAGCAACACCGAAACCAATGAATACCATCTTAAACCGATCTGTCTCATCTGTCTCAATGTGTGCTACTGTCCCCTCATTTTGCAACTTTAAGTTATAGTAGTAATACGGCAACTGCTCAAAAGACTCCCTAGGACAACCGTTCAACAACTGTAATGCAATGTTTTTCCCACCCCAAGCTCGGTAGTAAGAAATGTCTACTTTCCAATCAACATTAAAATCTTTTTTTATGTTCGCACCCGTATAGACCCTTTTGCAATTCCTCAATTTATCAACAAGTATGTGACCCACTAATTTTCGGGTAGCATTTCGATGATTAGGATGAATTTTTGTTCTGGAACATGTATGACAGTCGTTAATGGAAGTAACATAGAAGTATCGGCTAACAACACTTTTTCGTGCGTTAATGTACCAGTTGCAACCTTCTACAAAACAAGCTACACTGTACCTTTTCTTACATGAGTTAGTAACTTTATACTCAAACATATCAACCAACGCTTTTATTCCTATTGCATAAATGCATCCTTGCTTATCATCAAACCGACTACCCACCTTTAATTTAGATACTATAGGGTGTTTATGGTTACTTAGCTTTTTAATTATGAGATCAGCTGAACTGGGTGGATCAGGGATATTTAGAAATGTGGTTTTCTGCCAACTAGGATGCACATGTACATTAACGTTTGCGCCTGCACCCTCGTTATTATGATCTTCAACTTTTGGTGTTTGAAAATCAGATTCTTGAGGCAACAAAGGAACATTAAGATCAATATCAAGAGTCTTAGAAGAAGTAGGCGGCTTTACCTCGGAAGATTTCTCGATAAGTTTGATGTATAGCGTCTGGATCAAGTTCTGCTTACAGCATATTTCATGAACGAAGAAAGAAACATCATCATCGTCACTCACATGAATTTTGGTTGAAGCGGGCATGTAGTATAAACTGATGATCTTATCTTTAATCTGATATTTGTTAGTGAGATAGGTAATCAGCTGTAGGTAGGTGATGTTAACTGGAAGTAAAACTCCACGAATTGATCTCTCAAAATCCAAATAAAGTTTGAATTTTTGGGAATTAGCCGAAGTCATTTTTCTGGGATTTGTGTTCTGTGATTTGTGTTCTGGGATTGTACAAAACAATAAACCAAAAAAAAT
This sequence comes from Chrysanthemum seticuspe, assembly GCA_019973895.1. Lineage (NCBI taxonomy): Eukaryota > Viridiplantae > Streptophyta > Magnoliopsida > Asterales > Asteraceae > Chrysanthemum > Chrysanthemum seticuspe. The sequence continues at coordinate 332,856,356 of BPTQ01000005.1, forward strand.
TCGCTGAAAATAGGACCTTTTAGTCGCTCAATATAAAATTCGCTTAAACTTTTCCCTCCACAATATTCATTACCCGCTCATTCACAAAGTATATTTCCCGCCAAATTAGATGTCACTCTACTAGAAAAGCGTCAAGTTTACTCATTGGGTAAAATAAAACAATGCCTCCCTCCTCTGCCTCTACTTCCAGATCCAATCGAAAGCCATTGGAATACTACATCAATGCTACACACTGCGAATGTCCAAAACCATTACCGGTGGAAGTACAAACCTCTTGGACCCGGACTCATCCTGGTAGAAGATTCAAGGCCTGTCCAATTTATGTAATATTATTATGCATTATACTTATTTTACTTGTTAGGTTGAATATGTGAATTTAACAAATCTTATTTTTAGGACAAAAAGACCAAATGTAACTTCTATGGGTTCCTAGACCCGGAACTACCAAGTCAGTATTACAAAGATTTGTTTTACAAGGAACATGAGGAAAAGAAACATTTAATGAAGACGGGAAAGCGTTCAGTCTCGGATGAAGTTATTGAGGTTTCAAACAATGATATCATGAAAATGTTGGATGAGTTGACTTTTATCAAGTCAAGAGTGCAAGTTCATGACAAAGTTGTGTTGGTTTTCAGTTTGATTGTTCTCTTCAGTGGTGTAGTTTGGTTATGGTAATCTGTTTAGCAATAAGTGTTATGTAATATGTATGTTATAGTCTTTTAGCAATAAGATTGTATGTAGTCGTTTTTTCAAATCAAATGGATGTTTGTAAAAAACAAACATTTTAGCAATTTACACAAAATGTTTGTTGCAAATCAACAGTATCACAACACGTATATACAAAAAATGGGGCTTAAAGAAAGCCTACATGGGTGTTAGGAATATACCAAGTTGCACTACACAGACATGCATAAGAAGTTGTCTTTTGATGTCCTAAACAGACATACAGTTTGTGGTTACATTTGGTTGAACAACAAAAGTCTAAACCCACATACAAGCCATACCCAAAGAGATGAAATGCATCTTTATTCATCACTTGTATGAACAGCCACCTTATACTTCCAAAAGTACTCCACCATATGCTCTCGATACGCCAAAGCAACTTGAAGAGGGTCATCAACCTTCATACTTAAGTTGTTACCCAGCCTGTGCAAAAAAATACATACCCAAACTCCGCAATCACCGTATGCATTGGCTTGTATAGGGACATCATCCGCAACTCGAAATGTGATCTTATAATCAGAAACAGATATTGATTTGGCTTGAAGAACTTTACAGAAGTTTAGATACTGTGGTAGCATTCTCTCAAAAGTGACCCTCCATTTTAAATTCTTTTCTCTCGTCTCAGGTTCTGGCGTACCTAGTGTGTCATAAATTGTTATAACTCCGGTACGAATTCGAAACTCGGCAAGAAACTAGTGGCACTCGGGTACATTCACAGGAAAGTATACCTAAATGTGAACAAATAATCCTTGTCATAATTCATCACATTTTGAGCATGTATATATTTACCCAAGTATCTAGAAGAAAGGATGGTCTTTATATACAAACCTTCTCGACACTAGACCATGGCAATGGATAGCGTTGACCAGTGGCGTAGTAGGCACGCATAGACCCATCAAGGATAGAAGAAGAGAAAAATGGTCCAGCCATAGCCCAATCGGCATTGCCCGGCCTGAACTGCCACATTAGATCAACCCAGAGATCCAGATGCTGCAAATTTTTTTTTATAAGCAAAATACCGTTAAACTAATTGATAAGGTTTTAAAAGGTACCTTTTTGAGGGGTCATTTAAGCCCTTATTCGATCACTTTTGTATCCGTTATTGCTTAATATCGTTCCTTTTTCACTTTTTAGGTCTCTTGAAGGCAAAATGCTGGAATGATGCTTATTTGGACGAAAAGGCGCGAATATACGAAGAAAATGGCCAAAGTCAGAATCGAGACACTCAAAGCTGCTGAAACATAAGGCGACGGCGTCACTGCATATCTGCGACGCCGTCGGGAAGGAATTTTGCGACGGGTCAGAAGCGAAATTGCATGTTTTCAAGGGACGACGTCAGGTTCTAAAGGAGTAGGCCGTCGTTACTCAGACGGCCTAGATGCAGCCAAGACGGCGTCAGAGCTGAAGGGGACGGCGTCACAGTCATAAGGTGACGCCGTCGAAAGGTTTACGTGGCCAAGACGAAACCCTAATGACGGCGACACGACGGCGTCACGATACATAAGGTGACGCCGTCGCAGATGTAATCTTATATATAGAATCCGAATTTTTCAGTTTTTGTGTGTAGTCTTTTGGAGTAAAAACCTAAAACCGAACCAAGGCTTTCTTGTGCAGTATTTTAGGGTTCTAAACCCTATTATACATCAAGATAAGTATTTACTTCATTAATTTAATTATGTCTTTGATTATTTGTGTGTATGCTTGCATGTTCTCCATGTCCGGCTAATTTATTTGTGTGTTTGCTTAGGGAATATGAAACTTAATTATTGAATATTGATTGGTTGATACTTATCTTAGTTGACTAATGATCTAGAGTGCGCTAGATTATTCGTTGTGTACTTAATGCTTGACATTTCTTTGTGAACTTTAGAATATAATTATCTAGGTAATTGTAGGATAAAGTATTCAAGGACAACCGTAGAGTAGGCGTCTATAAATCACTAGAGGATTTGTAAACAAGACCCTTTGGTAATTTCAAAGAGTTAGGGAAATAAGCACGCCCTATAGCCTTAGAATCACAACGCAACTAGGAATAAGGACGTGACAAATCAACCATCAATAGGAGATAATTAAGGAGTAGTAAAACCTAAGTAAACACATCTTTAAACTATCATACGAGTACACATCAATTAGACATAGACTATCACAACCTTAGCTTAGATAATTAGATAATAGTAGAGTAATCGGTAGCAATACCAACCCCCCAAATCCAATACCCGAGATTCGTACCTTTTCATTTTCTAAAAAACATAAAAAGAAAAAAAATAATCTTCCTCAACCTCAACCTTAGCGTAGTAACTTCTCACTAGCATTCCTATTCCCCTAGAGAACGATATCAATACCCGTGGCTTACCCTAATTACTACACTACAACGATTAGGTTCACTGCCTAGGGTGTTATAAAACTTGCTCGAAGAAAAGGAAGTTTCCTTGACCCCGAACGACGCGTGTAGCGTTATCAAGTTTTTGGCGCCGCTGCCGGGGAATAGAATAGCTAGTTAGTAGTCCACCTCGTTTAGGTTCTTTGCTTGATTCCTATCAAGTAAACTTTTTTCTCATTTTTAGCTTTCTCTTAGTCTATCCCCCTTCTTCGTGACCTTCGTTCGTAAAAACCATTACTCACCATGATCCGTATCTTCCACCGAAGATTCTTCACCCTACCCATTCCCAACCCCGAGGTTGAGAACACAATCCCACAAAACCCTTCACCCACTCACCATTTTGATAACCACCCAGGGCATAACGAGGTGAATTGGCGACAACAAAGTCCTTTCTATTACTCAGATTCTGATGAGGAATCTGATCATGATGAAGAACTTGATGGCGGAAAGGTCATCAATAAGGATAGCTTTGAAATTAAGGAAGATCCCTCCCAATACTTTGACCCTAGATGTAGGATTGAGAAAGATGGCCCATTTAACATGCAATTCCCATGCAAAATAGGACTAGAAGGGTTCGATGCTTATTTGAATTCATTCTTGCCTTTAAACTTAATCTCAAAGGATCTATACAATAAAATCAAGGTCAATGAGTTAACCTATCATGGGAACAATGTTGTTAAAGCAGTCACTCATTTGCACGTGTTTGTTGGAAGTTTTGCCTACTTGGTAGAATTCATGGTCTTAGAAAACCTGGGAGAATTTATCGACAAGGACCTCACTCAAGTAATTTTTGGGAAACCTTTCAAGAATTTGACTAGGTTGAATGAACGAATGATTGACGGTCTAATCACTTTCTCTGATGAAGTCGAAGATTTTGTCTATCAAATGCCACGCGCTCATCCCAGATTTAAACATAGGGACATTAAGGCTTGTAATAGAATGACCCCTATTTCATTGCTTAGTGAAAGAGATAAGCAAAGTGGGCTTAGGTACCCATATGAGAAAACAAAACGGTATTACAAAAAATGCCTTGAATTAGGAGATGATTATAAAAAGAATGAAAGAGAGTTGGAGTGGCTTAGGTATGAGCACGCGAGCGTGCACGAGGCAACGTAGGGGTAGGACTACGAGTCTAGCTACAAGACTCTTAAATAAAGAAAAGCGCTTCGTGGGAGGCAACCCATGCTTAATTGTTTGCTTGTTAGTGTCATATATCTTTTATTAATTGTTTGTCCTCATGTTTAAATTTGTAAAAATGCTTTATTTTGTTTTTAACCTCGTCTTAATTACATATAAAGGTATTTTACATAAAGGATAAGTGTAGGGAGGATTACACACGTTTTCATAAGAAACGTAAACATGAGAATAACGATTAACTAAAAGATATATATGTTTGTTTGTTCGAGTCAAATGCTTGTATCGAGTCATAATGGATGTTTTTGCAGAAGTTTTTCCAGATTCTAAAGATGTAAATTTTCCAGAATTTTTTCCAGAAAATCGCAGACCAGTTTTTGTCAGGATAACCTGACGGCGTCAGGATTGCAACCTGACGGCGTCAGGAAGGAATAAAAACTTCAGCTTACTTTTTCTCGTTTTCTGAGCTACTTGTAAAATTTTGGAATTTTCCAGATCTTAACTTTCAAAACAAATTCTGTAAACATCCATTCCACAAGCATTATATCCTAGTTTAAATCGAGTCTTATGTATATTATTACCGCCGATTTTACGCGAAGGTTTCGTTTGTTTTCTTCTAGTGTGCAGGTTTAGTTTGTCAAGAAGAAGTTACACAAGTTAAGAAGGAGCCTTTCACGCAAAAACTCTTCTTGGAAAAGATTTAACCACCACTTTTTACGGATCCTACCGAGCTAATCAGGGGAGTATTAGTTTCTTTCGTTTTTAATTACCTTCTATTATCATAACTTTGATACTTTCGGGGAACATTGGGGACAATGTTCAGTTTAAGTGTAGGGAGGGAAAATAAACGGGAACTTTGAAACTATGCTTATCCTTGACTGTTTGCTTTGTCCAAGTGTATTTGTGTAATAAACCATGAGAAAATGTAGGTTAGGGTAATTTTAGCCAAATTTAAAATTTTTTCATGACGTATAAGAGTGGGCCATTAGTCTTAACAAAAGCGTCTCATGGATAGGAAGTTGCATGACTAGCACAAAAACCCTTACCACCTAAATTCCACCCAAAATGTGAGGATCGCCCTTAGATTAGTAGGAATTAAAGCATTCATCTTTAATGCTTAGAGTGTGAACCGGTAGTATATTAGATTCTAGAACTTGTTTTGTGATGCATTCCGAGATCGCAAGTGAGGCTACACTTGTGTAGTTAGGAATAACTAAATGATAAGAGGCATTAGGATAAACCCTTGTTTGATACCTGTAATATAATTACTTCTTCCATATCGGTTGAGTAATTCCCCCACACCCTTTGCGTTGTACTCATCTTTAGTACACGATACCCCTAGTTAACCCCTCAGAGCCTATCCTTTTCGCGGTTCTCGTGATATTTCGGTTTTTCCGGAATATCAATGAAGAGCATTGTTTACACCCCACCCCCAAACATACACCCAAATCGCCTTAGCCTACCTTTATTGCACTCACTTTTAGTGCAAATTTATGTTATCACCCAAAACCCTTAGTTCAATTATCTGGTTGCTTGCATGAGTTGCTAAGTCGAGTCATATCCTTTGTATACAGTTTTGGGATGATTGAGATTCATGGGAAAAGTTAAAGTTTATGAAACATAGGAAAGAGAACGTTAAACTCAAATTCCCTTTGTTTGCATAATAATGTACTCCAAGTGTTTTGATCTTTTCAATTCGGGTCAAATTAGTGTTAGAGTAATAAAAACTCAAGTGTAGGGATGTGTCTATAAATCCCTATCATTTTGATGTACCGTAGAGGATGGTAGAGTAAAAGTGTATGCAAAAAAAAAAAAAAAAAAAAAAAAAAAAAAAAAAAAAAAAAAAAAAAAAAAAAAAAAAAAAAATAGAAAAAGAAAAAAAAAAAAAAAAAAAAAAAAAAAAAAAAAAAAAAAAAAAAAAAAACTATACGGGCTACCATCCTACATCTATCTTTTAAATTATGTTTGTTTATTTTCGTTGCCTAGAGTTTTAGAGTGTCGAGTCTTGGCTTAGCAACGCCATTCTTCGTATACTTGCAACATAGAGATTTTTGACTATCCACCACTATATAGCCTATCCCACCAAACCCTTATTTCCCTACCGTAAGCCTAACGTTACAACCCTTTAAAGACCTCTTTGATAGTCTTTCCTAGGTGCTTACGCCAAAGCGACGGAGGTTTGATCTATTCTCAAGCCTATGGTAATCTATGTACTAGGACCGGTTAATGAGTGTTTATCTTCCATTTCCGATTTGTTATATTTCATATATACACCCGAGAGAGATGTGAGTATCCAAACACCCCATGTGAGGTGCTAGTATGTAATTTCCGTGCTTGTTATGACTTTTGCGGGGCTTATATGTGTTGTGGACCGTTTTGAATGGATGCTTCATGACCCCTAACTTATAAATTAATTGGCTAAAAGCACATTTGCTTGAGGACAAGCAAATACCAAGTGTAGGGATATTTGATAAGGTTTTAAAAGGTACCTTTTTGAGGGGTCATTTAAGCCCTTATTCGATCACTTTTGTATCCGTTATTGCTTAATATCGTTCCTTTTCACTTTTTAGGTCTCTTGAAGGCAAAATGCTGGAATGATGCTTATTTGGACGAAAAGGCGCGAATATACGAAGAAAATGGCCAAAGTCAGAATCGAGACACTCAAAGCTGCTGAAACATAAGGCGACGGCGTCACTGCATATCTGCGACGCCGTCGGGAAGGAATTTTGCGACGGGTCAGAAGCGAAATTGCATGTTTTCAAGGGACGACGTCAGGTTCTAAAGGAGTAGGCCGTCGTTACTCAGACGGCCTAGATGCAGCCAAGACGGCGTCAGAGCTGAAGGGGACGGCGTCACAGTCATAAGGTGACGCCGTCGAAAGGTTTACGTGGCCAAGACGAAACCCTAATGACGGCGACACGACGGTGTCACGATACATAAGGTGACGCCGTCGCAGATGTAATCTTATATATAGAATCCGAATTTTTCAGTTTTTGTGTGTAGTCTTTTGGAGTAAAAACCTAAAACCGAACCAAGGCTTTCTTGTGCAGTATTTTAGGGTTCTAAACCCTATTATACATCAAGATAAGTATTTACTTCATTAATTTAATTATGTCTTTGATTATTTGTGTGTATGCTTGCATGTTCTCCATGTCCGGCTAATTTATTTGTGTGTTTGCTTAGGGAATATGAAACTTAATTATTGAATATTGATTGGTTGATACTTATCTTAGTTGACTAATGATCTAGAGTGCGCTAGATTATTCGTTGTGTACTTAATGCTTGACATTTCTTTGTGAACTTTAGAATATAATTATCTAGGTAATTGTAGGATAAAGTATTCAAGGACAACCGTAGAGTAGGCGTCTATAAATCACTAGAGGATTTGTAAACAAGACCCTTTGGTAATTTCAAAGAGTTAGGGAAATAAGCATGCCCTATAGCCTTAGAATCACAACGCAACTAGGAATAAGGACGTGACAAATCAACCATCAATAGGAGATAATTAAGGAGTAGTAAAACCTAAGTAAACACATCTTTAAACTATCATACGAGTACACATCAATTAGACATAGACTATCACAACCTTAGCTTAGATAATTAGATAATAGTAGAGTAATCGGTAGCAATACCAACCCCCCAAATCCAATACCCGAGATTCGTACCTTTTCATTTTCTAAAAAACATAAAAAGAAAAAAAATAATCTTCCTCAACCTCAACCTTAGCGTAGTAACTTCTCACTAGCATTCCTATTCCCCTAGAGAACGATATCAATACCCGTGGCTTACCCTAATTACTACACTACAACGATTAGGTTCACTGCCTAGGGTGTTATAAAACTTGCTCGAAGAAAAGGAAGTTTCCTTGACCCCGAACGACGCGTGTAGCGTTATCACTAATTCAAATAAAAATTAATTTTTTTATGGAAATTAAATATCTGTTAGGTACCTCATCTCCAAGCCATCCTTTTTTATTGCCTCTTCCATAACCCAACAAAGCCAACCAAAATTTTCGATGAAAAACGATGTCGCCAAGACCCCAAGGAAAGCTATGCGATGACTTCAATTTTTTTTTTATAAAGGTATCCATACAAGATGGTTTAGTAATATTGTTGATATCGCAACCTTCAGGACGTGACAGATCCTGAAATTTTTTAAAAACAAGATTAATGTATATGTCTTTAAGATGTCTGTTTGTAAATGTAGTTCTGCTATACCTCTACCCATGTTTCCAACTGATTATCTTCACCACGTGGTGGATTAATATCTTTTCTCAGTCTTTTGGAACGTCGTTTCGGCAACTGTGGAGTCGTGGGAGGGAGGTTCACGTATGGGTCCTGCAAACACTTGCCCACCTGCTTTGTCCTTTTTGAGTCAACATCTTCTTTCAAAACAGGAGTACTCTCTTGGGTAACTTTGGCATTACTCTCTTTGGTAACTTTGGCCTTTCTAGTTTTCTTTATTGCTAGGCCATTATAAGGTGACTGTCTGAACTTACTTGCATTTCTCTTCCTTTTACCCCGCATGAAAACATCCTATACAAATAAAATTCATCATTGAAATAACATCAAACTTTTTAAGTACATGTGGTAACTTTAATAAATAATGTAGCTGTACGTCAGAAGCTGTAGGCAAAGGCTTACTGGCTTGTCCGTCAGAATTATGAAACATGATCTGTCTTGCCTTCACAGCATCACTATCAATTTTGTCTAATACCCCCTTGGTTGACAACTCATTTGCAACCGGTAACTCAGCCCCGCTTTCTTTCTCATTAACATGGGCATCAACATTGTATGCTTCATTATGAATAACCATCTCTCCAAGATGATTCATATGCTCATCCCCTATCCCTGCCATTTGTGACACTGCTTCAATTACTTTCTGACCTTCATGAGAATCTATAATGTTATTTTGATTACCTTGAACCCCCTCTATAGATTTCTCAGCAACATTTAACACTGCCTCACGATCATGAGAGTGTTCATCAGCAGCATTGCAATCAACAATGTCATTTTCATTAACTTGAACACCCTCTATAGATTTATCATCCACATTAAAAACTACTTCACCTACTATCTCACGATCATGAGAGTGTTGATCAGCAGCATTGCAATCAACAATGGCATTTTCATTACCGTGAACGCCCTTTACAGATTTATCATCAACATTAAACACACCTTCATGAGCATGTATTTCATGTGCTTGAACCGCCTCTCCAGGTTTATCATCACCAGATTTATCGTCAACGTTAGACACACCTTCACTTAGTTTCACCGTAACATCGGAATCATGAGGATGTATCTCAGTAGCTTGAACCGCCTCTAAGGGTTTATCATCACCAGATTTATGCTCAACGTTAGATGCACCTTCACTTACTTTCACCGTAACATCGGAATCATGAGCATGTATCTCATTAGCTTGAACAGTCTCTCAGGGTTTATCATCAACACTTACCACTACCTCACTTGGTGTTTCGCCATCTTCCTTGTTTTCAACAGCATTTTGTTCATCTAGCTCCACATGTTTGTCCTGACATTCCGAAAGTCCATAAACAGAGAAATCATCTTCTAGCTCCACCTGTTCATCTAGCTGCAGCTGTTTGCCCTGTAATTACACAAGAATAACACAACTATATGGATGACCAAATCTAGCAAACATGTATAGATAGTGCAGGTGGAATTTATATATACGTACTTCAACAGCCGATTGAGAAAATGTTTCATTCAAATTAGGTAAATTCAAATGACTGTGATCATGATCTGGAATGTGATCATCTAACGGCAATGGTTCGTCTTGAAGACAATAATCCGCAAGCTGCGACATAGCTGATGGAAAAGCGACAGGGTCTATATAAGTAAGACCACCTTGTTCGTTTTCAGCATTAACACAACTCGATTTGTGGCAATTCTGTAGTTAATCAAACTGATTTAGGTATGTAACAAAAAAACGATAAAATAAAAAAGTACTACTAAAAAGAAAAAATAACCTTTTTATAATCAGCCGAATGAACATCACGAGAATGAAGATCAAGCAAACTACGACTACCATTCCAGTTTTCATTATGAATTGGACTTGACATCTGAATTTCCATGGCATTTTGGCCAAAACAAGCTTCATCCGATTTGCCGTGCGTATAGGTTGAAGTCTGAAATTTAAAATATACAATCAATTATACTACTAAAGAAACGAGACCTAAATGATTAACAAATATTAAAGTGTATAATCCATTAGAAGCCAAATTTTCATCAACACATTGCCTTATTTGCAATTGATACTGAATAATGTATGTATATAATCCATTAGTTGGTGAAAAACCAATAAAAATACCTATCTAAATGATGTATCAAATTTACAAAACAGCCCCCCAAGTATACATTATCAGGAAAACCACTAGCAGTGGATTGAAACCACTAGCAGTGGTTTGATAGACACTAGCAGTGGTTTGATAGACGATAGCAGTGGATACATCAAATTTACAAAACAGCCCATCAAGTGATACATTAACAGGAACCTGCTAGAAGTGGATTGAAAACCACTAGCAGGGGTTTGATAGACGCTAGCAGTGGATACATCAAATTTAAAAAAACAGCCTCCCAAGTATACATTATCAGGTCAACTCCAAGGAGGAATGAAAATCACGTGTGGGTACATTTACAACAAATCCTCATTATACTTACGACTTACGAGTTTTTAAAAGAAGTTGTAATATACGTGTCTCGTTTTCTAATTCAAAGTTCTTATGAAACATATATCCTAAAAATGAATGTAAAGACCATGTTCACCTTTGGACGTTGTATCTTTAGAGCTTCCTCAACAACGGCAAGTCTATTTTTAATATCATTAAGGACTCCCACATTGGCTCGGGGTTATATCTTTAGAGCTTCCTCTACAGCGGCAAGTCTATTGTTAATATCGTAAACCTCGGCATCTATGTCTAGCTGATTGGAACTTTGACCTTTATCAGTTACTGGCACATCATTATTGACTATAGCCACCTCTTTATCACTTAACGCCACATCTGTATCAGTTATCACCACCTCTTCATGCACCTACAAAGCAAGATCGAAACAGAATGTGCATTGGTCAATTGTCAACGTGAATACAACCATGGTTTGCACAAACGGGGCAACTTACCTCATTAGTGGGATCATCGGCAGGTAATTGATCTTCTAGACCATCCAACTGGCTCAAATATGCGTTACTTGGTGCAAACCATGGTTGTAACATTTCCGCATTTGTTGGAAGAAGATCCAATACTGGAATAGAACCCTAGTAAACAAACAATTATAAAGTTAAAAACAAATATAACGAAGTCGTAACTTGTAAGATATAACTTTTCACATACACATCATAACATTAACACAAAGTAGCATATAGATGGAATTCTAGAGAGAGAAAGTTAGAGGTTTAGGGAACTTAGTGAGAGAAAGTGAAAGATATTATTATGAGCTCCAACTCTCTACCTTGGAAGGTAGAGAGTATTTATAGACTTACATAAATCGCCACACTTCGGGCTGTGGATCAGGCATACAGTGGGTAAAGACCCGTCCGTCCTCCACGGTGTTACTTAACTAAATTACTACTTAACATAAAAGAACTACGACTACGAGCTTTCTAACGATTACATATACTTGAGGTGACCGACTCTTTAATACCGGGAATTTCTAATTCCTAACAATCTCCCCCTAAGGGAGGTCACCTCAATCATGTACCAAAATTACATTGAATACATCTAGATAATACATTAACAATTGATCTTGCATTCTTGATGTAGTCCTTTGCTCCTAAGCTCGTAGTCATTGATTCTTCACATTGCATGTTTGGATATTCCAAGTGGAGGTCTTTTACTGATTCACGTGATAATAATTTTGAGCCATCATTTGAGATCATCAGCTATCAACAATCTCTGAGACATCCATTGTGGTGTAGTGACTTTGGGACCGACATGCTCACATTCTGGATCATGATATCTTCTCATCAGAGTAGCGAAAGCATTTGATGAATCATGATATTGGCAGCAGCGTAGCAGAAGCATGGAGTGAAAATATCAGAGTCATTGATGCACTAATCATGATTTCTTTTGAGATGAATGTGTTAAGTGAGCATGCGGCTGTGGATTGACCGCTTCATTCTGAACAGCTGCAAACGTCGGGCGTACCTACATACAACAGTTAGCAATAAATCGCACGAAAGTGTCTTTGATCACTTTCGTAGAATTGAGGTACACGGCCCACGGTTCCCCGTTGATCAGTACAAATACTGCCTGTGATCAGGTATAATTCCGAAGAACTTCCTTGACAGGGTTTCGCAGCTGCTCTAGCTGTTCTCAAACCGGAACGTCTCAAAGAAGACAACACGGAGTGAGTGAACCAGCGAATTTAAGTCCACTGATTGATGAAAAGATATTTGAAAAAACAATCGAGTATTGCTCAATAGAAATTGTTTTTGCAATACAGCGAAGGTTTTAATGAAAATCAATTATCAATCATAAAACACCTTTTGATTTGAAATAACCGTACACGGTCGATGTGCTAAAGAAAAGAGTTGTTAAGCACAAAGACCGGTTTTTCAAAGGTATCCGTCAATCCCTAACCTGAACCAGGATTGATTCAAGAAATTGAATCGCCCCATTGTTTCTGTTCAGTTGTCACATGGTTGATCCATATAATGAATCTCACATGCCACCTACCAGGAGCTTGTTTGATGTTGGCTCCAGAAGGCTTTCCATCTTCATTGTGAGTGTGTAAACACATCACTCAGATGTTCTGGCAATACCACAAGGATAATGCGTAGGGCTCAAGATATAATGTCTCTTTCCACATTGTGTGAAACAGAGAGTCTTCATTGAAAGTGTCCTAATGAGATTTATTGATGATCTCGTGGCTCTAGACTCAATTTGTGCATATTTGGATCCTATGCCGGAGACTAGGGAGAGGGTCTCCTTCTTCAATATCAACAATCTCTAAGAGAAAGTCGATAGATAATGTCGGTTCCCCGTGAGAATGAAACAAGTCCTTTTAAGAGGAACTTGAGTGGTTTGGAAAGTTGAAGTGCAGTGCGTCACTGGGTCCATGACGTCTTGTCTTCAATACCGATGTTACCATCAGTAGCATATGAAGTGAACCCGGTTTCTGCCCTAAGGTTGAATAAATGGAGGGCTATTTGTTTTCACCCTTTTCTCATACAATTCTTTTTAATTCTTCAACCACTTCAGTGCTTACCGAGACTTCATAACTAGAACCTTGTTGGGTTTATTCCAGTTCTAGCTCAGTCTTAGTCCGCACTCTTCCCTTATCTCATTTTTCTCCTTTTATCATCATACCTAAGGACTTCTACACTAACTAGTGGATTGTCCCTGGGTAGATCCCTCCGGTTCTGGCGGATCATGGGAACCAATACCTAACCTTATCATCCTTATATCACCGTACATAAAGTAAAGTTGGTCGGTCTATTTGGTATTGTTCATCTGCCATTGGATCCAATTGAAAACCATTTGAACATCAATTCTGGTACTTGTGATATATTATCAAAGCATTTTGTACCTGAATTGTTTTTGATATTTTTAGAACGAGAACTCCCCCTCAACATGTGCATCAAGTATTTGAAAAATGTTTTGCACACGGAGGCAAGAGAAAGAATTACCTTCTTTGGTTACCATCTTCTAAAAGATATCAACATCACTTCCCACATTAAATCAAGTAGAAATAGCATTTCCGGGAAGGATGAGGTTTCCATAAAATTGCTCCCCCTCAATATGTGCCTCGAGGTTAGAAAGAGTTTTGCACATACTAGAGGGAACCTGCACATTGGGATAAATGATCACGTTTCAAATCATAGGTTTAAGATAGGTGCTCCCCCTCAACATGTGCATTGAAAAATTGAAATCGTTTGTCACATGTGAGAAGGACAGCATGTACATCCTTATAAAACTATTTACCGAATTATCAGTTTAAATCCAACATTCTCCCCCGATCACAATTATCAAATCATTTAAGATTTGTGATCTCTTATAGATTTAAATTGATTTTGAAAGCTTTTAAGGAGAAATGTGACTTGATTATGAAAGCTTCTTAACTGATAATGATCGGATTTTAAGACTTTAGACTCCATTGATAAAAACATGCATGTACATATTTTGAAAACAATTTAATGCTAAATAACTTTTTAATTTAATTGAAATCATTCTCCCCCTCAATCAATGACATAGGTTGTTGATTGAGAGATATGGATTTTGACAAATAGGTCCTGATGATTATCAAAAATAGAGATCGAGTTATTTTTCAAAGCATTTAGTTTTCAGCAGATAAATGTTTATAGAATCAGAGCATGGAATTTTGAAAACATGATAAGACATGGCTCTGTTCTTTCTTTTAAAACCGGGTTATTGCCTGAAGATGACAATAAACCATTTCTCTTTCTCCCAAAAATTATTTTTTTTTATTTTTTTTTTTATTTTTTTTTTTTTTTTTTTAAGAATTCGAACAACATCTAAAGTCCCGTGTCATTCTTTGAATGACAGCACAAAGACCGTAGATATTATCGAACCAAAAAAAAACATGACAAAATGACAATATTTTTTGAAGATTTTTCGAATTTTTCAAATTTTTTATGGATTTTGAAAGTTTTATATTTTTCTATTTGATTTTTTGAAGGTTTTATAATTTTGTATTTTGTTTTTCAAATAAATATTTACAAGAGATAGATGAAGATAGACCTTTATTCCTCGTCTTCCTCCTGAAGACGTTTGAGAGTTTCTGGTTGAAGGCTTTTCAAACCAAGTCGTGGAAGAATAAACTCAAAACGTTCTCTTGGAAGAGCTTTGGTGAAGATGTCTGCTAACTGATATTCAGACCTCACAAAATATAGTTCCACCACACCTTTTTCCACTTGTTCCCTGATGAAATGATGTCGAATGTCGATATGCTTTGCTCTTGAGTGTTGAACGTTGTTGCATGAGAGAGCAATAGCACTTTTATTATCACAGTACAGAGGGATTTTGTTGAATTCAAAGCCATAGTCAGATAATTGAGATCTCATCCATAAGATTTGAGCACAACAAGATGACATGGCTATGTATTCAGCCTCTGTAGAGGAAATAGAAGTACTCATTTG
The DNA here is from genome assembly GCA_019973895.1 of Chrysanthemum seticuspe. Taxonomy (NCBI): domain Eukaryota; kingdom Viridiplantae; phylum Streptophyta; class Magnoliopsida; order Asterales; family Asteraceae; genus Chrysanthemum; species Chrysanthemum seticuspe. Next base: position 332,871,705 of record BPTQ01000005.1, read on the forward strand.
CTTCTTTGAAGACCAGCTCACAAGCTTATCACCCAAAAACTGAGCACCTCCTGATGTACTTCTACGTGTATCTTGACAACCTGCATGATCAGCATCTGCATAGGCCGTTAGTGACATACCGGTGTCCTTCGGGTACCAAAGACCCATATTGATGGTTCCTTGGAGATACCGAAAGACCCGTTTAACTGCTTCAAGGTGCTTTTTAGTAGGCTTAGCCTGGTATCTAGCACACATGCAAACAGCGAACAAGATGTCTGGTCTACTAGCAGTGAGATACATCAGGGATCCAATCATACTGCGATATTTCGTTTGGTCAATCATGATCCCTGAGTGGTCCTCATCTAGTTTGGTTCGATCAATCATGGGGGTGTCAACAGGGTCACTTGAATCAAATCCAAATTTCTTTAAAATCTCTGTTGCATATTTAGATTGATTTATGAAAATGCCTCCGGGACTTTGTGAAATTTGTAATCCCAAGAAAAATGACATTTGTCCCATCATTGACATTTGAAACTTTGAACTCATTTCATTTGAAAAACGATCACATTCCATTGGGTCAGTCGAGGCAAAAATAATATCATCAACATAAATTTGAACATGAGTTAAATGTTTGCCTGACTTCCTGGTGAACAATGTAGGATCAACTGCTCCTTTGATGAATCCGGTTGATAGAAGAAACTTTGACAGTGTATCATACCATACCCTTGGAGCTTGCTTTAAACCGTAAAGAGCCTTCTTCAAACGATAAACGTGAGTAGGATGCTCTTGATTCACAAAACCTTCAGGTTGGCTGACGTAGACGACTTCTTTAAGATCTCCATTCAGAAATGCCGTCTTTACATCCATCTGATATACTACCATGTTCTTACTAGCAGCATTAGCCAGAAAGATTCTGATTGCCTCGATTCGAGCAACAGGAGCAAACGATTCTTCAAAGTCTATACCCTCCTCTTGACGGTATCCTTTAGCAACTAATCGAGCCTTGTTCTTCAACACATCACCATGCTCATCAAGTTTTACTTTGAAGATCCATTTGAGAGCTATAATCATAGCGCAGTCTGGAGCAGGTACTAACTCCCATACATCAAGACGATCAAACTCATGAATTTCATCTTGCATGGCATTGAACCAGCTATCTTCATTCATGGCAGTTTTAACATCTTTTGGTTCGATCTTAGATAGTACGGAGTTGAAGAAGCACCATAAGGCATCGGTTGCGAGTTGTTTCCGGGTTGATACAGGACGAGAGGGATTTCCAATGATGTTGTCTAAGGGGTGATCGTGAGTCCATTTTCTGAGGTGTTCATGTGGCAGTTGTTGAGGAACTGAGGTAGCTGAGTCAATGTCTCCTGAAGAAGATGGTTCTGATGATGATTCAGGAGTAGCAAATATGTTTTCAAATGGAACATCTTCAGGAGTCGCAAAGGGATTAACTTCATCATTGATGCCAGAAACATTTCCATGATGTACATTTGAAGAATGATGATTTGTTGATGAGACTGAAGGATCAGCAGCAGGTGCTTCTTGACTTACAGATATTGAGACTGATGGATTGACTTCATTCACTGGAATATGAGCATCCTCTGTTGTAGGGATCAGCACCTCATTAGTAGTAGACTCATACAGTTCATCAAACATAGGATCAAACAATTTCTTTACATCATCTTCAGATGGAGGTACATATGGAGTTTCTTGAGTAGAGTTTGGAACAAGAGATGAACCAATGGGACTGTCTTGAAGTGCGGGTCCTAAACTGGAGTGTCCAGGAGCCATTTGACCGGTCAGCTCATCAAACGTAACGTGAATTGTTTCCATGATATTTCGGGTTCTTTTGTTGTAGATTCGGTATCCCTTTTTGTTTGGTGCATATCCTACAAATACTCCAATGTCAGCTTTAGCCCTAAGTTTGCCCAAGTCTTGACCCTCATTAGTTGGATAGCACAAGGCACCAAACACACGAAGGAAAGATAGATTAGGTTTTCTGTTGTGGACAAGTTCATATGGAGTTTTTCCATGAATAGTGTGAATCAGGGAACGATTTTGTGTGTAGCATGCAGTGGCAATTGCTTCAGCCCAGAGAAACATTGGAACCTTTGAGTAGATCAGCATTGTTCTAGCAGCTTCAACAAGAGTACGACTTCGTCTTTCAACTACACCGTTCTGTTGCGGGGTTCGTGGAACACTTCTTTGATGGCTGATTCCAACGCTTTCATAGAATTCATTAAGTTGTTTGTTGACAAACTCAGTTCCATTGTCTGTTCTGACAATTCTGACGGTTTTGTTAAGTCGAACCTGCAGCTGTTTGATGAGTTTGATGATGATATCAGGAGTTTCATCCTTTGTCCTTAAGAACTTGACCCAGGTGAATCTAGAGTAATCATCAACCACAACTAACACATATTTCTTCCCAAAGATATTCTGCACCCTCATAGGTCCGCATAAATCCATATGAATCATATGAAGAACTTCTGTGACAGAGTCAGTAGGTTTGGGTTTATGGGCATACTTCTTGCTTTTACCCAATTGGCATGCTGAACAAAGATGATCCTTTTCATACTTTAGTCTAGGTAAACCTACCACTAAGTCCTTTCTGGAAAGATCGTTGATGGTGCCGAAGTTCAAGTGATTGAGACGACGATGCCATAACCATGACTTTGTTTTTGAAGCCTTTGATAACAAGCAGATTGGAGAAGCCCTCATCATGTCATCAATAGAGATGGTATAAAGATTTGACCCACGAGTTCCTTTTAACAGTTCTTTACCATTAAGATCTCTAACAAAGCAGGTATGTTTTCTGAAGACAACTTCTAGATCAGAGTCACAGAATTGACCAACAGAGAACAGATTATGACCCAAACCTTCTACATAGTAAACTCTAGAGATGACACTATCACCAACGACATAATCTCCATAACCCATAATAGCACTGAAATGATCATTACCAAATCTAACAGTCCCGATGAATTTGCTCACGAAGTTCATGAGCCGCGACCGATCTCCAGTCATATGCTTGGAACAGCCTGAGTCCAGGTACCACAGAACGATTTGAACGATCTGCAGTTGAACATAGACAAGAATGGATAACTGGATAATTGGGATCCCCATGCAAGAATGGGTTCCATTTGGTTAGTTACAATGGTTGGACCACCCACATCAGAAATAGAGGCATTCATATCAGAAAGTGAGGCAATGGAATCATTGTGATTAGATGCAGTACTAGTGTCTGTATTAGCCCTGTTCACAGTGTGATCACTTCTTAAGGGAATAGTTCTACCAGTAGGCATCCATTTCCTAGTGGGCATTATCTGATTAGTCTTAAGACCAACAGGTATCCAATAAAAGCCTATTCTGCTGAATGTTCTTCCTGTGGGTTTCCATTGTTTTCTAACTTTCATTCGCTTTTGCCTTTTAGCCCTTTTAGCATGAATATTAGCATTAACAATATTAACTGGACAATTAGCATCATTAGGCAGAACATTAACATCACATTCATGATTAGAAACAGAATTCAAGCAGTCATCAGTACAAGGTTTGCAAATAGTATCAGAATTCGAATTAATTACAGTACGCCTATGGCTAATACTAGAATCAACATGATTCGTTTTATTCGATTCAAACTTAAAGTTCCTAGATTGTTCTTCTACTCTTTTCCAGTGCACATTCTTAGCTTGCGAGGTCCTATCATTCCTTGTATTGTCTTGAGACTTTGACCTGCTCCCTTTAATGTCACTGATTACTCCTGTAGAGGGAATGGGAACATTAGTTTGTTTTACTACTCTTTGCACCACCTGTTTAGATGTGCTGGGATCTGAACTACATGCAGGTGCACTAAGATTCACTTTCTTAAAACTAGAGGTACTGAGATTGGTACTCCTAGAAGGCATCATTGAGTTCTCTCTCTTAGCATTGACTGATCTAGAATCTGAGCTACTCAAGGGTACACTACGGTTCATATTCAAAACATTGGGAATCGAATGCATGTCATACTTAGCTTTAGGCATTGAGCATGGAATCAAAGGATTAACTCTCTCACCTAATGACTTTGGGCATATTGTGATCAAGCATTCTAAGATTTCTTGAGATCGTTTGGCATATAAGCATGCATGACCAATTGCATTATCATGAGGTTTCTCTAGCTTATCCTCTTCAACAATCTCACGCAGACATTCTAGGCAATCCTTAAGGGATGAGAAGTATGTTTGAATGGCAAGTTTGTTGTTCCTTAGATGAGGAGGGACATATGTCACAGATAAAGCATATTTATTACAAGAGTGATCCTTTGATACAACATTCTCCCCATTGGTCATTGGCATTTTCCCTTTTACCTGACTCTTCAGATTCTCAATTTCCTTTTGCAATGAAGTTATTTGTTCGTTGTTTTTGTTACGAGTGACTTTAATTGATTCAAACAACTCATTAAAATGACGTTTAACCTTTTCATTTTCTTCTAGAAAACTTTCGTTTTCCTTTTGTAAAGCATTTACAAGGTTTTGAAGATGAAACATTTGAGAATTCTGAGAATCTAAAGGAGGAGGCATTTGGGAGCCTGTCATATTGTTCGTTTGACCCTTTAATTGAGAGATTTGGGCTTTCAACTTTCTGATCGTGTTGCACTGAGCTTGAATCTGTTCATCACGTTTGTTAATTTGAAAAAGTGCATCAAACTCTGGAGCATCTGAAGATGTCTTGATATTTGAAGTTTTGACATTTTCTTTGAGATGTTGATATTTTAGTTGTAAATTAAAATACTCAACTTCTAGTTTAGAAAAATGTTTAACCAAAGTGTCGTGATCATCCAGTTCAATTTTCTCGTTTAGTTTAGAATTAGTTTTTTCAAGCTCAATGACACGATCATGGGAGACTTTCAGGGCAACAGATAGTTCATGAAATTTGGAAGCATTAATAGAGCAATTTGAAGCAGTGAAAAAAATATCTTGAGCAACACATTCAGTAATAAGAGTCTCATTTAAGGTATGCAAGTTCTTCCTCTCAATCTCATTATATTTTAGTGCACGCTCATAATCACTAACTTCAACTACCATTGCATCAAATTCCTTTTCCATTCCCTTGATATCAGTTTCTATTCCCTTTTTAAGACTCTCAAAGTGATCTTTCAGAAGTTTAAAGAAAGGCATGACCTCAGTTAAATAACATTCTTTCATTTGTTCAAAACCCCTTTCTCCTTCAGTTATACCAGTGGGTGTGATCCTTTTCTTGCAAGTTTTCTCAAAATCAACAAATAGTTGAAATATAACGTATTGGCTAATTAATGTCTTGCTTTTAGTGGCAATTGTTCTAGGTACAAGATGCATTGGTGTATTAGGAGGATACACAGTTGCTCTAGGCATTTTCCAAAGGGGAGGGTTTGTTTCAACAATATTTTCCGCTTTCTGCTTATCTAAATCCTTTTTCCAGAAGACTTGTTCGGGAGTCAACAAAGTCTGAGGCTTAAACTTGTTCAAGGAGATCCAGTTTTCCTTCTTGTAATCATGAGGAGTGATAATTATGTTTTTCTCTTTGCATTTGGGATCATTTAGTTTCTTATTCATCTTTTCCCTAGTGATTTCATTTGATTTCTTATCTTCCTCAGTGCACTCAACGCAACTAGGTTTCTGCCTAGGCTTCAGGATTTCATCACCATCATAAAGCACCTTATGAGCATTTCTAGCCTTTTTAATTACCTCTGGATTCGGTTCCTCAACAAGGGGAATGCTATGCTTATCGCTTAAGACTCGATGTTTGGTGACCATGTGAGCAGTCTGAATGGTGTTTCCTTGTATGTACAACTTGTTTTCAAGTTTGTTTTTCAAAGTTTTCAGATTAGAAAAATCTCTCAAGAGTTTTGATTCCTTTGCATTAAATTCTTGCTTAAGCATTTTCACATTTTCTTGAAGTTCTTGTTTTTGTTTAGCTGTTTTAGAAAGTTTTTCTTGCAAGGAATTTAATTCTTGTTTCAATACTTCTTCTCTAAACTTACTTTTTCTAATTACTGTACTCACTTGGACATCCATTTCCTGCTCACGAGTGGTCAACTCAAATTTTGCACGTTGTTCGTAAATAGCAACACGTTCCTTATAGGCATTTAGTTCAGAAATTATGGAATCATCAGGAGCACATGCAGTGTATTCATCAAAGACATAGTCATTGTTGACTGCAGAAGATGCATCACTTGGTACAACTTCACTTTCACTTTGTTTCACGTATTGATCGTATGGGACAATATTGTTATTACCCATATTTTCAACGTTTGATTCAATAGTTTCAGTTAATTGTACTTTGTCATGCATCTGTTGCACATCAGCATCATCGTATAGTTTTAATACCTCTGAGATGAGTTTGTCCTTGGATGGGCCAGCTTGTGGTGAAGAAGAGACCTTGGGAGAGACCATTGGAGAGATGCTAGCCATAAAAATTGTGTGTGCAGTAGGTCCATCATCTACATCAGAGTCGTATGCATCACAGTCAGCGACTTGAAAGGCATTCTGATGATTGTGGCCTATCTCCTGAATAGGCTGCTCATCCACATCTGCATCATAGGTCTTGGCATTGCCCTCAGCAAGAAATAGCAATTCCTCTTCATTCAAAGCAGCTCCATTGTCCTGAGCTTGTGCCAGCAGCATCTTATCTCTGAAGTAATCAGCATTCTGTGGACGCTTTGGAGATGTGCAGTTCCTTGCAATGTGTCCCTCACCACCACAGTTATAGCATTTGATCGGATTAGCTTGACCTTGGTTACCATTCCTTCCTCGATTCTGATTGCCCACATAACCTCTACCAGCACCACCCCTTCCCTGATCATACTGTCTTTCCTGAACTGGTTGCACCACGATCCTTCCATCTTTAACAGTAGCTTGATTGTGTGGGTTAGATGCTGTTCTGAGGTTGTTGTTGGTTTGTGGGAGAGAATTCATGTTTTGGCTAATCAGAAGAGCTAGTTGATTAATGAAGCTTCCCACGTGTGCATCAGCATCAGCTTGTTTGTACATAGGATCAGGAATGAGTTTGTGATTACCATTACCCAAGGGTATGACTTGTGAAGCTTTGGTTGTGATTCCGATGTTTGAATAGAAGGCAGTTGAATCATTAGACGAGCTTGTCTCTCCTGGGTTAGTTTTGAACTGATTGAGAATCAATTTTTCAAACATAGCATGTCTCTCATTCTGAAGGAGGAAGGCATAGAGTTGCTCATAGTTTGTGTTCTTCAATCCTTTAGTAAGCTTCACAGCGGTAACAAACTTGTGCCATTCGGGATTCATGTTGTTCACAAATTTTGAGTTCAACTGAATGTTAGGCATAGTCATTCTGATGTTCCTCATGTCATTAACTAACTTATGAAATCTCACATAGTACTCATAGACATTCTCATCTGGTTTCATCTTGAAGTGCTCAAATTCGTCATAGAGTTGGGATTCTCTGTCTTCCATGGTCAGTTCTGAACCTGAGAGAAGCATCTTAACATTATCCCAAACTGCCTTTGCATCCGTGTTATGATTGATCAGCTTGTAGATGTCTTTAGGAAGACCTTGAAGAACAATGTTTGAAGCCCTGATATCTGCATCGAATCTCTTTTTCTCCTTATCATCAAGCTCATCATACATCTTAGGTCTGTCCATTCCATAAACAGGAGTACCATCTTCATTAGTATCAAGTATGTCTCTAGTCGTTTCAACTCGATATGGTCCTTCATCAATGGATTTGAGAATGTTGACACCATTTTCCTTTCCAAGGCAATACAATCTGATTCGTTGAGCCCAAGAGTCGTAGTCAGTTCTGTCAAGCATGGGTGGACGAGTATCTGATCCAGCTGCTTGTACATCCTCGGCAACAGTGGAGATGACAGTAGGGACGTTGGTAGACATGTTAACAGATTATACGGGATTTTATAACTCTATGATTAAACCGGGAAATAGATACTTTCACGGGATTTTACTAAATCAAGAGAAAACCGTACACAATCACTCAAGTCGCTAGATGATAATGCACTAAGTCGCTAGAAACAAATGCACTAAGTCGCTACCAATTAATTCGCTAGACAGCCAAGTCGCTAGAATCCCAAGTCGCTAACAGAAAAACAAGTCGCTAAGTAGTAACTCGCTACAGACCAAGTCGCTAACCAAATTTTGGCAGCAATTCGCTACACAAGTCGCTAGAGACACAAGTCGCTAAAGAGCAACTCGCTACTGACCAAGTCGCTACCACAAGTCGCTACCCGTAGTGGAGAGTCCACTACTTGTACTTTAACTCGCTAGATCTAACTCGCTAGCTCCAACACTGTAAGTCGCTACAAAAATGTGAAGCAAGTCGCTACCAAGAAAATATTCCGTGAACTAAGTCGCTAGCTTGAAAAACCATATAAACATCACTTTTCAATCCAAAAACAACCCAACCAAGATGATTCAAGCTTACCAAATGAAAACCTAAACACTTTTGATGATTCTAAACATAAAAGTACCAACAAAATTCAAACTTTAACACAAGAAATCAACCAAATGATGCAAAAACCACTAAACTTTTTCAAACTCAAAAACCACCTAAAAACCACTATAAATCCAAAGATGTGCAAGATATGATCTAACCATGGCTCTCTGATACCAATTGTAAGATATAACTTTTCACATACACATCATAACATTAACACAAAGTAGCATATAGATGGAATTCTAGAGAGAGAAAGTTAGAGGTTTAGGGAACTTAGTGAGAGAAAGTGAAAGATATTATTATGAGCTCCAACTCTCTACCTTGGAAGGTAGAGAGTATTTATAGACTTACATAAATCGCCACACTTCGGGCTGTGGATCAGGCATACAGTGGGTAAAGACCCGTCCGTCCTCCACGGTGTTACTTAACTAAATTACTACTTAACATAAAAGAACTACGACTACGAGCTTTCTAACGATTACATATACTTGAGGTGACCGACTCTTTAATACCGGGAATTTCTAATTCCTAACATAACTTATTTGACAAATACAAACAAATAGAAATGCTTACAGGACCAAAAAGTTTGCCATAATGGCGTTTGGCAAATGTTTTACCCTTTGACCAACAAAGACAACGTGGTATCTTTGACGGGTCATTGTTCCACCATGAAGTGCTAGTGGGATAACTCTCAAGAATCCATATCTAAAATAAACGAAAAGAAGAAAAGCATTGTATGAACTGCTAGTAAACAAAAACTGAGATGTTCATAAATGTATACACATCTAACCTTAAAAGCCAAGAAAAAGCCAGAAATATTATATGTTGCAATTGTAGAAGGGTTTTCTTGCAATTTCTCTTTGTAGTGAGCATTGTAATGCCGGGGTACCACATTGGCTAATTTTTTGTAAAAACGGGTCCACAAGAACTCTCCCCATGGATATGCATTCCATGCCCCAAAATCCTCAACTAATTGCAACAAATGATTGTCAACAATGTACCAAGGTCCACGACCTATGAACACCAGCTCAGCGACTAGCAACAGACATACCCTTACCGCATCCTCAGCTGATAACTTTGAAAATTCTGTGTCATTCCCAAACAAATCTAAAAGCTCATTCCCTTTTACAGTTACCTTTCTTATAAATTGTTTTTCAGGAAAGACACGCAAAGCAAAAGGACTTCGATCAATTTCTACAGGGGGAGGCAAACGACCAAAATGAAATCCAGTCATCAATAGAAACTCTTCCCGGCCGAATTTCAATACATTTTTCCCAATTTTGTATAAAATGGGGGGACGAGAATCAAGTAGTTTGTCGATATATACCTGGTGTTGTAAAACGAAATTAACCATATGATTGCCTTTACCTAGCTGAGGAATATCTAACCATGGCCCAAAAACAGTTGCTCTGAACAGCCTCATTCGATCTGGATTGCTTAACAATTTAGACTTAATTTGCGAAAACAACTTAACCTGGGAACGAACCGTTACCTTAGCATCAAAATATTGGGGAATGTAAGCCATTTTGGAGTTTAATTGACTGAATAATTAGGGATTGATTTAGGGTTTCAATATTTTGAATTGTGTTTTTCTGGTAGTAGAGTGTTAGTGTGAGTGTTAGTGTGTGTGTTTGTGTTTGGGTAAAAAATTTAAAAACAGGGTAAAAATTTTAAAAATAAGTGTAAAAGTACTGTTAAAACAGTATAAAAGGTATAAACAGTGTACAGAAAATAAGTCGCTTATATTATTTCGCTTAAGTCGCTCAGCCTCGGGAAGGAACTAAATGTATAAAAAAATAATTTCGTAACTTTGAATTTTTTTTACTAAAGGACAAAAAAAAATTCGCAAGATTCCTAAAAAAGTCGCTTAGATTCGGTCGCTGTATAATCGTAGCTGTAAATGTCAGAAAAAATGATTGGGTACACAAACTTCGAAGGACACTTGTCAAGCTTATATGAAAAGTAGAAAAGTCGCAAGTCTCAAAGTCTATTTTGGAAATACCCCAACTTTTTTCCTAAAAAGTGTTGACACCTTGAGCAAAATATGCATTCTCATAATTATCCCTTTATGAAATGTGTTTGTTTTAAAAGAAAAGGGGAAAAAAGGGACCCACATGCTGACATGCAGCAATAAATGTAAGAGAAAAGTACAAAAAATGGCCAAAATCTTTCTTGGAGTCCTCTTTGTGGTCATTTTTAAACTAAATCTCCAAAATGGTCATGCGCAACTACTCGAATCCGCAACTCCATTCAAATCTTGACACATGTCATTTTCTTTAAAATAAAAAGACATTTGATTTGATGTTTTGTCTTATTATTGATGATGTAAAAAGTCCAAAACGCCCTCAATTTAATACTATTCATCATCTTCTTCAATAACCCACTTCATCACCACCACCCCATCATTATCACCGGCCACCAACACCACTTCACCGCCACCGACCACCACTCCATCTGCCCCGCCACCTGTCACAAATCCTCCTGCTCAACTCCTCAACTCTTGACTGCTCACCTTGTGATATATTATTTCTTTGCTTAAAAGCCACCCAACCCAGTGACGTACAAGTTGTATTGTGCGGAGTTGAATTGTTTGTCCACTCTTACAGCCATTTGACTCTCATTTTCGTCAAGACTTTTCATTATTATATTTCCTTGGTAACCATTCTGGCCAACACTACAAAATCTGGTGGTAGCCACTAATATCAATATGCAAAAAGATAAATTGTTACCGAAGTATCTTATAATTTCTCATTAATAAATTATAATGAAAACTTAGTAATTTATATATTACAACTGAACTTAACATTTGGTATAACAAATATACTTGATGACAGAGGATAATCTTTGTTTTGAAAGTACACAGTTGTCTTTTTAAGTAGAATCCAAAACACACTATTTGCAGGCTAGAATTTAAAAAAAATTTATTAAAACTGAAAGTCTTACCAGCATATGCTTGTGGGTTATAGTAATTGTCACGACAAAGGAAGGATTTGTGACAGGTGGTGGGCAGATGGAGTGGTGGTCGGTGGCGGTGAAGTGGTGTTGGTGGCCGGTGATAATGATGGGGTGGTGGTGATGAAGTGGGTTATTGAAGAAGATGATGAATAGTATTAAATTGAGGGTGTTTTGGACTTTTTACATCATCAATAACAAGACAAAACATCAAATCAAATGTCTTTTTATTTTAAAGAAAATGACATGTGTCAAGATTTGAATGGAGTTGCGGAGTCGAGTAGTTGCGCATGACCATTTTGGAGATTTAGTTTAAAAATGACCACAAAAGGGACTCCAAGAAAGATTTTGGCCCGTTTTTATACTTTTCTCTAAATGTAATTGTTACGGAGGGTGTTTTTTTTATTTTATTGTTATTGGGTATTTGCTGAGGTGACACACGGCAAAATGTATTGGTGTCATAAGAATGTTTTTGTAGAGCTAATCCTGTCTTATAATGCATCTTTTACGAAGTGCATGTTTTTAACTATTCTTGTATCGTAACTTTTTCAAGTAGATTCACCACGCTTGTTATCTTCACAGAGCAGTAAAGGTATTATTTGTCAACAAGATTTACAAGGGTAACTTATTGAGACTTTTTAGTTTTTACAATAATCGAACAAGCGTTTCTGCTGGCATGTTGACATCATTGAATCATTGATATGCTTTGGCAATTTCTTTTTTCGCACATCAGTTTTATACTCAACTTTTTCCCTTGAAAATTTTTGTTTATTTATTTGTGATATCATGGATTTATACGTAATTTGCTATAACTATGAAAGTGACTTATCTGATATTTGATTATCAAGATGTATAGAAATGTCATTATTGAATACTGATTATCAAGATATATAAAAATGCAACGATCAATATTATTTCTACCCACAAATGAGTTTTTTATCGATAGAAATACGAAAATAGACTGATATTTTGAAACAAAATAGAAATACGAATTTATAATTCGGGACGGATTACAGGGTGGTTGTTATTGTTATCGGGCTACAAAAATTTCAATTTTTAAGATAAGAAAGAATTATGGGCTGCATCAAAAAAAAATGTGAAAGCCAAAGATACGTAAAGTATTTTTTCAAATAAACAGGTCTACGCAATTTACTTTGTAAATTGTCAAAGATACGCAATATATTTTCAAATAATCTTTGATCTAGCTATTATGACCGGTTAACAGCAGGTTACCAGGTCACAATTGATTAAAAGTTACACCATTGGTCCCCCAAACTGGACCAAATTCGCGCAGTTAGTCCTATTTTGGTACTCGTTAATTATTTTAAAAAAAAACTTTTAAATTTTTTTTCTTAAAATCTACATAGAATATATTTTTTTAATTTATTTTTAAAAAATGGATAAATTTTTTTATACACCATTTTTAACGTTTTTTTTAGTCAGGATAAACACTTTATATTTTTATAAATATCTTGAAAATTGTAATTTTATAAAAATAAATATGAATTCTGACATTTTAAAAAAAAAATCTGGAAAAGTTGGGGAAAAAAACTTTTTTAAAAATCTGATTTTTTTTTTTTGAAAAATAGGAAACTTTTTATTTTGAAAAATTTTTATTTTAAAAATCTGGAAAAATAGGATTTTTTTTTGTTTTTGTTTGAAGAATCGGGAAAATAATTAAATGTCTGTAATTTTCTTTTTTTTAAATTAAAATTTTCTAGATTTAAAAAAAATATAAAAGTTTATCTAGATTTAAAAAAAAATCTAGAAAACTATGGAAAAACTTTTTATTTTTATTTTTCTTTTGAACAATCTGGATAAATTTTTTTTTAAATTACAATTTTCAAGATTTAAAAAAAAATATATAAGTTTATTTAATATATATATATATATATATATATATATATATATATATATATATATATATATATATATATATATATATATATATATATATATATAACAGGAGGCGTTACACGTATATAATGCCACGTAAACGCCACCTCATTGCCCAGTAATTCATTATTAGCCATGTCATCACATTGTTGCCATGTAAGCATTTTTAAATTTATTTTATTTGAAGACATTTAATTAATTTTGAATTTTAGGCTATTTTTTTATTTTTTCCGAAATTATTTATGTTTTATTAGATTAAATGTTAAAACTAAGCAATTTGTTAATCCACCTAAGCAATAGTATATAATTTTCGGATTTAATGTATAAATTAGATATAAATTTTTAATATTTTTTTTGTGAAATTCGATTTTTATAAAAAATGACAATGGTGAGATTTGAACTTGGGTTGTTTGTAAGAGTAGCATTAATAACTCGTGTGTTTACCACTTAGGCAACAAGTTATTTTGATAATTATGTTGCATTCTATAATATATAAATAGCTTTATGAATTTCGAATTTAATAAAAAAATTAGAAATCTGTATTGTTTTAGGATTGTGTTTCACGTATATTTTTCCACAAAATTAAAAAAACCCTAATCATCAAAATTCTCTCAAAAACTCCACCACAAATTTTAGGTTTTAATGATTTGCAGGTTATAATAAAAATAGTTGTTTGTTTTGCAGTTCTTGAAGCTTTGATAACGTATGTTTTTGTTTTAATGAAGCTTTGTTATTCTCATGCAAAAACTCTATTTGTTACTGAAGCTTTGTTAACCATCACAAATTTTAGGTTTTAATGATTTGCAGGTTATAATAAAAATAGTTGTTTGTTTTGCAGTTCTTGAAGCTTTGATAACGTATGTTTTTGTTTTAATGAAGCTTTGTTATTCTCATGCAAAAACTCTATTTGTTACTGAAGCTTTGTTAACGTATGTTTTTATAATGGCTTTACTTTAAAGAAAAGCAAATTAGAGGTACTTGATGTTCTTGGATATGTTGTTTACATGGGATTTACAAACGGACTATAAAATAAATCCTTGCTTTTTTCATTCTATGTTCTTGCAATGTCTACATGATATTTGAGATAACGTTTAGATTAATAGTTTTTTTTATTCTTTAAGATTGCAGCTAGCACTGAAGTTCATCGACATGGAACAGTTTCAAAGGTAAGTCTATCCATTCAAGATAGTTGTAAAAACTACCCTTTCTGCCAATTCTATGTGTTTGTTATGAAATAGTGATGCTTAACTGATGATGTTAATTATTGAAGTTTTTGAAATTTCTCCTATTTAATAAGCCAAAGTGGATCTAACATGCTAGACATTTACAAGTTTAGTGCTATGAATTGTATCACTGTTTCAGTATCTACTTGATTGGTGGTTTTGCAGGTCCCATGAGGATATGTCTTTGAAAATGATTGACTACATGGTTGATGAACATAACATTGATATAGATTCTGGATGCCTTAAGAAAGTGAAGCAATAATGTTTTTAGCACCATTACATATGACTTTGTTAGCATAAAGATAAGGTCTGTCAACAAAGTTTACATCATGGGTTTTCATGACCTCTTTTGCTGTTTCAGGTGAAGACACGACTATAACCGAGAGCTCACCAAGTTGTAGGTGCATCAACGGTCCATATTTCTCAGCTAAAGATTTAAATTGTTGATGAGGTAGAGAGCCTCCTAGATGATGGATGCTTCCTATGATAGTAGCTTCCATGGCCCGGGGGGCAGATAAGGTGTCGATTTTTTTGTTTTGGACGAACTCGACAGTTTAAGTAGTATGAATATGAAGATGATAAAAACAGAAATAACTTGGAATGAAATATCCATGAGCTCAGTTCTAGAGGTAATCTAGCCTTTTACCTCCATGCATCTCTTTGTTGTTTACTGAGAATGCTTTAAGTAGACATTAATATTGTCATGATGTTGAGTAATTTACATATTTCGTCCCTTTACTATTTTTCAAATCTGCAGCTTTAGTTAACCAAATTTTTGTTTCAACACTGTTGGTCTGAAGAATAGTGTTCATCAAATAGTTATCACCGTAATCAAGTAAAGGCCATCAGCCTAAGTACCCTGTGTTGAAATGTAGGACGCCACATATGCATATGGATTAGTTAGCTTAGTTCTATTAATTTCCATTACAAATAAATGTATTCGTTCGAATAGTAATTTACATGATCTTCTGAATTTGTGAAATAATGGGTTAGTGGAGTGATGTTTTCTGATAATTAGTATTTGGAACGTAAAAATTGTCCATAAGTCAACCATGTGTTGTACACATGAACTCAATTTACAGTGTGGCATTAACGTTAGTTTAGGGAGGAAATTTGTCAAGTATAATAGTCAACTTCAGGATCCATTCAAAACGAGAATTAATATAGGTTTAAGAATCGCTTCTGTTTATTTTATACTGCCTGCCATAATAGGTTATGTTTCAAAATTATAAAGGTTTGATTTAGTGAAGATATTATATTATCAACCTATTCATAATATGATGGCAGCACCTGTTAGTTTAGCTTCTATTCCGTACGTTTATACTGACAGGGGAACTGCAAAAACGTGAATATTTATTCTATTTGAGGTACTTTCATAAATAATCTGAGTTGCCTGGTTTCCAATGATCTCTGCTTTTGTACAGATTGTGTTTTGAAAAGTTTGGATGGGGTTCCCAGAAAGCCGATGAATTGTTACAACCTGTTCTAAAGGAGTACAACAAACATGAGGTCCCCTTTCAGCATTTCTTATTATTGTACAAGTTCGGTTAAGATGAAACTGACCACGAATTACAATCATGTAGTCTAATTTTGACAATTTCATATTTCAGACTCAATTGCGTTTGGAGGCATTTTACACATTTAATGAGAGATTTGCAAAAATTTGTAGCAAAAGGATAAGCAAAGCTGTGAAAGGAATAGCAGGGAGCAAAAGCTCTGAGCTGATAGATCACGACGACCTACATCCAGCTAATGGAAAAAAGAGAAAGAAAGTGGATCACGAAAAGGGTAAAGATGATGTGGAAAAAGAGTAGCTTTCTGAGGATTCTGAATTCCTAATTTCCCAGGGACGCGTATATTGGTGATATAAACTGTCATATGAAACCATATATAGATTATGCTTTTATGTGAGAGGTCTTTAGCCACTGATCTTCAAAGTATCTCGGTGGAACCCAAAAGCGAGGCTCTCACTATGGAAAGAGAAAGAGAGATTCAACAGGTTGGTGCAAAACAGTAAACTTTCAACCTTTTAGTTCCTTGATATTAATCACTGTCTCAGGTAGGAGAATCAGTAAATGAGTTGGCACAAATCATGAAAGATCTATCAGTCCTTGTGATCCGACCAGGTCAGAAGTCATTAACCTCTAGATTGTTCACAATTCTTACATAACATCCATCAACTCAGGGAACTATTATAGATAGAATAGACTACAATATTCAAAAAGTTGCAGCCATTGTGGACGAAGGCCTAAACAGCAACAAAAGGTTGCATTTGTCTCTATAATTTTTTCCACCTTTTGACGAATTTGAACCTAAACATATGAAAACAGGTCAATTCATGTTGACTATTATTGATAACTGGGTGAACAGGTCGATAATAGCATATAGTAGTGGATTCAGACAGCTTTTAAATTATATAAAGAACTGGTTTTATGTGAATAGTATAGTTTTTATGATCATATAACATTAATTATATTCAACGTTGGGTTGCTTTCATCTTCTTCTTATGCACCTGGCATTATACTATTGGTAGGTATATCTTCACCTATTTGGTTTTGATCATGTAATCATATGATTGATTGAAAGTTAATGAGTTTATTTTTTTGCTGTTGATATTGTTTACTTTAAATGTAAATTTTATTTTGATTTGCATAAAAAATGATGATACCTGTTTGTTGTTTGTGTATGTGTAGGAAACTGCGCAAATTGCCTGAAGCAACCTAGAAAAACCCTATACCAATATCATTCAATCTCACTAATCAAAGGTATGCTTATCCGACTAGATTTTACTTGATCTCAATGTTCGTGCATGCTTTATTACGACTCTTATTTATGGAGATAATGTATACATATGCCACTCGAGTATTTAAAAGATCACATTTAGGCCACCCAAGTATCTAGAAGATTAAGCAAAGGTCATGTGAAATATGACAATAGCATTACATGCATCCACATATCAGTTTAGCTTAATTTGGGTAAACAAGAAAGCTATAGCTTGATTAAGATGTTGAGACCCACATGGATCCAATATGGTGTACAGTATACTTATTGATGAATTTTGAATAAAGATATCATGGATGATCTGCTTCTCGTGGCCAATGCCAGCGTGATATTAAGAGTGTAGGCTAACATTGGAGTGACTTCCCTTAGGGGCTGATTTTGCTGTCACTCAGTTTATATGTAGCAATTGGTATTCTCGACTTGAGTGGGAATCGAATGGTCGATTTAGTTGGAAAGTAAAACCGTTTCATTTTATTTTGGATAGAATGGACTGGACCATTCATGAAGGAATATGATTTTGACCCGTTTCATATTTGGCATTTTTTTTTGTTTATTCCTTTGACCAGATAAGTAAATGACCCAAACTTGGTAGCTTTAGGTTTAGATTAGCCCTTGATGCTGATTGCTGAAATGGATTAAAGCACTAATAAGCTATAGAAAAGCTAAAGGGATCTGCTATGGTGCTGAATCAGTAGCAGATTAGGGAGAAATGCAAGCCAAAATTAAGCTACTCAAAAAGATCCAAAAAGGGAAATGAAGGTAACACGGATTTAGCCAAGACTATTAACTACTTAAAAAAGCTAAAATCTAACTAAATACGCAAATGGATAAGCAGATAAGTAGTACCTACTGATGGTGCAGGGGAAATCAGAACCAAACCTCCAACTTTGATGCACAAGCAGCCTAATCAAAACATTTTTTTGATTTTTTTGCTTTTGGGAAAAGTGAAACAAGCTACTGAAATTGTTATTTTTAATTTTTAAATTTTTTTATAGCAACTAAAAATGCTCTGTAAAAGCTGACAAAAACAACTTTTGGACAGAAATTTAATTTGATGACAGAAATGGGTAAAAAGCTTGAAACTCAATTTTTGGCTTGGCAAAATGAAAATTATTATTCAAGAGGCTTCTAAATCAGTAACCAAAACTAATCTACTCAACTACCTCTAATATAAATGACTTTAACTCTAAAAACAAGCTATAACCAAACACCCCTTTAAAACTGAATTGTATTATAAAAGAACTAAGAAACTTGACTAAAGCTTGACAGGAATGGAATGAAGATGAACAGGAATGGTATCATATGGGTAAGCTTACAATGCTAAAAGAAAGTATTTTGTTTATCTAAAATGTTAACGAGTAAATAATGGTTTGATGTTATAAGTATTTTCGTTTTTTGCATATATAATTCTTTATATAAGCTGATACGGTTTCTGATGTTGGCAGTTTTGAAAAGGAACTTGCTGCAGAGTCGCTTAGAAGAAATGAAAATAAAACTCAAAGAGCCCTAGAGGACTTGACAAATCCAGAGACTAATTCTGATATTTAGGTAACAGTTCATTATCAACGGTGAGAGTTTTGACCAGAGGATGATCTACCGTTTGATGGTGTGGACGAGTTTTGTGCATTTGATTTTTGTAATGATCCAACCACACTCAACGAGACAAATCCAGTTATAAGTCAAGACATTCAACATCCGTTCTATCCAACTAATCTTGATTATGGAATGGAAAATTCTGATTTGCATTCATATTTCAACACCAACATTGAAACGGATCACAACAGCCAGAGAAGTGACAAAAGCAACCATAACCTCACAGATCCACAGGCATCTGAACACCCCTTCTCTGCTCCCTCAGGTACTGATTTGCTACTATATCTGAACCTGAAACATTCTGAAAAATGGGGTTTGTAATTAGTTATAGACATGCAAAAAAGTTTAAAATATGAGTCGTATGTAGAATGATGTTTACATTTAGGTAACATTTGGTCAGGCTCTTGATCTTGATCAGATGTGAAAATGGTCAGAACTCTTGAGCCAAAAATCTCAAGATCTTCATTGCTCTTAGTGTGGTATCCTGAAATCGTTAGCTAATAGACGAGGTTTTTTTATGTTGATTTTTTCTAGGTGTGATAACAAACAATGGAGAAGGTTATGGTGGTTCGGGTTCGTTGATTTCTTCTGCTCTATGGGATTATGTTGAGTCGGTACCAACAAGTCCAGCTTTTGCTTTGGAGAGCAGTGCTCTTGTGAATAAGGTGTTTGAACAGATGCCGTGTAGCTTAAATAGGGTCAGCAGTACTAAAAATGGTGCTAGGAGGGTTAAGCGATCATCAAGATCGAGCAGTATGGGTATCCTCTATTCTTCGGTTCTTGGAGTGTTGTTTGCCATATTATGTGTATTCTTAGGTACGTCTATCGAGTTACTTGGTAGAAGTATATTATGATGATTGTAGGATTTATGAAATATTTATCATATTTTATGAAAACCAAGAGATTTTCATCTTCCTGTGCAAAATGCTGGTCTTTAAGGTCTATTGTTTGGGTGTTCATATTTGGGTTTTCTTATGCCAGCTGCCCTAATGCCTAATCTTTTTTGACCTTGCAAGTTAAAATTTCTCTTAAAATTATTACACATACGATTTTATTGGAGTTAAAGAGTAAATTATGAATCATTTTTAGTAGGTGTGTGTTATTTCATTGTCTTCAACCTTAAATTATGTCATCATGGTTTTGTACTATTTTTAAGCAACTAAAAAACACATTTTAGGCTTTATTATCTTGAAAGGGAGAAAATTATCAGCTAAGGGTATGGGTCGTTGGGTTGATGAGACGTAGAGTTGGGTTTAGGAATGGTGTAAAGAATCGAGGAGTAGGGAAGATGGTGAATAACTGTGATGTGGATCATCTAAATTGTTTAACAAATGTGAATGTGTCTCCAACATGTAGGGATAGTTGGAAATGGAACTTGAAGGATGATGGTGATTTTACAGTTAAAGAACTTACTTCCATAATAAAAGATCGATTCATAAATCAAAGGCAACGGAATCATTAAACGGTATGGAAAAAATTGGAAACGAGGTTAATCATTTAGTTTTTGGCACATATAAAAATCACCATCAGGAAACTGCTAATTTGAACTTCCGATAAACTTCATATAAACTTACATGTCTAAAATATATGATAAAGTTGTTAACTTTACGATTGTTTGATGTACACAGTTTTGATTTTTATTGTTTTTGTTTATTTGTTTTGGTTACAAGTTTGGTTATAAGTTAAAGTTAAGTGTATGGTTGCTAATGAAGGGTCTTATTTTGAGCCGCAAGCATTGGCTCTTTATGAGTGGTATGTCTTTTTTTCCCCCTCATATCAGCTAATTTAGTGCCAGTGTGTGTGTTGTAAAGTACTGCATTTTTAATTAGCAAAGTTACGAGTTTACCTTTTAGGCTGATATAAGCTGATTAATAGACTGGAACTTTCAAAATAAGAAATCCCAAACACCCCCACGATATTGTTATCAGATAAAATCCATTGTATTACTCATAAAATGAAATCATTATTATTGGTATGAGTCTGTACAAACAAGCTATAAAGATGATGTTTCCTGTTATGAGTAGCTCTTTAAACTTTAACAAAGTTCTTGACTGATGAAAATAAATTTGCTTACTTTTGAACGATTCGTTATTTGTGCGAGAGAGAAGCCTGTAATAGCTTATTCCCAAAAGACTTAGAAGTTGAATTCTGGAGAGCCCATGCATGCTGAGACCGGCTACTGGACGCCAAAGCCTGATGGAACTATTGAGGTTGTCATTGCGCAGAGCACCTGGTCTGGTCGAGATTCTAACCAAGCCACTTTTTATGAAAACTTATAACTTGAAAACAGAAGAAAAGCAGTTACAAGAACTTAATAAGCACCTAAAGGAATCTAAAGGGAAATGAAATAAAGTTTATACTCTAAACTACAAGGGAAAGCATAAATCAAGGTTAAACATCTAAAGAATAAGCAGCAAAAAGCTTATAAATAAGCTAAGTGGACAGAAAACTCACTGATGCAGGGCAGAAAAAACAGTGAACCACCAACTTAAAGCCCCTAGCAGCCCTAGCTAGGGATTTTTTTGATTTTTTTCCTTTTGGTAAAAGTGAAACAAGCTATTGAAATTATTATTTTTAATTTTTAATAATTTTTATTGCAACTAAAAATGACTCAAATAACAAAGTGAAAATTTACAAAAACTATTTTTTGGACTGTTATGACAGATTTTAAAAAACACTTTGAAATGCAAATTATTGAGTTCACCTTATGAAATTATAGTTTAGTAATTATGTCCCAATCCCTGTTATATTGGCACCTACACTATATAGCAAGTAAAACTACCAGCATACTTAAACATAAGAAAGGGTAAACATGTCTGGAAAGTACATGCAAATAAATAAAAGACGTCGGATGTCATGTATGGATAGTTATTGCTTCAAAAGAGGAAATGCAAAGAAGAACAACCCATAACAACTTCACTTGCACGACAGTAGAATATTAATTAGTGTATCAAATACTCAAGTATCTAAGAAGTGGAACAACCCACAACTACTTCTAAAACTAAAATGCAAAGCGCAAGGCCACTATCACAGGGGTTATTATAATTGTCATACATAGCACTTGTAGTAAAAAGTTTAGCTTACATGGTTTTTATTTAATTGAGCAACCCGCACTTTAATAAAAAGCTCATCTCCAATCTTTTTAACTGAAACTTTAGTTCCACGCCATGATGCATAATTTACTGATATTATGTTTAAGTACCATCTGGAAACTGCATAAGCCATTTGAATATTTGAAACCGTCATGTTTTTTTGGACCCAAGAGGATGAATAGCAAGCATCCATTTTATGAATATGTCATCATAGTTTTCAATACTTCTAAATATATCCCTACAAACAAAAGTGCCTAAACTATCAAACGGCAAAGACAGATATTATTGAATATTATATAACCTAAGGTGGTTCCTACATCAATACAGCAAGAAAACACACCTGGACACCATTAGGGTTTTGAGGAAAAGATGTATATATGAGTAAGGTATAATAAAAGGAACCTTTATAAATTTTTACTGGAGGAATGGCGTGATCCACCTATACTGTAACAAATTATTCAAAGGTTAATAAGTAATAACTACACATCAAATAACCAAAAACGTGATTCAAATATAAAAACAAACATATTATGAAATTATTAGTTAATTGTGTGTACTTGAGCATAACTATATCAAAAAGTCGAAATCAAATGATAGATATTATTTTCTCACAGTTGGTGAAATTAGATAAGAGTTTTATATGCTCCGCTGCAATTATTATAAGGAAAAACTTTCATTACAGCAATCTCAATACGGTAAATTAGTTGATGCTGAATCATGGAAACGTGGGTATGTTCGTTTAAACATGAACCCGTTTGACCCGGTTTACAAAGTGACCGTTTTCACCCAAACCAATTTGCCCCATTACCCAACTCTAACCTATTATCCTTCCCATTGACTAAGGACACGATTTTGTTTAGTAAACGGATTACTATGTAGGCTAATACAGTCGCATCTAATTTCAATACTTATAACAGGACACAATTTTTTTAGTAAACGGATTACTATGTATGCTAATACAGTCGCATCTAATTTAAATACTTATAACGGTTCGATCCAAATTTGAAAAGTTAGCCCCTTAAGGAAAGATGAAACTATAAACAATGGGCAAGCTTTTTTTACTTCAGAACTTAGATATAGCTTCTATATTCACCTTTTGTTATGGGTCAACTTTTGACACGTTTAACCCGGTCGATCTACAAACATGGGTCAGAAGCATAAGGATAGTGAGGAAGAATGGAAAAACGTCATTGCATACATTGCTTATATACGGTAACACAAGTATAGTGTTGTACAGCAAGAATTACATTTAATACCATGAACCAAGAAATGTGATAATTCTTTTATAGCCTTCGACAGCTATTGATTATCATTCTTCCCAGCACATTGTTTTATAATATTGTTTGAGAATTCTTAAAAATGTATTAAAGTTAACAAAAAACAACAAACAAATAATTATAAGTCATGCCCGCCCATTGGGCGGGCTTCGAAATCTAGTATATATATATATATATATATATATATATATATATATATATATATATATATATAGTGTAAGGTTATTGTCAGAACCAAATAAATTGCGAGAACTGCGAGAACCAATCTGATCCATTCATTTTTTGATCAATGGCTATAAATAGTTGTGGCATAAAGGTAATAAAGTCAAATATTAGGTAATATTTTGTACATGAGGTAAGGGTATTATAGGCATTTTAAATCTAAAACCGTCTGACTATCTTTATTAAATATGTACACGATTTTAGGATGAATCAGTTATTATCTGTATGCATCTCTCTCATCTCCCACCCAAAGCAAAGCCCTAGCCGCCGCCCCTTATCTGAATATCTCGTACCACCACCACCACCACAATCATAGCCCACATCAACTACTCCTTCAATCTACATCATCATCACTTAATTTTGCGTGCTAATTCTTTCCACCTCTCTCCACCGTCACTTTTTACATCATCATCATCAAACACCCACTGCAAACCCACACACAAACAAAAACACACACCTTCAAATTAAAAAAAATATAAAGGTTCATAAAAAGGGATGACAAAGTTGTATGTACAAGCGGTACAACCAACGGATCTAAACCGAAACACGGAATGATTTATGTATCAAGGTACGGTATTTAATAAGAATATCAAAATTACTATTTGATTATGTGCTTTTGAAATTTTGTTTTAGTTATTAAAATCGTTTTGTGTTTATTATCCTGTTTGGTTTTTGAAATCTATTTTAGTTTTATCTTATGGGTTCTAAAATGGTTTTTACTTTTAATTGCAATCTAGGCATATGTCATTAATTATGGATGTAAAGTAAGAGTTATGATTTAATATTTGAAACAAACGTACGAAGCAAATAGGCTAGGTTCCTTTTCCTTTTCTTGTTATATGAAACTTTGTTTTGAATTGCTATGTTTCACTATGTTATCTATGATTTATCTTTTCTATAATTTATTTTTAGTAAACTGAAAAGTATACAAGCCTCTATGTGAAAACGTTAATGACAAAGAGTTTTAAGTTTCACTGATAGAAATTGATGAGTGATTAGTTATTGTTGACGACTAGCTATTAATTTTTTTTATATGTTTTAAAGTTGATATATAATTGACTACTAGCTATTGATTTGAAAAATTAAAACCTGGTCCGATATGGGATTTAGTTGGTTAACGGGTACAAAATAATTAAACAAATGGATTGGACCTCGTTGAAATGGCAAGATGCCGATGTTATTATTGAGAGTGCGTATGTGTTTTTACAGTTCATGGTAAATTTGTTGCCTTTTGTGCATATGTGTTTTCAAAGTGGATGCATATTTGTTTTATAGCTGGTATAAATTCAATGAAAATACATGTGCACAATGGTTGAAAATACATATGTGTTTTGTGTTTTGTGAACAAGTCAGAAATACCTTGTGCATATGTGTTTTGTGAACAAGTCAGAAATACCTTGTGCATATGTGTTTTGTTAGATGTTATGATTAAATAAGTCGTTTATTAATTGGTTGTGGTTACAGGTACGAGTATGATGAGCGATGTCAAGAGTGTACATGTGTTTTGTACATACTATCTAGCAAGAAAATAATTATGATAAAGAAGTAAAGAGTAAATGCACAAGTGCATGAAGTTGCGAGAAGATTAGTAGATGCATGAAGATAATTTGCTGTATAACATTTATCTTCTTTGTTAAGATGAGCGTGACGATAAAAACACATGTGTACAAGGATTAAAAACACATGTGCACAAGGATTAAAAACACATGTGTAGATTTCATGGGTTCTTGAACCAAGCGAGGAATACATGTGCACACCTAAAAGAAGACCAACTGTTAAAGACATTGTAATATGCACATGTGCACGCTTTATATATTTGTAATAAAACATATTTATGTAATATTTTTTAATAAAGTTTTGTTGTTTGTATAAAATTGTATTAATCTATTAATAAATGTTTGTTGTTTGTATATATTTATTTATGTTATATTTTTTTAAAGATACATGTGCAAATACAAAACACCTATGCATAAACAAAAAATACAAATTTTTCGTAATGCAAAACACATGTACACATATTGATTTTTTAAACAGATATAATGCAAAAAAAAAAAAAAAAAAAAAAAAAAAAAAAAAAAAAATCTAAAATTTCGGAAGGAAAAAAATGCTTTTAAAATTAAAAAAAAAAAAAAAGATAAAATTAAAAAGTAATTTTACCAAAATACCCTTTTGAATTAAATATTAAAACTAAATATCCAAAAAAATCTGATTGGTTGATGGTGGTTCTCGCAGTTCTCGCAATTTATTTGGTTCTGAAAATAACTCTTCCCATATATATATATATATATATATATATATATATATATATACATATATATATATATATATATATAAATAAGTGTATAAAAAAATTTATCCATCTTTTTTTAAAATTATAAATTAAAAAATATATATTTTAAGTAGATTTTAAAAAAAATTAAAAGTTTTTTAAAAAAAATTTTAACGAGCGTTACGAAAATAAGACTAACTGCGCGAATTTGGTCCAGTTTGAGAGACCAACGGTGTAAATTAAAAGGGTGACCTGGTAACCTGCTGCTAACCGGTCATGTTAGCTAGATGAAAACTGCACCAAAAAAAGAAACCGTGTTTGGTTGCTGCATGTGCAAAAGTAGAAAACCTTATTGATCATTTCTTGTTCATCTGTTGCATCATTATACTGCTACAAATCAACATACCCTTTAAATTTCTCTGTAAGTTATCACTTATTTATACTCCATTTATTTATTTAGCTTTTTTATTGTTTTAGAATTGTCTGTTCATTATGAGTATAACAATGTTGTGATTACATTTAAGTTATGGGAGATGAATTGTTTAATGTAAAGGTGTAATTTAAGGTTACCTAGATAGTGTTTTAGAGTCTAAGGGGTGTTTGTTTAAGCTTATTTATAGGCTTATGAGCTTATCTGTTTTCTACTTAAGTCCTTTTTATTTATTTTATTTTTATTTTTATTTATTTTTATTTTTTTGCTTATTTTGAAACTTTTCAGCTTATTTTGAAACTTTTGCTGTCGTTTGTGGTCGATGAGTCTATCCGTTTGTGTTTAATACTGCTACAAATCAACATACCCTTTAAAGTTCTCTGTAAGTTATCACTTATTTATGCTCCATTTATCTATTCAGCTTTTTTATGGTATTGTATTATCTTAATAGTTGTGTTTACATTTAAGTTATGGGAAATGAATCCTTTAATGTAAAGGTGTAATTTAAGGTTAGCTTAGCTAGATAGTGTTTTTAACCAAAATATATCTCCCACTTTTGCTGTCGTTTGTGGTAAATAAGTTTACGGTGCTTGTTTTTGTGTGGCGATGGGTTCAAATTTGCGGATTAGTCGGCCAAAAAGGTCGGAAACCATGGTTGCCCAATAAAAACACACAATAAAATATAATCTAAACACTTAACTAGTCTGGGCGGCCCAGTGGTAAAAGGCTTGTGACTATCATCACTAAAATGTAAGAGTTCTCAAGTTCAATTTATGCTTCGTGAAAACAACACTGATGTGACCACATCAACCTTCTCAAAAAAGAATAGGGCTTTACCTGGTTTGGATGGTAGCAGGCTTAAACCTTGTGGATTAGTCAGCCAAGAGATCGGAAATCATTAGCCTATATTATAAAGGTTGTAAAAATCGCGAGTCGGTAGTTAGTCTGTCGACCCCCTTGTAGCTTGTAATTGGTCTAGGTGGCGAGATTTAGGTATTTCCGGCGAGATTTAGGTAAGCTTGACGAGTTTTGGGTATTTCCGGCAAAATCCGCCTTAAAAAAAAACTTGTAATAGATATAAACGACGACTAAAAGTGATTAAAACAAGTTTCCGGCTAGTTTTGGGTATTTTCGGCGAGATTTGCAGGTTTCCGGTAAATTTGACCACCGTTGACTGCCATTGACCATTTTTTGGCCTATTTGTGCTTGTGGCCGTTTAGCGCCCAGGCGGCAATTAATCGGCCTTGTAGGCTTTTTTTTGCAACACTAGTTATTATAGATAAACTTAAGCCCAAAAAATAAGGTTACAGAAACACCTCCAAAGAGGGTGTTTGGCATTGCTTATTATTTGATAGCCTATCTGCTTATTTTTTAGCTAAAGTAGTTTTGGTTTTGTGTTATCCAGAATGCTTTTGCTTATATGCTTATTTTGGGTAAACAAATTAAGCACTTTTTGAAAAGCAGGTCAGCAGTTCCTTTCAGAGTGCTTATCTGAGATGAAATTGAAATTGTTTTCTTACTCTCACAGTTAACCCAAAACATTAAATAGAGAAGCACTCATTCATCTAAACACTATTTCCTAAAGTACTTATCGAGTTATTTCTAAGTAGCTTATCAGTAGTTACACGTAAGCAGAAGCATAAGCAATCCCAAACACCCTCTTATTCATTCAACTTATGGAATGATTTGTTTAATGTAAAGTTAAAACTGAAGGTTAGCTACTGTTTCAAATGGAACTATATCTTCCATTGTTGCAGTTTAGTGACCAAAGAGTCTATTGGTTGGTTTACTATCGGTAATGCATGTTGTCGTTGAATATGCTTCTGTGAAAGTTGTTCACTATGCTCGGTTCTGAACTAATAATACTTCTTGGTTTTTTGCTGTTTCTGAAAAACTTGTCAAACTAATTGATAGGTTTTATGCTCAGCTTAGTTTCACGACACACACAAGGCGAAACATATGTCTAGTTAATAAGTCAGGTGACTAATTTATTGATCGTTGATGAGTCGCTACTGTCCTATTTTTGTTCTATGTAGATAATATATACAACCATATATGACACTAATGAGCAAATCCACAGTTAGAACCGAAAAGGGTACCTAATTTCATAGGCATCAAGATTTACTCAAATAGTTACATGTTAGAAAGAATACACAAAATAAATACCAGGTATTAACTAGCTATTAATTAATGTTCCAGGCAAGAGACCATGGCTGATGATATAATGCTGAGGACTACGAGCCGAGTCGAACAGTTGACACTTGAAGACAAGGCAGTAACAGAGTGCAAAATCATTGAAAAATC
Source organism: Chrysanthemum seticuspe (assembly GCA_019973895.1). Taxonomy (NCBI): domain Eukaryota; kingdom Viridiplantae; phylum Streptophyta; class Magnoliopsida; order Asterales; family Asteraceae; genus Chrysanthemum; species Chrysanthemum seticuspe. The sequence continues at coordinate 332,900,162 of BPTQ01000005.1, forward strand.
GATAGTGGTTACAGGAAGACAGGAAAGACTTACAGGAGAGGTATTGTACACTAGTGACTACTGAAATTTTATTACAATTTTACATATATATGTTTAAAAAAATCTGAGTTTTATTAAGGATGCATCAACAGAAATAATTGTTATCTCGAATTAAGGTTTTAGGGTTGCTTTTTTGAAAGTGTTTATCAATAAGAAAAATAAGCTGAAATTATTGTTAGTCTTATTATTTCTGCTTGAAAACAATATTACTAGGTTAACGTCCGTCTGACCGAAGACTTAATTGATGAAATCTTTGCAAGACTACCAATCAAAAGTCTCATCCAATTCAGATCTTTGTCTAAATCATGGTATTGTCGTATTGCTAGCCCTGCTTTCATCCGTATGGTCACTACTGTTAGATCGATGAATACTCCTAAGAAAGTCCTCATCCAACACGTGGCTAATGGGGGAACTTGCAAAGTAACTTTTCGCGATATCAGAGAATACATATATACATTACATTCTGAAGACAAACTACCAGTGTGTCCAATACGCGGGTACACGGATGTAACACCAGTCCAGTGCCTTTTCCCTTTCTCGCGTATCGACATTATTGGATCATGCTATGGAATTATCTGTTTATATAAAAAAGAACCCGGTTTTATTCTATGGAACTTTTCAGTTAGATGTAAAGTAACAATTCGTGATCATCCTTTTATGAGAGCCAACGAAAAAGATTGTCAAGCATCCTTAGGGTTTGGTTTCGACCCTATCGCTAATGATTACAACATTGTGGGTATATTATTCGATGGAGCAGTACACACTTCGTTTATTTACTCCTTGAAGACAAATTCTTGGAGTGAAATCGATTCTCCTACCAGACCAATTTATTATGTGTTTCCAAGAGCAATTTTGTTTAATGGAGCATTGCATTGGGTGGCGACTGAAACATCAAACATACGTGAACGTATCATGATATTGACATTTAATTTGAGTAGTCATGTTTTTGGGACAATTTCGTTACCAGAACCAAGCCGGAGATCTAGAGCAAGAGAACTAACAATCGTGAATGGTTGTCTAGGTTTGATTTCTAGGGAAAATTTTACTACATGGGTTTGGGTAATGAGAGAGTATGATAACGTTGCATCTTGGTCCTTGGTTCATGAATTGGATATGACACGATTTAATCGAGTCAGAGTTATAAAAGCGCTCAGTAATGGTGGTTTATTGTTTGGCATATCAAAATATAGTAATTATACAATTTATTATCCAGATACAAGGGTGCTCTCTGAACTTTTGAATTATAAAGGAACTAGCAGGATAGTTGATATGGAAATGTATGTCGAAAGCCTTGAATTATTAGACAAAGGGACTCCTTGCGGTAACACCATCTCGTGGGAAAAGGAAAGAAGCAAAGAAAAAGTCAGTTCGTGATTATTTTCTGGTGATCGTTATAAATGTCTTGTTTAAAACTGGTATGTATCTTGTTATTTTTTGTATGCTGGGTGATGAAAGATTTCATTCTCAAATGTCTAATGATGGAGTAATTGTTAGGTGAAGAAGCTTGTAAGAACATCATAATCGAGCAGTCTAATGATGGTTCAGATCTCGGTGCTGCTCTTCTTGCAGCCTCTAATCCCCGCATTGCAGAATAAAATGAGTCTGGGTAGACTTGTATTGTTTTTTGTATAATTGCAGAGGTTTTTGATCGAGTCATTTGATTGAAAATGTAATGAGCTATACTCGTATTATAATTTTATGTGTCCAACTATAATCATTCTTACTGTATGAATAAACTTTGTAATTTGTTCTCTTCTGGAAAACATGATACCTATATAAACTTACAGAATGCACATCTGGAAAATTTATGAATAAAATTTCTCCTTTATAGGTGATCATTCAAGTATGTGAACGAGTGACAGGCGCTTGTTAAAACACACTTGTTGATGTCTCTTAGGATATCAAACAGTTCATTGTCTAATATGAGGTGTCGTGACTTAATAGCATATTTTTGGCTTGTACAGAATCATGATGATTTTAAACCTGAAATTACAAAGGGAGCATTTGATATTCAGCTTGGAATGCAAGTCTGGACAAATTATATAAGAAGGTAGTGTGTGCTTTATGCTATGTTTGGATCTCAGTTTTGCGGTCTGCACTCTGCAGATATAAAAATAGTAAAATGGGTCATGGGGTTTGACTTGGTCCATGTCATGCTGACAGCCAAACTTTCGAGAAAATTGGAAATGAGTAAGCTGTGTCTCAAAGCAACCTGTGTTAGAGATGGTTTGCAAGATCGGTCTGCCTGCAATTTCCTGGTTGGTGATTTTTTAAGTCGCAATGTGTCACAAGTATGCTGGAAAGGAAGGTTTCGCAAGTGATCCATGAAAGATGGGGCTAACTCGCCGCCCCTAATAAGTGGAATTCCTAATGGAGTATTTGGCTATGAGAGTTGGAACGGGATATATATAGCTGTGTAGTATGGTCCGTAATAATGTTTAGCTTGCACTAGAAGTCTTCCTAGTATAGTCTCTGTCGGTAGGCTTAGTCACGTTCAGGCCAGCTTAGAAGTTCATTGCTATTATGCAGTTAGCCCACTTTTTTATTAGTAGCAAACAGATACAGAAAATATGGCAATGCAAAAGCTTATGAACTTATGACTCTTTGTGCCGGTCAAAGTACTGCCTAGGGCTGCAACCTGATCAAACTGATCTAGAATGAAAACCAAAAATAGAATTATTCACAGTGCAGCCAAAATCCAAACTGCTTTGAACTAGTTATAGCAACATAAGCAAGCTCTATAGTGTGCTTTACGCAGTGATCTTCTGGCAAGAAACCACCATGAGACCCATAAAACATATACAAAGTGATCTTACAATCTGTGAATCTGTCCATACAGTGTTTCTGATAGTGTTTCTAAATATCGAAGGGCAAGTGTCACAAGGTCTTCTAAACTCTAACTTAAAACAAAGTCAAACACACTCAAGACCTCTAACTTCACAGATTTTTGACAATATCTAACGTTCCAACTAGAGCAACCAAACCAACCCAAACAAAAGGTCAAGTAATACCATTAAACTACATATTCTGCTACTTAGATTAATACTGTCTCATCATAACAACGTAGTATCATTTAACGTCATAGACATAGGTAAACAACTTTATAATGTTTAAACTAATGTACATGTAAAGATTGCACACCTAAGGCAACATAAAACACATTATTTATTCTAATAAAACACATACACTTTAACCAACTCACTGGCGCGGCGACTCAAGGCTTGTATTATTCATCCTCTCAAGAGCCAAAACAAGAGCTTGAGTACCCAAATCACCTTCACCATGCGCCTTAAGCGAAACATAAAGCTGTTGCGCAAGTGCTAAACCCGGTAACCCAATGCCCATTTTCTCGCACTCCTTCAAACAAATCCCTAAATCCTTAACAAAATGATTCACATAAAAACCGGCCTCGAAATCCCTTTTCAATATCCTTTGTCCATACAATTCCAATGACTTAGACCCAGCTGCACCACTAGATATAGCATTCAAATAGTCACCCAAATTTAACCCACTTTTACTAGCATAAACTAACCCTTCTATTAACCCAACCATAGTTGAAGCTATAGTCACCTGATTAGCCAATTTACAAAACTGCCCTTTCCCGGGCCCACCCATATAGTTAACCTTCCCTAACAAAGTCAACACAGGACTCAACTCCTTAACCACCCCCTCATCACCCCCACAGAATATCGAGAGCGTTCCCTCACGCGCTCCCTTGTCCCCACCGGACACCGGCGCGTCGAGCGCGTGAACACCTCTCTCACTCGCCACGCGCGCTATCTCAACAGCCAAAGAAGGCTCCGAAGTGGTCATGTCAACCACCACCCCGTTGACTTTCATCCCAGTCAACACCCCGTTGACTTTATCAAGGATGACGTGGCGAACGTCAGATGGGTATCCTACTATGGTGAAAACTATGTCCGACTGTGAAGCTACTTGGGCCGGGGATGAGGCCCAATGGGCTCCTGAGTTGAGAAGGTTTTGGGCTTTGGATTGGGTTCTTGTGAAGATGGTGAGGTGGTAACCTGCTTTGAGGAGATGGGAGCACATGGATTGGCCCATTACTCCGGTGCCGATCCAGCCTATGGTGGTGGTGGATGGGCTGACGGCGGTGGTGGATGTCATGACGTGGCGGCGGTGTGTGGTGGTGGTGGTGAGGGTTTGGTTGGTGTGGAGTGATAATAATAAACGGATGAGTGGTTTGGTTCTCATTGTTTGGTTTTATCCGATGATAATATGTCATTATCTTTGTCCTCTTTACTCTTTTATTCTATAATTTTTCTTTTCTTTTTTTTTTTTTTTTTTTTTTTTTTTCTTATTGCGGTGTCCCGAGACCCTGATGAATCTTATTTTGTGCTTCTTTCGTTTCAAAATAATTGCTCACAGATAAAAAACACGTTTAACAAAACATCATTATTAGAGTTTTTTTTATCTTACTTTTGAACAAAATACAGTTTTACCTTTAACTAATTAATTTAAAATTTCATTAAAGCTTGTAATAAACCTCAAGTGAGGTTAATATAGTAAACTTGATCTATATTTCATATCTATTTTTGGAAGTGGACAATTAATTTAGGACAACCAAAAAAGAAAATGTGAACAATAAATATGAGACGGGAAGGAATAGTATTGAATTTCGTGAAAAACACTAAATTTTTAAAATGCACTTGGTGTTAATATGTTGTGTTTCTAGTTATTGTTTAGTTAGTAATCAATTATTTTATCTAAAAAATCTTTTTTTTATCCATTATACTTGCAATTTAAGAAATCTTTGCACTCGGTCACTTTTAACTCTTCCGTCTTAAAATAAATGTTTAACTTTCTATTTTGGATTATTTAAAATAAATGTTCATTTTTTGTTTCAATCAGTTTAAACACATTTTAGTCAATATGGATGAAATTTGATCGATGAAAAATGTAGTTAGTAATAATTTGTAAAACTTTGTGCAATTTCAAAATGGACGTTTATTTGATACACACATAGTATTACAAGATTTGGCGGGTTAAAAAGTGAATGTCCCATATGCATTTTATTAAAGTGAAAGAAAACTAGTAACTCAAAAAATTAAGATCAAGTACATTTCATAAAAAAAATCGGTATATTTTATATATTTATACACTGCAAAACAAATCATGTAGTTTACTGGTATCTTTAAAACCTTGACATTTTAAGGCTTTTGATTATTAAATTTGCTAATACTCCGTATAACAAAGGACTGTGAGCCTCATTTATTTAATCATTACTGTATCTTTTAGGCCTGCGACTAAAAGAGACTAAACTCACTACTTGAGCTTAAGAAAGATATGGATACAAATTTATTTAGTGCTCCAACTTCTAATGGCATCTAAATAAGACCGTAAAAGAATTAAATCTTTCAAAAATATTTATATACTTTTGGAAGTTCAATTATGTTAATAAACAAAGAAATATGGATAACATTGTATGTTTGTTTTGTTGGATGAATGAACACGATTCATTCGTTCATTTTATGTTGGTGAACGTTTGGTAACTTTCTCGTTTATGCATGTTATGTTCATTATGTATATTTTATGCTTGTTTGTTTATACTCGTTCGATTAATGTATTTATGACTGAACATAGAACACGAACAAGCTTGTTTTCTTAACAAACAAATACGGAGACAAATATCCATTCAGTTAAGCATCCGTGTTAGACAGTTTATTTGATTAAATTTGAACCAATGAAGAAACATTAATCGTATATGGGTCGTTCCGTGATACTTAAACTCAAACAAATGAACAAAGACATATCGTAATTGAGAAGCCCTATTTTTAATATCGCTTTAGGCCTCTAAATGGCTTGAGCCGCTCCTGCCTGACATTTATATCCATGTAACTGTGAACATGAGTAAAAGTGATCTAATAGTATCAACGTGACAACGTCAAGACACAATACTTTTGAGTGTGCAAATAGTGGAGTGCAAAAATAACCTCTCATTATTTATACATGTTGGTTGCTTATTATGGAATAATATAGGAGTAACTCGATTAACCAACTTATGCCATAGCCTCCCAAATGTTATATAAGGCGTAACATTAAACATCTACATACTTAAATTAGATATACTCACTTGTAAGCAACAATAGAAAGAGTTAAAAAAAAGTTCCACAATCACGTATACTCAAGTTCTTAAACATTTTCCCACTAATCATGAGCAAAGTTTTCTTTTACTACCTCTCTTTCTTCCCCAAGATATAGTTTCTTGTTTCTTTTACTCCCAAAAGATGGTTTCCCCGCAAGCAGTACCTTTGTCTAACAATTCAAGGCTTTCGACATACATTGCCATCTCAACCTTACAACAAGTTTCTTTAAATGGCATAATTTCCGAACAAAAACATGGTTTAGGACAAAAAAATTCATACCACTCATCATCGTCGTAGTCGTCATCATCATCATCATCATCATCATCATCATCATCAATATTGTATGTTCTTAAATTCAACAATAAACTGCCACTGGTGAGCAGTTTCCTAGTTCCAACTCCTTTGAATTGTTTGATCATATCAAATTTATCAACCATGGACCAAGATGAAGCATTACCATACTCTCTCATCACCCAAACCCTTATATCACTAAGAGTACAAGTATCCCTAGATATCAATGCTAGACAACCATCAACGATTCTTATTTCTCTTGCCACCCAACCATGGTATTCTTCCCCCCTTGCTTTCCGACTTGGTTCTGGCGACGGAATTGTGCCAAAAACATGACTATTCAAACTAAATGTCAATATAATATATTCGTGTAAGTTTTTTGTTTCGTCTAAATACCTAGTTTCTACCCAATGCAATGCTCCATCTAAATAGCATGCTCTTTGATCCCAATAAAATCCTCTTGTACTATTAGGGAAATCAATTTCACTCCAAGAGTTTGTCTTCAAGGAGTAAATAAATGAAGTATTTGCATTTTTACTGGCTAATATACCAACAATCTTGTAATCATGAGTGATTGAATCGAAACCGAACCCTAGGGATACATTTAATTTATGATCTTCTTGTACCGCTCTCATAAAAGGAGGATCAGGTATTTGTAATTGACGCCTAACCGAAAAGTTCCAGAGAATAAAACCAGCTCTCCTTTTGAAAAGACACACAATTCCATTACATGATCCGATAATGTTCAGACACCCTAAAGGGAATTGGACTGGTGTTACATCCATGTACCCACCTCTTGGACGCAAAGGCAATCTGTCTTTAGAATGTAATGTATATACGTCTTCTACTATATCACATTTATTTTTGTTATACGTCACGTGTTGGATAATGACTTTTTCAGGAGTATTCAAAGTTCGAACAAGCGTGTACATACGTATGAAATCAGGGCTAGCAATGCGAGAATACCATGATTTGGAGAGACATCTCAATTGGATGATGGAATTGAGCGGTAACCTTGCAAAGATATCAACAATCAAGTCTTCACATAAAGAAGTGCAAACCTAATAAAATATATAATTTATTACTCGTAACAATTTTTGATATAATCTTTTTCTAAAATTACTAGTGAAGTTGCAAGCGTACAATACCTTTTTAGTAAGTCTTGTCGATTTTAGAATGGTTTTTCTATCACTCACCATTCCGTCTTCACGTGTAGACTCTTCGTCTCGGTCGTTACTCTTCATCACCTAAGGAAATATATATGTTCGAAAACTGTATTAGATTCCTAATAACGATTTGTTTTCATGAGCCAAGTTACATGTATAAAAAATCATATGACGATTTAATAAATTACTTACCAGAAAGAATAGCAAGTAACTTGAGTTATGATAACATAAACGAAAATCTATGGCGTCCAATTGTGGTATGCGACTATCTTGCACTATTGATAATTGGTGAACCCTAGCCTTTGTGTAAAATATATATGTTTCTAAGGCCCAATAAAAAAAGTTATTACTAAAGGCCACGGAAGGCTTGTATCATATCGGGTTTAGGCTATTAAATAGACACCTATTTTCTCAAATGTACCGATATGGTACGTCTATTTTTTTATTACCCGGATGGTACGTGTACTTTTATTTTCATGTTAATATGGTCACAAAGTTCATTTGTCAAGTCAAAATCCTACGTGGTTTGCCCATTCACTATTATTAACATTGGGTTTGGATGACGTGGCCATAAATTAACCCTAAACTTTCCATTCATTTGACCCAACACATACAGGAAGAAAACTTTTTACGCCTCTTTCTCCTAAACTCTCACCTCTTCATCTCAAATCTCATCTTCATCATCAATCAAACACATCTTGATAAGACTCTCGTATAATCGAATCATAGAAACACAAAATACATTAAGCTTATCCAAACACTTATGAAAAGGGCTTAATAGCTTATTTATGGTTTAAAAAAGAATTTTTATGTCTTGTTGACATGAAGAAATGTTTGGAATGAATAATGAGAATGGTTGTTGGAGGATTTGGTGAAGAAGAGAGAGACTAAATGAAATATGCTTGTGTCTGTGTTTAAGACATGGAATTGATAACTTGGCAAGCCACGTATTTTGTGACATGGAATTAGGACATGGAATTTTTATGAGTTTTACTGCGGATTTTGTGACTTGGCAAGCCACGTAGGATTTTGTGACCATATTAACACGAAAATAAAAGTACACGTGCCATCCGGGTAATAAAAAAAAGTAGACGTACCATATCGATATATTTGATAAAGTAGGTGTCTATTTAATAGCCTAAACCCTATCATATCATATACAAGTGCAAACAAATAACACATCATTTGTTTTAATATACAGAGTATATTAAAAGGCAAGTTTAAAGTAAAAAGACAAATATTCGTGAAAATAATAAACAAAAAAGGTTTTAAAAATTGTCAAAAAAAAAAAAAAAAAATGTTTATACACTCTTGAACAAAAGATTGTGTGGTTCACCGGCACCTCGGAGAACCTCCCTTGGTTTGCACCTCCTTATAACATTCTTTTCAGAGTTTTTTTTTTTTTCTGAAAAACCAATTTGTTTCGGTTAGCTTAAATAGCTTTTTAGATTAACTATTATGGATTAGAGCACGATGTTATCACATTAGTAGAGTTGCCATTTAAACAGCATGGGTATTGTCATTTCCTTTTTACGGACACTGTCATCTAGCATCGCTCAGGCGCATGAAATGACGAAAGAAACACTATAGTTGACCACAAAAAACATAAAGAGGAACAAATAATGCAAGTAGCCGATATAGTTTGTCCATTTGTAATTTCAGGTTTCAAATCATCATGATTCTGTACAGGCCAAACCATATGCTATTAAGTCGCGACACCTCATATTAGACAACGAACTGTTTGTGTTTCCTAAGAGTTAGCAACAAGTGTGTTTCAACAAGCGCTTGTCACTCGTACACATACTTGAATGATCACCTATATAGGAGAAATCTTATGCATAAATTTTCCAGATGTTCACATTCAGTAAGTTTATATAGGCAAAATGTTTTCCCGAGAAGAGAAAAAAAAATAAAATAAAAAATAATTAGTAGCCAAGAAGTTTCAAGTACATACGATAAGAACAAGTTACATAGTTTATTCATACAATAAGAATGATTATTGTTCGATGCACACAATTATAATACGAGTATAGTTCAATACATTTTCAATCAAATGACTCGATCAAAAACCTCTGAAATTATAGGAAAAACAATACAAGTCTACCCAGACTCATTTTATTCTGAAATACGAGGATTAGAGGCTGCAAGAAGAGCAGCACCGAGACCAGAACCATCATCAAACTTGATTAGGATGTTCTTAGAAGCTTCTTCACCTAACAACTCCTTCATCGCATTTTGCATTGCGTTTCTGAACTTTTCGTAATGTTCAAACAACCCCCCGTCCATTGCTATTACGGATTTATGGTTTCCATTGTCTCGCCCTAGTTTTTTCAGGATTCCTAGGATTCCAGCAGCTGAGAGATGCGCCCCACGCGTTGCAACGATCTCACATAGACCCACAATTACATTTCTCTTATCTAAAGAAGTGTCGGATATCTACAATTAAACCATACAAAACATTAGTATTGTGCCAAAATTTCTTAAACGGGCCTTTCTAAAATAAGTAGTTACAGTACCTCGAGTTTGTCTTTCAAAATGGTTGCAACCACTTTGAGGTCATCAGTTGAGTCATGATGCATTGCAGACATGTTAGGAGTCCTGCATTTATATCAAATATAAGAATTTTGATCAAATAAAAAACACAAACGTAACTTATGTGAAAACCTTATTGACCATAGTTAGTTTTGTACGTTAATACATAGGATTCTTCAAGTTTGGGTGGTACAGTATCGCCAAAAAAACGTGCTTCTTGAGCCATCTTTAATAAGACAAGTCTCACAATTTCACCCAAATACATTCCTGAAATCATCTTCTCAAAAGTCTGTTTAAGAAAATTGACAATATTAATAATTTTATACATAAAAAATTGAAATTTTCATTTGACCCTTTTTCCGGCTTTTATAGCTTAAATATTTTTAGGCTCACCACAGAATGAAATTTAATTAAATTGTCCTTCACCGTGATGGGGTGAGATCAATAAAGATCACATAAAAACTATAGATCAAATGAATCAATCTCAACCATCTAATTTTTATCAAATTAATTAAATTTACTTTCACCTGTATATTTAAAAAGTTAAATATCTCACAAACCGTTAATATTCAGATAAAACTAATTATACCATTGCGACAAGAATAAAATTATCTTTCTATAGAGATCCAATATTGTATACTTTCGATGAACTTATTTTTTATTGTTTTTTGCGGGTTTCGATATATTGCACTATAAATGAAAATTTTAAAAATACTCTTTTGTGTTAACAGAAAACCATAAACCATAAAAACCGTAACCCCTAAACCCTAAAAAACCCTAAACCCTAAAGCCCTAAACCTCTGAAACTTTAAACCCCTAAAAACTCTAAACCCCTAAAACCCTAACCGCTAAACCAAAAAAACCTAAACCCTATCCGCTAAACCGTAAGAAACCTAAACCCTTAACCCTTAAAAAGCTTAACACCAAAATGTCAAACCCCTAAACCCTAAACACCTAAACCCTAACCGTAAACCCTAAACCCACAAAAAAAGTCAGAAAAAATTCGTCAAAAGTATATGATGTAGGATATCAAATTAAACGTAATTTTATGCTTGTCGTGATGGTATGATTAGTTTCGTCTAACGATCAATGGTTTGTGATATATTTAGTATTAAAAAATGAAGGTTAATGTTTATTTATTGTTTTGATGAAAAAATGAATGGTTGAGAATGATTTATTTGAATTTTAGTTTTTCTTTGATATCTCTGTTGAACCAAACTCTCACCGTGATTAGCTATTGAAAAAAATGGCATCTGTAGAATTTTCTTAACTTTGTTGGGCCCACAATTACACTTGCTGTTCATACAATCCCAAGAATTGGATCATGAAAGAAAAAGAGCAAACCTAAAATATATATGTACCTGTTTACCGGGGTGTTTGCTGCTGGCGTCAAGAATTTCATCATACTCCGTCAAAGGAAGATGTGGTGATTGGAAGTTGCCCCATTCCATATTTATAACCTAAGCACATAAGCAATCGTTGCGCATAAAAAGGTTTAGATATAAATAAATAAAGGAAGAAACCAGCTAAAATGCGGCAAAACTGACAGATAAGGTAATTGGTCAAAAACACCAATTGCTAACAATGTTAAACTTTTTATAAAGATTAGTGTATCATATGCGCGAGTCACTAACCATCTCTCCGGATTCTGGATGTGGGCCTTCCCATTTGGGGATTGCGTCTACATGCTCAATATATGCTGCATTAGTTCCAGTACCTAATATCACAGCTGCAATCACATCCGGATTACTGTATTTTCCTCTGGCTAAGGTTCCAACTGTATCATTAACCTGCAATTTTTATCACAATATTACAAAATAAATAAGGATGTAGACTTTTAAGTCTGTTACATATATAGAAGTATACAACTAATAAGCGAAAAAACAGATTACCAAGGCAGCAACACGCATGTCAAGGCGAGCCTCTTCCATTGCCTTCGTCAACTCAACAACCATGTCCTTATTAAGCTGTTTAGCATTATAGATACATTCGACTATAATAAATTGTCTAAAGCACCCTTATAGATCTTGTTGAGACAGATATATGAATACCTAAAAGGGCATATTAGTGAAGAAAAAAAAAAAGAGTTAAACTAGACTCACAGCATCTTCGATATTGAAGCCTTTAGTCCACGTTTCAAGAGTTCCTCTGTCAATCGATGTTTGCTTGACAGGAAACGAAAAGGTAAACCCGAGTTCTCGTTGTGTGCCAGGTGGAATTCGCATATCTTCACCCTCGGTTGCGACAAATTTGGCAAGTTTTCCAGCAATAAAATCAAATAATTCCTAAAACATGAAATTACATCTTATAAAAAATGTGTTAAGATTTGCTTGATAAAAGAAAAAAGTGACCAACAATACTCACTTTACATGTCCCGGTCATGCAACTTTGAGGAATAGGGACTTCTTCAGGTTCAGGCCTCACTGCACCACCTCCACCCAACTTCACACGAAGAACACGGAAATTCGTACCACCAAGGTCAAGAGCATAATAGATTCCAGCCTCGTCCCTAAAGGAGAAAAATGAAGTCACTAATCAGATTTTTTTTGTTTACTAGATTCTAACTCGATCTTCAAATAGTAATAATCAGATTCCAGAATCGGTTTAGACTCCTGTTAAAAAGAACAGTTGCAACATGTGATGAAACTCGTGTTTAAAAGAACCATTAGGTGTTTACTACTGAAAATTTGTAGCTCTTGAAACTTTAGCATGAAATGAATAGTCTTAATCAATAAATGGTAAACATAGATATAGATATATACCCGGTGGGAAGATTACTGACATAGCTGATCAACATCTTGAGCGTACTATCACTATCAGGAACAAGTCCTTTTTTCATCTCCGTCACCATATCGTCAGCAACTTGCTGGAGCTTATCTACCGGAGTTGCACACTTCTCTTCAAATTTTCTAAGTATCTCCATAGCTTTTGTTTGATAGGAATTAAGAGGAGGTGAAGTCAACTGAGAAAGTCGAAGTTTTAAGAGTTGTGATTCGCTTGCACAACCTTCGTTTGAATTTATATGAAAGCGAATTTGGTTTGGTCAGAACTTGTTTGTTAAGAAATTTGTTAAAAAAGACTAGGTGAAGTCAATGTCAGAAGTTTTATTTTTTAAATTTCAAGTTAAGATTATGTAGGAATAAGATACTTGCCAGTTTTTATGACATTATAGTGATAGCATTTTAGTTGACATGTAACGTAGGGGTGTTAATCGGGTCGGGTTGGTCTGGTTCGGGTCAATTTGGGTCGGGTCAAAGTCAGGTCAAAGCACAAAATAACATACCCGAACCTGACCTTATTTGAACTCGAGTTAGTCGGGTTCGGGTCAAATCTATTAGTCTCGTTTCTATCTATGAACAATTGGATAAAAAAGTATACTAAGTTTATTTGATATAAAACAATCGTTAGTTTTACAGACTTGGTTTACACGGGTATTTATAACCCATCAACCGACACTATGAACCGGTATATCTTTACAAACCGACACAACCTACAAACTTAACTGCCATAACTGTTTTTAACTGCCATTCGGTTATGGAATTTAATTTTGACACACTAGACCCTTTAACTTATATACATACGTAAATACTACACTAATCTTGACTTACATGGATTAATAAGTTAGTATCCAATACTCCTCCCTAATTTATTAATCCATGCCTTCGATATCTTCAAGCTCTTTTATCTTTATCTTTGAACTTTGACTTGCTTCCACTTCCTTTGTCTTTGTAACACCCCAACCCGATAAGGGTAAAAGTATCACATTTATGGTGCCAAATCAGAACAATACATATAAACCATGCAAGCGAAAGTCTTATAATAAATGTCAAAAGATAACAAGTCAACACGACTTGAACAGTAAAAAAAGTTCCAAAAGATGCCCAAAGGAAAAGAAACGATACAAAGTCTAAGTCTCCAAAACAAATAACAATGGTAATCAAAGTCTAAAGATGACTAAGGCAAGTCCACAAATAGCATCCTACTCTCAAATCCCAAGAAAAGCCCCAGCTCCTAGCTTAATAACCTGGCGCAGGAAAAGAAACGCGGCTGAGCATAAAAAGCTCAGTAAACAGATATAACAATACAAAGCAATAATGGAAACCGAAGGCCAGATAAATACGATAAGAAATGATATGAAACAATATAGAATAGGTAATGAAACAAAGGAAAGGGGGGTCAGTTATCCACCACAAGCCAACAAAACAAATCAAATCAAATCATATATCCATAGCAGCCTGTAGTAACCAATAGTAACCATTGTATTCGGAGGGGTGACCTCGGAATACCAAATCAATAGGAGGGGAGACCTCAAGTAGCCAGTGGAGTGATCAGCTCCCAAAATGTGAGGGGGTGTAATGCACACACACACCACATCACCAAACATAACATATCATATCAAATACAAATCAAAACAAATCTAGGATGCATCCATACGCCCCCTGCAAAACAAATAGTGGCCAAATCCAATACATATATCTGAAGCACGCATTAATCAATACAAATATGGGGACGGTGTGGAACATCACTCATCCACACTGGAGTCATGTCATTGGTGCATCAATGACACGGACATGGAACCCCCATGCCTAGTTAATGGCTCGGGTATCAACTGACAGGTCAAAGTGTACAGTATAGAGGTCAATCAATATCAAAGGTCCAATATTAGCAGTTCACAAATCAATATCAATAATCCAATATCAATGGTTCAATTATCAAAGGTCCAATAGCAAAGGATCAACATCAAAGGTTCAATAGCAAAAGGGGTCAATAGCAAATATTCAATATCAATAGTTCAATAGCAGGGCAAAGGTTCAATATCCAATTGGCAAGAGGTCAAAGATGCAAAGAGATCATGAGAAACCTTATGAGAAAGGTCAGAATATCTGTACCTTATTCGAAGCACTCAACAATGAAATGAAAGTCAAGAAATGCGATGAATTCCGTCGCCCGGAACCTATATGAATTAGATAACGCTCCATAAGAAACAGATTACTCATTTTAGACGGCTTTCCATTTTTAGCAGGTTTCCATTTTTAGTAATCTTTCCATTGTAAATAACTTTCTATTTTAAGTAAGTTTAGCCAATTAGAATGCATTTTGAAAATTAATTAGGTTAAGTGAGTATTCATATACTTTAAGGATCATTTATGGTAATTATTACTAGCTTAGGGTTCAAAGTGTAATTATTATAGACTACACTAGGCATGATAAAAAAAACAACATGTATCGAGGGCCCAGTATCAGATTTAAAACGAGTCATTATAGGACTTAATGTATGCGACACTTAGGGTATTATTTTTGTGATTTCATGCAACCTAAAACCTTGATTAGTTTAGCCACTTATTATGATTTATACGACATGTTAAAAAGACACAAACCATGCGTATAAAAGGTATAAAAGCCGCGACCAGAAACCATGTTTTATAAAGTGTATGTCGACATGTATATCTAGTTATTCAATGGTCCTCTTTAACGCATAACACGACTAAAACTTATGCAACATACTACTGGTTCATATACACATTAGGTTGTATGTTTATGTGAATAAGAGGGTCGACTAGGGCTGCTCAAGACCCACGACAAGGAGGAAATCAAAACAGTTTATAACGAGCATGATTCGACACTTATCAAGGCCCCCTTTTTATTATTCCATGTAGTCTAAAAGTTAGGTTAGTTTGCTTAGTCTTTTTTTAACAATCATAGTAACATGTTAAATGAATGCAAAGGCATACGTAGGGTGACATAAGACCACGACCAGATTACAACACATCAACATTCATGTAGTGTATTAGATGACATAGAGTTAGTTTTAAACATTCATGTGACATGTATTATTTGTAGCAACTCAACGCATGGGAAACATATTCACAACCAGATTCATGACAAAAGAAAGACGAGACGAGGGTCTTAAATGTTACCTTGTAGCGTATGAAAAGAGGAAGAAACAAGATCAAAGTCGACCAAAATAGTCCTTTGTGTGCGCTATCTCGCCACGTCAACAACAACAAATGAAACCCACAACAAAACGAATTAATACTAGAACCAAAGACACACGTATTCAGCCTTGAAAGAGAATTTCAAACCTCACCTTGGCCTGCTCTAGGGTCGACAGAAACTGGATGTAGAAGGAAAATGGTTGCCGTATACTTTTGTGTAGGGAGTTAGGGTTTTCAATGTGCAAGATTTGAAGGAATATGGGAAGTTATAATGTGATAAGAGTGAGCCAAATTTGGAGGATATATGGGTGATTGAGCGTGTGATTTGGCGGAACTAATAGGGATTACAAAGGGACCAATTCACAAATATTTACTTGCCAAAGATATAATGTACATTTAATTTAATTTGTCTAGATGTTTGTCCATGCAACATTCTAGCGTGTTATATATATTGGTAGGTTAAATATAAGTTTTATTCGTCCATGTCTTGCATAATTATTTGTGAACATGTAACGTTTTTTTTTTTTTTTTTTTTTTTTTTTTTTAACAAGCTTCTTTTATTTTACGAAATGTTTTTATAATGAGGGGTATTATGGTCTTTTAGACGCATTCACCGTTTTAGGGTTTTACAGTCTTGCTCTTCAACTTGATCATCTTTGTCACCAACTTTCTTCATTTGTATTGTTTCGTACTCTTGAATCTCCAACACACTATTTCTAGTATCACGATCTTCTGATTCAACTTTCTCGTTTCTTGACTTGATGTCTTTCTCACTCTGGCTTTCCTTCTGAAATCTTAATGGCGTCTCTCGATGTTTCTTGCATTCACCCTTGTCAACTCTCTCTTCTTTTAGGAGTTTCTTATCTGAAATAACTCCAAGGTTTTCTTTCTCAAACTGTTCTCTTACTGTCTTTAACTCTTTCATCTCTTTGTTGTGCAATCTCTCAACTTCTTGAGGTTCTCTGATTCTCTCAGCATTTGTTTCTCTAATGCCATTTCTCTATTTCTTATTTTCTTTTCAAACTCTTGTTTTTCAATCTCTAACTCTTGAAGCATTTCGAACTTCCAAAACTCTAATTTACTCTTCAAATCAATTTCTATCTCTGATCGTATATCTTCTAATTTTCCTTTTGGAATTTCATCCATCTCAATGACAATTCCTTTCCTTCTCGGTTCTTCTTTTAAGGATGTTATTTCTTTTTCATCTTTACTAGTAACCATCAATAGTGCTGATTTGTCATCTTCAAACACAAGGTTTGCTTTTTCTTCTCTACGGTTTGGTTTTGGACAATTTGCAGCATAGTGTCAAAACTCATGACAATTATAACAGTCTATTTCTCTAAAATCTCTCCTATGGTAGTTTTGATCTTCATGGTTTCTCTTGTTTCTATCATAACTATCTTCATTTTTACTATCTCTTGTGAATCTTCCTTGGCCTCTTCCTCGTGTCTGATTACCATCTCCTCGTCTATCATTTCCATAGTTGCGTTCATAATTTCTGTTATTCCCTTGACGTGTGAATAACAATTTCTCACTATTATCTTCCTCACTTCTTTTTCTAAACTTAAGCCTTTCTTCATAAGTCTTAAGTTTCCCAATAATCTCCTCTAATTTTGCTTTCTTAAAATCAACAACCATTTCAATGGTTGCTACTACTGGTACAAACTTATCTGGCACTGCATTCAGTAATTTTCGTACTTTTGTTTGTTCATCATACGTCAATCCACATGTAGCAGCCTTTGTAATAATACTCATCAACCTCCCAGCAAATGAATCTATTGATTCATCTTCTTTCATCACAATGTCTCTCAAATTTTGATTTAAGTTGTTGTGAGTGTGCTTGTTGGACGTCTTCTGTCCCAATATATCTGGACTTTATAGAGTCCCAAATTTCTTTCGCTGTTTCACATCCCGCAACTTGCATTTGCAAATCCTCTGGTAACCATTGAAATAGGTATGCTGACGCCGAACTATCCTTTTTTACGTCAATCTCTTTTGATGTACTTACTCCTTCTACTAAATCCCATACTCCATTTGCCGTTAATATCTTCTTCATTCTTAATGCCCATAATGTATAATTTGTGTTGTTTAAAACTGGGCATTGATATGATGGTAACGATGTGGTGAAAACAACTCTGTTTTCGTTTTTATCTCCCGTCATATATTTCGATTTGATTTTCTTCTAAAACTAATATAATTCTAATAATAGTCGAACTTAAAACCTTCATTCTAACCACAATAATTCTCAAACAATTCTAACGGTTTCTAACCCGAATTGTAATGGAAGAAATCTTTTCTACTATTCTTTCTATCTAATCCACAATACTAATATGTAAATTCTCAACTTTTCTAAAAAATAACTAAATATTTGAAGGAATAAAACCTGTTACTTTCTTTGGGCCTTTTCAGTTGTGGGCTTTTGTAAGTGGCGTACGTTTTTTCTGTTCCCAAATAAAAGACCGGCTTCCTTTTTTTTTATCCCCAATTCGCTTCTGCTTATACTTCCTTCCTTCTTCTACACACAGTTAGGGCACAACTGTTGGTCGTCCTTCTTCTGGTTTTGTTCTAATCAAACGGTGGTACGCTTCTTCATTTATACGGTATGTTTACTTCTCTTCTTCTTTCTCTTGATTGATTCCCTGAATCAATCGGTCTTTTCCTCTCTTCTTGATTGACCGGTATGCGCACTATCTCTTCTTCTCTTGATTGATTCCCTAAATCAATCGGTCTCTTTTTTCTCTGGTTGAATCTTCTGGCTCTAATGCCAACTGTTAGTCTCGTTTCTATCTATGAACAATTGGATAAAAAAGTATACTAAGGTTATTTGATATAAAACAATCGTGAGTTTTACAGACTTGGTTTACACGGGTATTTATAACCCATCAACCGACACTATGAACCGGTATATCTTTACAAACCGCCACAACCTACAAACTTAACTGCCATAACCGTTTTTAACTGCCATTCGGTTATGGACTTTACTTTTGACACACTAGACCCTTTAACTTATATACATACGTAAATACTACACTAATCTTGACTTACATGGATTAATAAGTTAGTATCCAATAAAATCGGGTCGGGTCAACTCGGGGTTCGGGTCTGTACCATTTGTAAAATCTCAGAATTTGATTTCTTATAAATCACATAATATGTTTGTTGCATTCAATTATTAGAGTAGGATTGTTGCAAATGCATGCAATCATGCATGGTAACAAGCTAACAATGCTATAAAGTTATCTGTAACTAGTTACCAAATGAAAAGTTAAGTTGCATTTGTTTGTTCGAGACTCGCAAACTGCATTAGTCTTATTGTATACTTGCAACAAAACTGCAATTTGCAACTTGCATCAGTAGGCTACCATGACTTGACAAAAGAACAAAATTATTATGCTAAAAACATTAATAATAGAGGAACGACTCGTTCTTGGTTCTTTGGAATTGAAAGTGGAACGTTTCATTATTAATATATATATTAAACCAACTCACAAATGACGCCGTATTCGTACGAACGGCACCGTTTTGGTGATCCAACAGCTGGCTAACTTAGCCCATCGTTTGGGCTCGCGCCTCATTACCTGTTTTCAGTCCATTGGCACCTACTAATCCTTGTGTTATGCGTTTATTCTAAGGTTAGTATACGATTAGGTGGGGTGGGACAGGTGTTAGCAATCGCTAATTTCCAAGAGTTCATCTATGGCTGGAACATCACATGCTACAGTAAATGCCAGTACAAAAAATTCACCTTCTCACAAAGAAGTTTCAGGAAACTCAATACTCAAAGATCACCATCAGTATTCTACTTACATTTTCTTACTTCAGATCTCAACGCTCCTCCCTACAAGGTAAACACTGTTTTCTTTTACTGCATTTGCTTTTACATGAATGCATCAGCTCTAGATAGTGGTTTCTGCATATGTGTTTTCTATAAACTCTTCGTCCAAAATTTTCCCTTGCGTTTGCATACATTTTTTACTTCTTTGTATGTCGTTCATGCATGCTTTATTAGATATTGCCTTTTTGATTGTTGCTCTATTTCTGTTCTGCTTATGCTATTGATTACATACTGCTGTTAATGATTGCCATAAATTATAAGTTACCTTAGTGATCATACATTACAAGTTACGTTAGTAATCTACCTATGAAAACAAAACATAAAGCAGTGCGTAGGGTTTCTTCTGTAAACAACCTTGGGCCTTCTGAAACTACGCCAGATAATGTTGCCATTCATACTTTGGCTCATCCTGTCAATAACGAACTGATAGTCACTCAATTTGCCAACATGGTTACAAGTCTTCACAACTTTAATGCTACATTTCTTGGCGGTATGAATACTACATGCTACGCTACTTTGTCTCAACGTCTGTGCACAACACCTGATGCAAATAATACTATAGCTCATCCTTTCCCACATGGCCATGCACAATTAATGCAAAATATTTATCTTGGAAACTGTCATAGTACAAACACAGAAACTACGCCAAGTATGCAAACTAATTTACGCACTTCGAGGGCCAAAAGACCATATACTGAAACACTTTCTACAACAAGATTGCATAGTGCTGATGCCGGAACATCATCGTATATAACAAGTAAGTTAGTAAACTATCTAATGAGTATGCCACCCCTATAGTTTAAAGCTAACTGTTGTATTTGTCTTTGCTGCTAGCTGCTGAGTATGACAGTGTATATAATAGCGTTTTACCTTACCAAAATTCACAAAATATGGTCGCTGACATTGCTACCACACGGCCAAAAAGACCCTGGTTCACTCAAGGTATATAGTTTCTTATTCTCTTAGCATGCTGACTTTTCCACCGGTGGTTTTTAGTAACCATACCAATAATGGTTGATATGGTTCAGACCAGAGAAATTGTTCAGCCCTGTTGATCCCAGTTGAGCAAACGATCTAATATAGAAGCTGACTTAACTAACACAATATATTAAACACTATGCGGAATCTAGTGTTTAACCTTAAGAAGATTAATAATAATAAAATAGTTGTTATCACTAAACACCTCAATATATTGATTAATATACGAATACTCTTGATAGTATTAGGGTTTTACAACCTTGAAGTGATCGACTCTAGATATCACAAAACGTATATCTAACTCTAACCTAGGACCTCCTTTTATAGGCTAAGGAGTCCTTTACAATATACAATACGTAATCTACAAGATAAATATCTTTTCTATATTTATCTAATACAAACTTTCTACTCAAGACATTCTAGAATAATACAAACCATTAGACCAACATAACATACTAGCAGTGGTAAATAACATTAGCAGTGGTACACAACTTCTACTAGCAGTACTTTGTCTTGAGCAATGCTTCCATTCTAACTAGCAGTGGTATCTGTTATACTAGCAGTGGTTCCATACTTAGAGTAATTCATCCAACAGAACCAAAAACCCAACAATCCTCCCCTAAACTTGATATTTACTACCTAAATCATCAAGTTTCTTCTTAAGCACAAAATACCTTATTTGGATGTTAGGAATTGGAAATTCCATGTTAAAGTGTCGGTCACCCCAATTATGATCTAGCATATGTTAGCTCGTAGACGTGTCGTTATTTATGTTATTTAGAAGTTAATTAGTTAGTTTGTAGCGTAGTTTAGTTTAGTGTAACACTGTGGAGGAAGGACGGGTCTTTACCCACTGTATGCCTGATCCACAGCCCGTCAGGAGGGCGTATCATTTGTAACTATAAATACCCCTTCCATCTTTGGAAGGAGTGGTGCTTTTCAATCTAACCTTTCAATTTTGTATTATAACTCTCTATCTAAAAAACACCCATCTCTTATCTTTCTCTCTCTAAATGGCTAACATGTATTTCCATCATCCAAGACCACCCGAATCATCAAACAACATAATATTTACGATCCTACAATTGGTATCAGAGCCATGGTTATTGTGTTTTGATGATTTATGTGGTATCTTTGCTTTGTTTAAAACTGTTTTTGTGTACTTTTCTTGGTCGGAAAATATTTTTTCCGTTTTACTTTGGTATAACAATTTTTAAATATGTTTTTTTTTGTGTATCCTTTTAGTTTGGTCAACAAATAAAAGTCATTGGTCCATCAAAGTTTATCTGTCTTGTGTCATTTTTGTCCAAGTCATTTACTGTCATCATTTTTATATGACTTTTGTACCAAAAGCAGTGAAAATTTATGTGGTCAAACTGTTGTCAACAAGTCAAAGAAGCATTTTTTATGCAGTTTTCTGGGCTTATATGAAGATGGTCGGATAAACATGGTCGGAATACTCTCCGGAAAAAGTCAAATGGTCATGTTTCAAGTAGCGATTTGTGTTTGTTTGACTGTTGAGTCAAACGTCAAAAGCGACTTGTCTTGTTTAGTACAAATAGCGGTTTGTGGCCATTCTCATCTGAGCGATTTGTGTTGCATTTTTGAATGCAACTTGTGTAAAGTAGATACTTGTGTACAGTAGCGACTTGATTCAAGTAGCGACTTGAGTCTAGCGACTTATGACATGAAGCGACTTGACAGAAAGGTAGAAGAATAAATGACCACAAGACCACGGCCACAATATACCAAATACCAAATATACACGACCTCAGTACAATACATCATCAATCCCACCTATGTTATATTGAAAGTTAGAAAAACGAGTCGAAATGAAAAAAAAAAAAAAAAGATCCAAACCCCACGATATATTACCTACACTCATTCAATCCCATCACCTACATATTTCCAAACCTAAACTCGAAACTGATAAGAAAGAATTATTACAAGATCTCAGCACATCTTTCGATATATTCAAAGACACATAAGTAAATCGAAGGTCTAACGAAAGAAGGTTAACATCATCAATCAATTTTTGAAGATTTACTTCATTATATATCCGAACACAAAGATAAGTTTATAGCAACTATGTTATACCTTTTTCTTTAGCTCGTTCAAAGACCAAAATCAACAATAAAATCATGTAAAGAAAACCTACCTTAGACCCTCATGGATCTTGAAAACGTATGACAATTTAAGGACTCAGATTGTGTTGATTGATATTGATTCGGATTGGTGTTTTGATTGATGATTTTCGTTGAGATGAGATGCAGCTTGTCGAGATTAGATCGATTAGGAAGTGTTTGGTGAGAGTATTTTTTTTTATCAAGATCTATTTTTGATGGGAGAGAAAATGATTTGAGGGAGGCGGATTATTTTGTGAGTTTGTTTTTAGGTTTAGGTCAAGAGAGAGTATTTTTAGGGTTAAGAAGAGTTTAAGTCTTTCTTATATCCGTGTATTGAAGTGAGTTGGATTGGGTCTAAATATTCATTTAGGTTAATATCATTTGTTGATGGACTGAGATTGGATCCGATTAAGTGGAATGGTGGATCTAATGTTTCTTTCTTGGGCTCGTATGTCCGAATATGGGTTTGGGCTTCTCGTTTAAAAACATGGGCTGAGATAATTTAGTTATTCAATGTGTTATTCATACATTGTGTTAATTATGGTACATCTTTGGTAAATGAATGGTATTTTGGTATAAAAATTTCACGGAGGGATACATAATTCACGGCTTGAGCGAAAAAGTGAAAAATGACTACGGGGTTTTTATACGGTATTATTGACGCAAAATGCTCTCACATATGTGGTCATTAATATTTGCAGGTGAATCAAAGGAGGTTCGTTTACAACAACTCTCTTGGGTTATTCAACACCACAGAACGTTTACGATACTTCACAGTCTAAGCAAAATCTTTCAAAAATTCGTCATCGTCAGTCATGATTTTTCAAGATGTTTGCTTATGACAAGAACTTCTCGTGCAAATGGCCGTACACGTTATGATGCTTCCGAAAGTTCGAAACCATCATGGGGGAGAAACGTGTTGATGTGTTACGGTCAACCTCCAAAGGAAAGTAGTATATACTACTTGACTTAGTATGGTTTGTAAAGTTGTCTACATTTGGGCAAAGAATTGTTGATGAACCGCTGCATGTTCCCTTAAAACAGATATTCACCGAAACCAAAGTTGTCATAACATATTCAAACTAACATTGTTTACGGTTTAGTCTTGATTTTGTAAAATCCCGCGAAAGAATCTATTTCTCGGTTTAAATCATAGAATTGTAAAATCCCGTGACAATGAAAACATCCCGGTTAAAGTAATGTGCATTTTCGGATCTATCTTGCGGTTTATTCTTGGTTTTGTAAAATCCTGCGAAAGAAACTATTTCTCGGTTTAAACCATAGAATTGTAAAATCCCATATTTATGGAACCATCCTTGAGAATGAGAAAGCATTTCTGGATCTTATCTGATGCTGGTGCTACAGTTTCTACTTCGAAGAAGGGAGAAAAGGGTGTACTTCATGAATTGGATGTGTGTTTGGATATTCCTCATGGCAGTTTGGTTATTACATAGTTTTATGGGGTTATGTGCTTTTAACCAAGGTCGGGATGAAAACCATTATCACAGTTCACTTAAAACATCAAAGGAGGCTAGATTTGAGCTTTTAACCAGGAGATGTGACAACGGGGTTAATTTACTATTATTTATTTAGGGTTGAAGTAAAATATCACGGGCGAGTGTACTTAGTATCTGAAGGTATCGGGGATGGTTGGATGAAGATTCTTCATGATCCTTGTTCGAGCTTATTATAAAAAATGAAGACTTGGAAATCTAGTTATTGTTGGGTGACTTTTTCCTTTTCTTTTACCACTTGGGGTAATTGGACTCTTACCACCTCAAAATAACTATCACTTTAAGGAGTTACGTTGTACTGCTCAGTGGCACATTGAATTGTGGATTTTCAAGAGGTGATGTACGTCTTATACTTGATGGTTGGTTGGTTGAAGAGTATAGAGTACTTAGAGAGTACTTAGAGATGCTAATGGAAATCGGTACCGCTCTTTGTTACATATGTGCAAGTTTAAGTAACGAGTTCAGGGTAGTTTACTTCAGAGTCAAATTCATCATATTGGGTTTTCTCCATCAGCTGTCACGACAAAGAGCCTACTGAATGATAATGGGGTTGATTACATGTTTGCCAAGAGTAGATGAAAAGAGAGAGATTATGACGTTTGAACACAACAGTTCAAGCCACGTTCTCTAAAGAAAAGAAATGTGTACGTTTCAGTGCACATTATCTTCGAAAGAAGAGAAATCTTCTAATGACGTTTGAACACAACAGTTCAAGCCTCGTACTCTAAAGAAAAGAAAAGTGTACGTTTCAGTGCGCTTTATCTTTTGAAGAAGAGAAATCTTCTTATGATGTTTGAACACAATAGTTCAAGCCTCGTTCCTCAAAGAAAAGAAATGTGTACGCTTCAGTGCGCATTATCTTCTGAAGAAGAGAAATCTTCTTATTGTGACCATTCTCATCAACATGCTTCATACTTTTTTCATGCGCGTACAATTATCAAGTGAACCGAACTACCAGTACTAGTCTCATTTCACTTGCTCAATTAAAATGGCGATGGCGACATCATTTGCAACCTTCAAGGGGGAAAAGTGTGAAGAAACTACAGTATGAAGATAATCACTTGTTTAATCAAGAATGGCATCTCCGTATGCAATTCTTGAGGGGGAGAAGAAGTATGATAATACTACATGTTGAGTTATATCTGAGAATATATGGTCATACGGCTCCTAACTCATGTAAGAACCTAGCTTCTTCTTATCGGGTCATCTTTACATGGACTTTCTTCTAAGAGCCGTTGGTTGACATCTTCTTATGGACTGATGAGTTTAACGACAAAGTGTTTCCAGTTACGGGGTTGATTTCCTTGATGAACATCTTTTTGTTCTTGTTTGATTGGGAGGGATTTGATTTAAGGAGATTTGCTATATACAAGTTAACGGGAATGCATGTGGTGAGAAGAAGATGTTAACTTTCTATTCATCATTCGGACAATCTTGAAGAAGGTCGAGTCTACAGTTGGTTCTACATTCTCTGCTACATGTTAGAAGACTAAAGACGAGTTGCATTTGATTATTTAAAGACTTCTTCTTAATCTGGGCATTTATCAAACAGATTGTCGGTTTAGGGGAGAGCACTAATTAGGGGAGAGTGAAAAGTCAGATTTAATCCCCAATTAGGCTTGCTCACATTCTTCCGCAACAAGTTGATTCTCACAAGAGTTCAAGTGTTCTTCTTATCAAATTTCTAGTATACGGGCTTATTATTTGTTGCTGATTCTGAAGTATCAAAACCAGCAAGGGGGAAGGAGACACGTATCTAAACGCGATTAAACTTGATGAACTTAATACTTCTAAGTGATTGAAGAAATCCCGGGAAGACAAATGTCATTACCATAGAGAAACTCAAGGTTTGACTCATGGCTTTTAGTGTTCTTATTCCAACTATGTGGGGGAAGAGATGGAAGAGTTAGTTTCTGAAGATAAAAGAGGTACACAAGTGTGTGATGATTTCAATGCTATCGCAATCATCATGGGAGAGAGATTGTGTACATTAGGGACGCTCAACTGTTTCACTTGAGTACTTAATCAGTGATTCAGAGATATAATCACTTATTCCGGAGTTGACATCCCCAGAGATAGTCCTTCACAGAGATAATCAGTGATTCGGCTTGCTTCTTCAATGTTATCAGTTATTCTCTCTTTGGGTATTTGGGTACTTCGGGTTCTTGAGCTTCATACACTATCATCAGGGGAGAGAAAAGTATACATCGGGGTTATTCTTTGGCTATCGGACTTAATCTGCTACTTCGATGTTATAAGTTTCTCTGTCTTTGGGTATACGTGTATTCGGGTTCATAAACTCTATTCTAAGAGACTGACTGCATCAATTCATCTACTTGGGGGAAGTGGTTTCTTCACAACTTTTTGGTATGGATTGCTTCAGAATTTAGTGGTTATGAAATCTGAGAATATTATTTATGAGTGGGATGATACGTTGCTGTTCTTGTTGATGATATAACCCCGAACGAAGAATCTCAACTATCGTTCTTAAAAGGAGCAGCATGATTTGTGATAATGGTGTGCTTCTCTGTGCACCTGGCTAAGGCAAGCTTGAAATAGAGCTTCGAATCTGCTCATCTAATGGATTTTCGGTTTGGGGGGAAGCTGCCAAAGTCTTTCTTTCTCAAAGGCTCATGTTCTATCTTCTATTCTAGAGCCTCGGAATCTTTGGTGGTGGATGTTTAAGAGATGACGATTTCTATCTTCTTCAACGGGACTGTTCGATATCCTTATCTCGGTACTCGTATCATCATCTTCTTAAACTATATCATCTACTCTATCTTTGTAAATATTTATCAAAAACCAAATACAAAAATATAAAACAAGCAAAACAAAATAGAAAAATATAAAATCATCAAAAATCCATAAAAATATGAAAAATCAGAAAATACAAAAATTATTGTTTTTCTCAAGAGATGTCTTCTGGTATCGATAACATCTACGGTCTTAGAAATGTCATTCAATAATGGCACGTGACCATAGATGAAGTTCGAGCAGGAGGTGTAAATATTCTTTTCCAAAACATGTCTCATAAATGGCTTACATTTACTTCTGACTGTAACCCGCGCTTAACCATGGTTTGCTATTATTTCAGATAGCAACCCGTTTTTCAAGAAAGTAAAGTGCTGCGCTAAACCAATTTTCAAAAATTTCGTGCACTTATCCTAAAACAAAAACAAGGAAAGCATGTCGTCAAAAAGACTGCTGTTCCTACACAAATATTTTTCCTTCTAATATTCTTCAGAAAAATATTTGTTGTTTTCAAAAATGGTGGTAAATGAGTTGCTTGTAATTCAATCAGATTCAGAGTTTTCGTATAAATTGAAAACTCAATCAATGACTTCAGCGCTTTTAAACTTTTCAGAAAATTAGTCATTGGTTGAGGGGGAAAATGTTTTCAAATCTATATCATCTAACGAGCTTATCTAATTATCCTATATACTTAAATGTAAAACATGTTAACCTACGTTGAAGGACTAGGTGCCTAGGATGTGATTGTTAGGATTAGATGATTAGAGTTTGATAAACACATAATTCCCATGCATTTTTATGATCTGTTTGATATGCTGGATTGACTTTATTAGTCGATTGCTGTTTGGGTGATGTCGACCACCATATATCTGTATGTGTGTTCACTAACGTATGCATGTATATTGGTATATAAGAATGTTCCCTATCCGGATCCTACAAATTCAGATGATTGGATGCCGAAAGGAAAGGGTAACTCTATCTTGGGTTGACAAATGAAGAAACGGAGCTTAATTTGACTTTTATGGAGAGTTGGCATGAAAAAATGCAACATAAGAGGTCTCACTGCATCAGCAGATGGGTTTCTTCATCATCAAAAGAAGAAATGGAGTTTAGTTGGACCTCTATGAAGAGTTGGCATGACAAATGCAACGTCAGAGGTCTCACTGCATCAGCAGACGGTTTTCTTCAAGCCCTACAGGAACAACAGAAGCTTCTGAACCACCTAACGTATCTTTGTGCAGGATAAATAGTGATGATACCATTTTTAAACAATCTTGAAAATACTGTTTTGAAAATGGAAAAATATTGTTTTGAAAATAAATTGGACTTAATTTTGAAAATCACCGGACTTCATTTTGTCAAAACTTAAGTCACTCAATCATCGACTACGGTCATCGATTGAGGGGGAGAGTGATTTAAAATAAAATATTTTCAAACGATATTTCGTCATAAAAAGTTCGTTTGTACAAATGAGTGGTGATCTAAAGATTTAATGTTATGTCATGGTATGATTTTCTTTGAAACCTAAAGATCTTTCAAAATGAATTTTTTTCTGTTCTTGTTTGATTGTGAAATTATTTTATTTTACTTAAAGATCTCTTAAAACTATCATACCTGACACTAATAATCTTTAATGTCTATAATTGGTCCTGATCAGTCAATTTCAAAAATTAAATCAAGCCACGTCTTTCCCAAAATTTTCTAAATGATTTAAATCAATCGGGATCCAAAATCTCAATTGGTTTGTAATTTTTGATCGGGGGAGAGATCGTGATTTAAATCTCAAATCGGTTTTAAAGGGTGATTGTTTCAAAAGCTCTCCTTCCTTCATGTGCCAAACGATTTTGAAATACATATTGCACATGATTGTGGAGGAGCATTTAACCATAAACCAGAAGAGCTTTTAAATCAGACACATATTCTCCCATGTTTTCCAAACCTTATTAAATCACTTGGGATCCAAAATCTCAAAGGGTTTGATATTTTTGATTGGGGGAGAATTTGTGATTTAATATGAAATTTGATAAAAGATGATCGTTTTGATTCAAAGTGCAAGTTTTCTCTAATATGTGCCAAACTCTTTCGTATATCGATGCACATATTGAGGGGGAGCAAATGGTTACTTAATGGCTTTTGTGATCGTGGATGTACTTCATAAGAACTCTTTCCTCTGTGTGATAAAATGATTTCAAATATCCTACGCACATATTGGGGGGGGGGGAATTTACCAAAGAAATTCAAATGGCTTTTTCTACGGAAATTATGATCAAGAATACATTTCAAAGATCTCTCACCTCCATGTGCTAAACAATTTCAAAATCATATGCACATGTTGAGGGGGAGCATTTCTAAATGATCAAAACAATTAAGGTACAAAATGCTTTGATTTTATATCACAAGTACCTTGATTGATTTTCCACATGATTTTTCAATTGGTTTCAAGAAAGAATAAACAATACAAAAAGACCGAACAATTTACTTTATGCATGGTGTTATAAGGGTGGTTAGGTTAGGTATTGTTCCCATGATCCCGCCAGAGTCGAAGGGATCTACCCAGGGACAATCCACTAGATAGTGTAGAGTCCTTAGGTATGATGAAAAGAAAGGAGAAAAGTGAGAAATGGGAAGAGTGCGGACTGAGATAGAGCTAGAACTGGAATAAACCCAACAAGGTTCTAGTAATGAAGTCTCGGTAAGCACTGAAGGGGTTGAAGAATGAAAAAGAAATGAATGTGAAAAGGGTGAAAAGAAATAGCCCTCAAATAATTCAACCTTAGGGCAGAAACCGGGTTCAATACATACGCTGCTGGTTGTTACTAAGGTAACACCGGTATTGAAGACAAGACGTCATGGACCCAGTGACGCACTGCACTACAACATCCCAAGCTACTCAAGTTCCTCTTACAAGGACTTGTTTCATTTTCATGGGGAACCTACATTATCTATCGACTTTCTCTTAGAGATTGTTGATATTGAAGAAGAAGACCCTCTCCCTAGTCTCCGGCATAGGAATCCAAAAATGCACAATTGAGTCTAGAGCCAAGAGATCATCCACAATATCTCATTAGGACACTATTCTTGAAGACTTTCTGTTTCACTCAATGTGGAAAGTGAGAATATAATTAAGAGTCCTACGCATTATCCTTGTGGCATTGCCAGAACATCCAAGTGATATGTAAAAGTATTCACGATGAAGATGGAAATGCTTCTAGAGCCAACATCAAATAAGCTCTTGGTGGGTGACATGTGAAATATTTTATAAAGATCAAGCTTGTGACAACTGGATAGAAACAATGGGGAGATTCATTCTTGAATCAACCTTGGTCCAGGAAATGAATTGACGAATACTTTTGGAAAAACCGTTCGATGTGCAAACCTTCTTTTCTCTAGCACATCGAATGTGTACTCATGTTTTCAAACACAAAAAGTATCTCTGATTAAAAAAATACTTTTGGAAAAACTGTTCGATGTGCAAATCTCTTTTTTTCTCTAGCTCATCGAATGTGTATTCTTTTTCAAATACAAAAGGTATTTTTGATTGAAAATTGATCTTTCTCATAAAACCTTCGTCATATTGCAAAACTCTTTCTTCTAAGCAATACGCGATTGTTTTCAAATCAATTTTTCATCAATCAGTGAATCTCAATTCGCTGGTTCACTCACTCCGTGTTGTCTTCTTTGAGACGTTCCGGTTTGAGAACGGCTAGAGCAGCTGCGAAACCCTGTCAAGGAGATTCTTCGGAATTATACCTGATCACAGGCAGTACTTGTACTGATCAACGGGGAACCGTGGGCCGTGTACCTCAATTCAACGAAAGTGATCAAAGATACTTTCATGTGTTTTATTGCTAACTGTTGTTTGCAGGTACATTTGGACGGTTGCAGCTGATCAGAATTGAGAAGTCAATCCAAAGCCGCATGCTCACAGCATCCACACTTAATTGAAGAAATCATGACTTGTGCATATCTACATAACCTGGCTCTGATATTTCTATATTATGCTTCTGATATGCTGCTGCAAATATCATGAACCAGTAAAGCTTCTGCTACTCTGATGGAAAGATGTCATGATCCAAAAGGTGTGAGCATGTCGGTCCTAAAGTCACAACATCACATGAAGGCAACACAACAAAGGGTGATCTAGAGATTTACTGTGGCTGATGATCTCAATGAAAGCTCGAAGATCATCAAAGATGTGGATCAGTTAAAGGCCTCCACTAAAAGTACAAATCAATGCGGACTTTAAAGAATCGCTACTAAAGCACAAAGATTGCGGAACTTGAAGAATAGAAGTCTACGAGCTCAGAACTAAAGACAAAGATAGAATGCTAGGATGCAAAATGTATTTCATGGGGTGACCTCCCTTAGGGGGAGATTGTTAGGAATTGGAAATTCCATGTTAAAGTGTCGGTCACCCCAATTATGGTCTAGCATATGTTAGCTCATAGACGTGTTGTTATTTACGTTATTTAGAAGTTAATTAGTTAGTTTGTAGCGTAGTTTAGTTTAGTGTAACACCGAGGAGGAAGGACGGGTCTTTACCCACTGTATGCGTGATCCACAGCCCGTCAGGAGGGCGTATCATTTGTAACTATAAATAGCCCTTCCATCCTTGGAAGGGGTGGTGCTTTTCAATCTAACCTTTCATTTTTGTATTACAACTCTCTATCTAGAAAACACCATCTCTTATCTTTCTCTCTCTAAATGGCTAACATGTATGATGTGCCCGGTTGGTGCAAGTTTTAAATTTATAAAAGGTGAATTACCAATATTACCAATAACACATACGAGCAAGTATACTCGTCCGTTATAGCAAGATTATGAAGGTAAGTCGGGATCGTTCGCAGGGATTTGAGTGAATCAGAGCACAAGTTTGAATTAACGGAGTCTATCAAAAACATATAACAAAGCAAATAGATATAATGAAATTCAGATGATTAAAAACTACACTTGCTTAAACTAGTTTCATATCATAGATTAATGTGATTGTGTTAACCTCTTAACATGTTGGTTATGATAATTAGTTGGTGTACTAATCTATTGTTCTTACAAGTTAAACTTTGATCAAGAGTTTAGTTTATAAAAACAAGCATTAAGTTTAACCAATCAATTCAAGATCAATTCAAGTTTCATAAGTCTACATACATAAACTTAAACACAAAAACATCCACTTGTTCATCAAATTGCTTAAGAAATGGTCAATACAAAAGGTAACCGATCATAGACAAAAGGCTACAATTGATTCTCAACAACTAATCTTACGACCATTTAGATGTTTCCAACCAATCCAATTTGATAATCAAAAAGCGTTTCTATTACAACCACACCTTAGTTCCTTTGTATAATCAAGAATAATGGGTAAAAACAATCATCCATAGACAAAATGATTATGACTAGTTGAACAACACGAAGTTCTTTCGACCCCAACGATTACTATCAATTAGCCAAACTTGATTAACAAATGTCACTATGAAACTTTAGCACAATTGGATCTTAGAATCAACTTGAAATTGAATTAAAACATGTTAACACAAACACTAACTAATCATATGATAATCAACATCATTTAAGCAAGTGTATAAAGAAACTAGCCACTCATAGCAAACATGAACATTAACTCATAACTTCGATCATTAGAAAACATGATTAAAAGTCTTACAATGCTTGGAATAAGATTACAAATGATGAAGTAATGTTTCCCAAAGTATCGTGGTGGACTTCTTGGTGTTTTGGCCTCCAAAGGTGGAACTTCTGGAACTCCAAACTTCCCTGGATTTCTAAGGACGAATTTTAAGAGCTTAAGGCTTGGTTTGATGAGTAGAGAGATTTGTAATTGAGGTGTGTCTCATATGCTCACAATTAGCCTCTATTTATACTATTTCCAAGGCCTAGGGTGTTAAATGCTTAACTTGGCCTCCAAGGAGTGAGGAAGGGACTAGAATACACCAAGAGAAGAACCTAGAATCGTTTGGATGCAAACGGGAAGCTTAGTGATGAAGATTTGACAACTGCAGCTTCTCCAACCGGATCGGTCATATGACCAACCGATCCGGCTGGTCTTCAATAATAACACGCCGACCGATCTGGTTGCGGGTTGCGACCGATCGGTCGGTTATGGCAAAAAACATTAATTCCGACCAAATTCCAACCGATCCAGCTGAAGGTGTAACCGGATCCGGTTGGATCTTCTGAGATACAAAACTTGATCTTTTCTCTTCACTCTGTCTTGTAGAACTTGGTTCTTCAATCACTAAAGTCTTCAAAGATACTTGAGATTTAGCTTTACTGAAATGGGAATCTTCGATTAGCTGCATATTTCCACATTTTCCTCCATTTCCCTGCACTTGGTTATAAATACTAGACAAACATCTCTAGATACGATTAAGTACTAAAATCACGCAAATATAACCAAATAACATATATAAAAGTACACATAATGCTACTAAAAACATGCACAATCTGAGTGTTATCAAATTCCCCCACACTTAAACTTTGCTTGCCCTCAAGCAAATCTAGGACAAACATCCACTGGTACCAGACCGTGATTATGAAAAATGTGATGCAAATCAACCAAGTATAAATACGAGAGAAGATTCATCAATTATGCTTATCAAGGTGAAACATCAAGATGTTTGACAATATCCAATGATTTTCTTGTATGATTAACATTTCAAAACACCTCACGAAAAATAATGGAATATAATTCACTCAATCACTCATTTTTAGTGGAGTAACAAGACAAATCACACTAATTGCTCAGTCGTGATTAGATTATTACCATAAGCTTGTACAAGAAACAAAACTCCACCGAGGTGGCATGAGCACCAAGTAAAAACATCTAAAGAGGGCTTTTATTCGGGTTATAATGATAGGCTTCGGGTTAAGGGTATGGATAAGGCATGGGAATGTTAATGAAATTGGTGTTAAAATAAAAATGAAATCAAGTCTAATACCCAAGTTGCTAGCTATCAAACATTCCACGAACCAAATAAATGATTATAGCTTTACATTCTTCATTTCCACTTTCCACAACTTTTTGCTTTGCCATGATAATTATTCTTCGATCATAGCACATTTGGCTATTATTTCCATACTTCAACACTTTTTTTTTTTTTTTTTTTTTTTTTTTTTTTTGAACATGAACTCATCACATGACTCAATCAATCACATAGGATGTGGTACTCATAATCATTTGAACAATCTTCACTTTCCATGAAACTAGCAACCAACCGTTAGACATTGATATGGGATAGGCTAAGGTTTAAAATGTAAAATCTTTTTGTATTTTCTGAGTGAAGCAAAAATGAAAGGGATGGCTCAGAAGGTGTAACTAGGAGTATCTAGTACTAAAAATGAGCACTACAAATGGGTCCATGTGGGTGGTTAACTAACCAATGAGGCTAGCTAATATATCATTAGATGTAAAATGGAAGGCCATTTGGGTTAAATCCTAAGGTGCCTCTTTATCACACGAATTTACTTATATCACACGAATGCAATCTCACTGCGGTCTAGTAATGATTTACAAGCACAAGTTCTAGAATAATTAAAATCACCGGCACACTCATAGCAAAAGATCCAAGCATAAAAGATGTATGCTAATAAGAAATAGGCTCAAATCCTCACAATTTAGTGGAAAGGGGTATAATATGTGCTAGCAAATGTTATCGATCCCAGAATGGATTGCAATAGTAATCGGAACACATCTCGAAATTTCAAATATTACCAATTTTACCAGTGGAATGATCCAGTTATTCTAATAGATAATCCTAAAAGTGTGAAAACAACTAGATCACAAGGGCAAGCAAAATTTTAAATTTAAGCATGAAAACTCTAATTTTCCCTATTCACCCCCCACACTTAAGTTAGACATTGTCCTCAATGATAAACGAACTTCAAAGTATAGAAATAGGGAAAATAGAGATGAAACCAGATATGTCAACGAGTTTATCAGCTTAAAATCTTCTTCATTCCTGGCGTCCACTGGAGAAATCATTACCTGCATATAATCTTATAAACAAACAAAAGGTTTTATTAAAAAGATGGCACCCCCCCACACTTAAGTTCAACCAAAGGTTTAAAACTTTAGGGAGTGACCACAGAAAATCAAATCTGAAACACACGGGTTGCCTCCCGAGAAGCGCTTGTTTTATTATCGAGTCATCAGCCTGACTCGAGTCTTCCCGAATTTATTCAGCTGCAAGGGCAGCTTTGAACATTTTGTAAAGTTCGGGGATGTACATGAATTCTTCACCAGTAGCTTCAATATCGTCCCAGACGAACTCAGCAGTTGGTTTCCATGGAACAGTTTGTGGAATTCTTCCAGGAAATGGTGCTACAAAGGTGATAGTTTTGAATTCATTCTCATGGTGTCTCCAGGACACTGTCGCAACTGAAACTTCATTTGTTTGCTCCTTGTCGTAGTATAACTTGATTCGGTGTCCATTAACAATGAAACTTCCACCTTGTTTGTCATAGAGTTCGACATACCCAGATGGATATCCATGTTTAACGACATATGGTCCAAACCATTTTGGTTGTAACTTCGGAGCTTTGAATTTGAATTTCATGTTAAAAAGCAGAACTTTATCTCCGGCTTTGAATTCTTTTCGAATTCGTAGCTTTTTATCATGATAAGCTTTTGTTCTGGCTTTATACAGTTTGGAGTTTTCATAAGCTTGGAGTCTTAATTCATCGAGTTCGTGCAATTGTAGAAATCTTTTCTCTCCAGCTATTTTGAGATCGGTGTTACATTGTCTGAGCGCCCAATAAGCACGATGTTCAACTTCGAACGGCAAATGACAAGTTTTCCCATACAAGAGTCTGTAAGGAGTTGTACCAATTGGTGTTTTATAAGCCGTACGAAATGCCCACAGAGCATCATCAAGTTTTCTTGCCCATAATGACGGATTGTCTTTTACTGTTTTTTCCAGTATTCTTTTGAGAGCTCTGTTGGTATTTTTGACTTGACCACTAGTTTGAGGATGATAAGCAGTCGCAAATCGATGATGAACTCCATATCTTTTCATGGTTTTTTCCATTTGTTGATTGCAGAAATGAGTTCCTCGATCGCTTATGAGGGCTTTGGGAATTCCGTAACGAGCGAAAAGCTTTTTGAGAAAATTAACGATGACACGAGCATCGTTTGTTGGTAAAGCTTCAGCTTCTGCCCATTTGGACACGTAATCTATAGCAACGAGAATGTATTCGAATTTGTGGGATTTAGGGAAAGGTCCCATGAAATCTATTCCCCAAATATCGAATATTTCGCACACTTGAATGCTTGTTAATGGCATTTCATCCCTTCGAGAGAGATTGGTGGTTCTTTGACAAGCGTCACAGTTTTGAACAAGTGTATGTGCTTCTTTGAATATTGTTGGCCAATAGAATCCAGCATCAAAAACTTTCTTAGCTGTGGTGGAAGGACCATAATGTCCCCCAGTTGGGCCATGGTGACATTCGTCAAGAATTTTACGAGTTTCGGAACCAAAAACGCATCTTCGGATCATCCCATCGGGACACATTTTGAAAAGATATGGCTCTTCCCAAAAGTAGTATTTGAGTTCCGAAAAGAATTTGCTTCTTTGAGCATGAGTTATTCCTTTTCTGAGAATTCCTCCGGCGAGGTAGTTTGCAAAGTCAGCAAACCAAGGATCGTCATTTCCGTCGATGGTCATGAGAGTTTCATCAGGAAAATAATCATCGATTTCTTCTTCTTTCAACTCCTCAAGATTAGGATTTTCGAGACGAGATAAGTGATCAGCAGCAAGATTCTCTGCTCCTTTCTTATCTTTGATTTCGATGTCAGATTCTTGGAGTAGCAAAACCCATCGAATAAGACGTGGTTTAGCGTCTTGATTGGTGAACAGATACTTGAGTGCTGAATGATCGGTAAAAACGACTGTTTTTGAGAGCACAAGATATGATCTGAATTTGTCAAAGGCAAAAACGACAGCCAGTAATTCTTTTTCGGTGACGGTATAATTTTGCTGGGCACTATTCAGTGTCTTGCTGGCAAAATATATAGGCCGAAAGTGTTTTCCTTCGCGTTGTCCTAAGACAGCTCCAACAGCAAAATCGCTTGCGTCGCACATAAGTTCGAAGGGTAGTGACCAATTAGGTGAAACCATGATCGGAGCACTAGTAAGTTGAAATTTCAGTGATTCGAAAGCTTTTATGCAATCAGCATCGAAGTCAAAGATAGATTCTTTCTCAAGAAGTTTTGTCATCGGACGAGATATTTTGGAGAAATCTTTGATGAATCGGCGGTAAAAACCAGCATGTCCTAAAAAACTCCTAACGGCTTTGACGTTGGTTGGTGGTGGAAGTTTTGAGATGACATCGACCTTTGCTTTGTCGACTTCCATTCCGGCACTAGAGATTTTGTGTCCAAGCACAATTCCTTCGGTTACCATAAAGTGGCATTTCTCCCAGTTGAGAACAAGATGTGCAGCTTCGCATCTTTCGAGCATTTTTTCGAGATTAGAAAGGTAAGCTTCGAATGAATCTCCAAAGACTGAAAAATCATCCATGAAAACTTCCATGGAGGTTTCTAGCATGTCTTGGAATATGGCGATCATACACCTCTGAAAAGTCGCGGGTGCATTACAAAGACCAAAAGGCATACGCCGATATGCGTAGGTTCCAAAAGGACAAGTAAAGGTGGTCTTTTCTTGATCGTTAGGATCGATGGGAATTTGGAAATATCCTGAAAATCCATCGAGGAAACAAAAGAATTTATTTCCTGCTAGTCTTTCAAGCATTTGATCCATGAACGGGAGCGGAAAGTGATCCTTTCTGGTGGCTTTGTTTAACTTACGATAGTCAATACAAACACGCCAACCGGTGACAGTTCTAGTTGGAACTAGCTCATTTCGCTCATTAGTTACAACCGTCATTCCTCCTTTCTTGGGAACACAGTGAACGGGGCTTACCCAAGGGCTATCCTCAATTGGGTAAATGATTCCAGCATCGAGAAGTTTAATGATTTCCTTTTTAACAACTTCTTTCATGTTGGGATTGAGTCTACGTTGACGTTCTACCACAGGTTTAATCCCTTCTTCAAAATTGATTTTGTTTTGCAAAAATTAGGACTAATTCCTGGGATATCAGACGTTTTCCAAGCAAAAGCTTGTTTGTGATTTTTGAGCACGGAAACTAAACTTTCTTTCTCATTATCCTCGAGCAATGAAGATATGACTACTGGAAGAAGTGAGTTCTCCTCCAGATAAGCATATTCAAGATGATTTGGGAGAGGTTTGAGTTCGAGATCCGTGGGTGGTTCTTCGATAGAGGATTTTATTCGCATCTTGTCATTGAAAGTAATTTCCTCAAAATTTTCTTCCTCTTCCTCCATTTCTTCTTCTTCTGAGTTATCTCCTTCAAATTCTACTTTCATGAAATCATCAAATTCTTTATCAGAATCTGTTTCATTGATTTTTTCAGAAGTAGTCATGAATGGATCGGATTCGTTCAGTAATGCATCTAATTCCTCATCAGTGACTTCATCAATAACATCGACGTTAAAACAAGTGTCATCACTGGAATGTGGGTAGCGCATTGCTTTATCGATAAGAAAAGTGATTCGATCTTCCCCAATTCCAAGGTTGAGTTCTTTTCCTTTAACTTTGATGATTGCGTCGGCGGTATTCAGGAAAGGTCTCCCTAAAATGAGTGGGACTTTACTATCTTCTTCCATTTCCAAGATTACAAAGTCCACGGGAAAAATGAATTTACCGACTTGAACAAGCATATTCTCAGCGATTCCCACAGGATATTGATAGGAATGATTTGCCAATCGGATGCTCATTTTTGTTGGTTTTAGGCTGTTGTTGCACAACTTGGAATTGAGTGAATAAGGCATCAAATTGATACTTGCGCCAAGATCGGCTAAAGCATCACATTTAACGTTATTCCCGAAAGTACATGGAATAAGAAAGCTCCCAGGATCTCCGAGCTTTGGTGGAATTTTGTTTTGAACTATAGCTGAGCATTCTTCGTTAAGAAAAGTTGATGATATTTGCTCAAGCTTGTTTTTGTTATTAAGAAGTTCTTTCAAAAATTTCCCGTAATTGGGCATTCCGGCTATAACATCAACGAGAGGAACATTGAGTCTAACCTCTTTGATTATTTTGATAAACTTCTTATAACGTTCTTCCATCTTCTCTTTCTTGAGGCGTTGAGGATAAGGAATCTTTGGTGTATACGCCTTGACGGATGGAATGTCTTTCTTTTTGGTGGTTTGAGTTGTGTTTGGTTCTTCGTTTTCATCCTCACTATCAACGGTGACAGGAGTATTAGGATTAGGTGGTGGATCGTACGAGAGACCACTTCTTGTGAAAACAGCATTGATATGTTCATTTCTTGTTTGGGGTGGACGGTACGTCTTATCATTTGATGGTTTTGGATTAGATTGAGTGTTACTTGGCAATGAACCAGATGGTCTAGAGGAATGTTGGTCAGAAAGTCTGCCAAGCTTGTTTTCAAGATCTTGGATAGATGCTTGATGATTTTTCTGTCCTTGCTCAACTTTGGCTTTGAGATTGAAAAATTAATTTTTGATAAAATCATTTGCGGATTTTTGACCAGCCACGAATTCTCTCATGGTTTTTTCGAATTCGGTTTCTTATGTCTTTTTGTCGGAACTTTGGTGTGGTGGATCGTCAGTTCGTGGTTGAGAATCACGGTTGTCATCCCTTGGTCGGCGATCTTGCCAATTTCCAGAATTTCGACCGTAATAATTACTACGCTATCCTCCTCCACGGTATCCTCCTTGAGCGTAATTTTCTTCTCCTTCTTTCGGTCCACCCATAGGTTTATCGTCGCACTCGGACGATGGGTGATTTCCTCCACAATTGTTGCATCCGTCTCGCATGTCTTTCATTTCATCTTTGATATCCTTGTATTGCGAGTCGATTTTTGAGGTTAACGCTTCCATTTTCTCCAAGAGTTTTGAGGTATCGGTATTTTCGACAAAAGCAACGGTTTTTCGGAGAGGTTTGGTTTTTGAATCTTTGGACCAATCAAGTTTGAGAAGTACTCGATCTTTGAGCAATTGATGTGCATCATTGGGAGTTTTATAGAGAAAAATTCCTCCAGCATCAAGGATGCCTTGAGAGATTTCATCTAGTCCATGGTAAAAGATTTGGATAATGGTTCCTTTTGATAATCCATGCCCATGACAACTACGAAGCAAATCTTTCATTCGAAGCCAAGCCTCGACAAGTGATTCGTTTGGATTTTGGTTGAAAGCACGAATTTCTCCCATTAATCGATCAAACATGGCAGGTGGAAAGAATCGGCTCACAAAAGCTTGCCTCATCTCCTCCCAAGTATTGATGATTCCCGGGGTTAATTCATTGTACCATACTTTAGCATCTCCGGCGAGTGATGATGGGAAAAGTTTGAGTTTGATGGCATTGACATCGGTGTCGCCATAACGAAACATGCCGCAAATTTCGATGAATTCGGCAATGTGCTTATGCGGATCGGCCCGCGCACGGCCATCGAATTGTCGGTCTTTGATCATAGAAAGGTGATGTCCCTTCACGGTGAAGTTGTCACCAAGGTTAATAGCAACAATAGCACTTTCGGGTGTAGGTGCTACGGTTCGGTTGGTTCCCCACATGGGTTGATCGTCCGCCATGGGAAAAGGTAAATTGGTGAAAGGGTTGAAAACAACTTTGGCTTCAATGAGGTTATCAAATGGTGGGTTTGGTACTCTTGGTACACGATTTTCTAATGGTATGAAAAGTGTTCTCCTTCTTCTTCGAATCAAACAT
This sequence comes from Chrysanthemum seticuspe, assembly GCA_019973895.1. Classification (NCBI taxonomy): domain Eukaryota; kingdom Viridiplantae; phylum Streptophyta; class Magnoliopsida; order Asterales; family Asteraceae; genus Chrysanthemum; species Chrysanthemum seticuspe. Next base: position 332,941,215 of record BPTQ01000005.1, read on the forward strand.
TCGGGGTTGGTAAGAGGTGTAATTGGTTCAATTCCCGTTGCTCGAGTGTTCATACAATGACCTAGAGAATCCAGGCAATATCTAAACACACGGACAAACAACGAAAACAGTTTTGTATGGAACAGAGGAAGGTAACCGGATCGGTTGCGGGATGCGACCGATCAGTTAGACCAGTTAAGTGATGGGAAAAATCGTAACCGATTCGGTTGAGGGGCAACCGGATCCGGTTAAGGTTTCTGTGAATTTTTTTTTTTTTTAGTTGAATCGGCTGAGGGAAATTCAAAAACTTGTTGAAACACAATCAAATCCCCGGCAGCGGCGCCAAAAACTTGATGTGCCCGTTTGGTGCAAGTTTTAAATTTATAAAAGGTGAATTACCAATATTACCAATAACACATACGAGCAAGTATACTCGTCCGTTATAGCAAGATTATGAAGGTAAGTCGGGATCGTTCGCAGGGATTTGAGTGAATCAGAGCACAAGTTTGAATTAACGGAGTCTATCAAAAACATATAACAAAGCAAATAGATATAATGAAATTCAGATGATTAAAAACTACACTTGCTTAAACTAGTTTCATATCATAGATTAATGTGATTGTGTTAACCTCTTAACATGTTGGTTATGATAATTAGTTGGTGTACTAATCTATTGTTCTTACAAGTTAAACTTTGATCAAGAGTTTAGTTTATAAAAACAAGCATTAAGTTTAACCAATCAATTCAAGATCAATTCAAGTTTCATAAGTCTACATACATAAACTTAAACACAAAAACATCCACTTGTTCATCAAATTGCTTAAGAAATGGTCAATACAAAAGGTAACCGATCATAGACAAAAGGCTACAATTGATTCTCAACAACTAATCTTACGACCATTTAGATGTTTCCAACCAATCCAATTTGATAATCAAAAAGCGTTTCTATTACAACCACACCTTAGTTCCTTTGTATAATCAAGAATAATGGGTAAAAACAATCATCCATAGACAAAATGATTATGACTAGTTGAACAACACGAAGTTCTTTCGACCCCAACGATTACTATCAATTAGCCAAACTTGATTAACAAATGTCACTATGAAACTTTAGCACAATTGGATCTTAGAATCAACTTGAAATTGAATTAAAACATGTTAACACAATCACTAACTAATCATATGATAATCAACATCATTTAAGCAAGTGTATAAAGAAACTAGCCACTCATAGCAAACATGAACATTAACTCATAACTTCGATCATTAGAAAACATGATTAAAAGTCTTACAATGCTTGGAATAAGATTACAAATGATGAAGTAATGTTTCCCAAAGTATCGTGGTGGACTTCTTGGTGTTTTGGCCTCCAAAGGTGGAACTTCTGGAACTCCAAACTTCCCTGGATTTCTAAGGACGAATTTTAAGAGCTTAAGGCTTGGTTTGATGAGTAGAGAGGTTTGTAATTGAGGTGTGTCTCATATGCTCACAATTAGCCTCTATTTATACTATTTCCAAGGCCTAGGGTGTTAAATGCTTAACTTGGCCTCCAAGGAGTGAGGAAGGGACTAGAATACACCAAGAGAAGAACCTAGAATCGTTTGGATGCAAACGGGAAGCTTAGTGATGAAGATTTGACAACTGCAGCTTCTCCAACCGGATCGGTCATATGACCAACCGATCCGGCTGGTCTTCAATAATAACACGCCGACCGATCCGGTTGCGGGTTGCGACCGATCGGTCGGTTATGGCAAAAAACATTAATTCTGACCAAATTCCAACCGATCCGGCTGAAGGTGTAACCGGATCCGGTTGGATCTTCTGAGATACAAAACTTGATCTTTTCTCTTCACTCTGTCTTGTAGAACTTGGTTCTTCAATCACTAAAGTCTTCAAAGATACTTGAGATTTAGCTTTACTGAAACGGGAATCTTCGATTAGCTGCATATTTCCACATTTTCCTCCATTTCCCTGCACTTGATTATAAATACTAGACAAACATCTCTAGATACGATTAAGTACTAAAATCACGCAAATATAACCAAATAACAGATATAAAAGTACACATAATGCTACTAAAAACATGCACAATCTGAGTGTTATCAATGTATTTCCATTGTTGAAACCTAAGACCGTGATAGATCTTAGAGCACTCGTAGATCGTTAGTAATGCTTATGTAATCACAAACACACTAAAAGACAGTCTCTATAACTTGTATTCAAGCAGAAATTAAACACAAGAACAAACACAAATAACTAAGAACTCTTTGATCCTCTATGGATCTTTTAATAATACTAAAACTTTGTTTTTCAATTCGTACATAATTCATACTATTGTGTTCCTTTTATACACAAGGAACCCTAACCCATTTCCCAAGAAACGTATAAACATAAGACTAAATAAGATATACATTATCACTTCCTAATAAAGCTCATGCATATCCTAACTAACTAAAGAATACGCGGAATATCTATCTCTGCAGAAACCATCTATACGGTTTCATTACTTCAGCAGATTTAAGTCTTCAGCAGAATCCTTGCACTTCAGCAGAATCCTTCAGCAGTAACTTCAGCATAATTCTTACTTAGTAGAATTCCCAACAATCCAGTTTCTTGATAGATCGTTAACACTTTAGAACTAGAGGATTGTACTCGAACATCAGCAGCAAAGAATCAAAACAAGCACATCTCTATGATGACAAAACTTTGAAACTCCAGATCTTCGCAACAACAAATGACAAAATGTACATCAAAACATATTAGTTTCATACTATTCTCATCACATCCAGGTGTTGTAATTCCTGTGAGAGGTGAATCATTGAAAATAATAGATTTGATGTCTCTTTACCAATAGCCATTACTACTGGAGTAGCCATATGTTTGAGTTCGAAAACTATGGTACACTGATAACCATCTGATTTACTAGCAAATCAGCAACTATGAACGGATTTGACATGTCTTTACCTGTAGCTGTTTGCTCAGGACTAGTCAATTCTTAGGTAGAAAGAGTCCCCTTGGTGAATTGATTACCAAATATGGTATTCCACTGCCTTTACCACAAGCCATATACTTGTGGGCTAGCCAATTCTTGGATTACTAAAAGGAATAAACCATGGTGAATTGATGACCATACAACCCTCAGCAATTAAGCATGGGTGAGTTGCAAACCCTATGATTTTGAGCAAACCATTACAGCTATCAACAGACTTGATGTGTCTTTACCAAAGCTGTACCCTTTGGACTAGCCAACTCTTTGACATACACAAGGCACATCTGGTGAGTTGATAACCATGAACATAGAAATGTACAACAAATCTGCAAGAAAAGTTAGACAAACAAAGAATATACATAGTTTTTGTTTTTTTTTTGTTTTTTGTTTTTTTTTTGTTTTTTTTTTAAACTAAGAATGAAACAAATAAATAAAGAAAACAAATAAGACAAATAATACAAGATAAAACAAGATACCAGAATCAAGAATATGCTTGATGTTGTTGAAGTTGAGTCTTAATCAATCCAATCAATTGTTCAGCATGAAGCATATCATTCCCAACTGGATTTGGAGGAACCTCCAACTTCTTTCTAAGCATTCTTCTCATCAAGTTCACAGAAAAAGGATAAAGCTTATCAGAGAACATACACACAGTCATCCCACTCTTTGTCTCCACCACACGCACACTGGGAATAGGATAAAATATCCAATTCTTAACCTTCCACTTATGTGAATCTTTCCAAATTGAATATCACTTACCATTTGGAGATTGAGAGTCAAACATAACTTGAAGATCTCCTAATAAGTACAACCCAGCACCTTGTGGAGTATGAGAATCATAATAGTGTGTGACCAAACCATGAAGAGTAATTAAATCCTGCCTATCCACCATATGAAGTATGTCCTTCAAAAAGTTAAACTGCATAGAAGTGTCATCCAACCTAAAGATGGTGTTAAGCTGTCCATCAGTCAAAGTCGAAGCAGTCAACACACCATGAGACCCTTCAAGAAAAGTATCAGCAGATCCTTCTTTAATGAAAGTTGAATCAGCAGCCTTTAGATCCAAAGAACTACCCCTGAGAGACTTATGAATCCTAGAAGTGTGTGTCCCAGCTGATCTCACAGATCTCCTTAGAGCAATGTGTCTCCTTTTAGACATCCTTTTCTTCCTCCTACCTGGTATATAAATCTCCATAGAGACAAAAGATGTGTTACATATTGGATTTCATAAACACATCATAACATATCAAATGGGGCGTATAGTTTAGAGGTTTTTAGAGAGAGAAAGTAGGATGGGAGCCTTTCTAGAGAGAGAAAGTAAAAGAAAACATAGAAGGTTAGATTAGAATGAAAGGTCCAACCCTCTACCTTGGGAGGTAGAGGGTATTTATAGTTGCAGACATAACGACCTCCTATCGGCCTGTGGATCAGGTATACAGTGGGTAAAGACCCGTCCTTCCTCCACGGTGTTGCTCTAAACTAAATAACTAACTAATAAAACAGTAAATAATGATATGTCTACGAGCTAACTTATGCTAGATTATATTTGGGGTGACCGACTCTTCACTATGGAATTTCTAATTCCTAACAAGATGGTACCTTCTCAGATTCATCAGAGACATCTTTAGCAGGAATGGAAGAAGTAGAAGTAGAAATTGGAACATCACCACGCAAAGCAGACATTTTCTCAAGCACCTCTCTGGCTCTCTTAGCTTTAGCTGCTGCTTGTTCAGCTTTCCTAACCATTTCTGCTCCTTCTTTATCAACAAGTGCAACAGGATGAATATGAGCAGCCATATCCTTTGAATCCATAGATGGATTAGCCACACTAGGTAATGCTTCAGAAGAAACAACAAGAGGTTCAGCAGAATGATCTTTTTCAGTAGGTGCCTCATCAGATACAGTATGAGAACTTATCTTGGGTGTCACATCCTCAAAAGAATCTACAATCTCAACTGTCTTGGTTCTTTTGGCCTTTGGAGCATCTGCACTATCAGCAATCCTCTTCAAGTTTGAAGGTGGTGTAATCTGCTTCATAATTCTATTGTACATATTGAGTAAGACATCATCAGATAAAGCCCAGACTTGCTTCTTTGTCAAACCAGATTGATAGAAGCTAGAACTTTGATTATACACCATAGTCCTCATATACTTTTTCTTCTGAGCTGCAGTTGGTGGTCTTTCCCTTTTTGCTTTAGCTTTCTGTGCAGCAATGGCTTTTCTTTGTGCAGCTACAACTTGCTTCCTTTGTTGTCCAAGAGCCATCATTTGTGCAGCAAAGTTGTCACTATCAAAAGAAACAGCTAAGATACTTTGAGAAAGAGTAGTATTTGATGCAACTTGATGAGTGTAAGTATCCCATTGCTCATCAGTAAACTAAGTGGATAGTTTATCAATTTCTCTTTGTCTCTCAGGAGGCAAATTGGTAGTGAACTGAGCTTCAAGCTTTTGAGCCAATGCATGACTCTTCTTCATATCTGCATACTCAGCTAGCATCCTTGCTTGTTCTTGCCTTTCCTATTCACTCACAAGATCTGATAACCTTGTACTTTAAGTGGAGGTCTTTGAACTGATCCACATCTTGATGATCTTCGAGCTTTCTTTGAGATCATCAGCCACAATAAATCTCTGGATCACCCTATGTAGTGTTGCCATCATGTGAAGTTGTGACATTTGGACCGACATGCTCACACTTTTGAATCATGACATCTTTCCATCATAGTAGCGGAAGCTTTACTGGTTCAAGATATTTGCAGCAACGTAGCAGAAACATAGTATATAAATATCAAATCCAGGTTCTGTAGATATGCACCAGCCATGATTTCTTCAATTAAGTGTTGATGCTGTGAGCATGTGGCTTTGGATTGACTCCTCAATTATGATCATCTGCAACCGTCCAAATGTACCTGCAAACAACAGTTAGCAATAAAACACACGAAAGTGTCTTTGATCACTTTCGTTGAATTGAGGTACACGGCCCACGGTTCCCCGTTGATCAGTACAAGTACTGCCTGTGATCAGGTATAATTCCGAAGAATCTCCTTGATAGTGTTTCGCAGATGTTCTAGCTGTTCTCAAACCAGAACGTCTCAAAGAAGACAACACGGAGTGAGTGAACCAGTGAATTGAGATTCACTGATTGATGAAAAATGATTTGAAAAACAATCGTGTATTGCTTAGAAGAAAGAGTTTTGCAATACGACGAAGGTTTTATGAGAAAGATCAATTTTCAATCATAAATATTTTTTGTATTTGAAAAGAGTACACATTCGATGTGCTAGAGAAAGAAGTTTGCACATCGAACGGTTTTTCCAAAAGTATTTTTTCAATCAGAGATACTTTTTGAATTTGAAAATTAATACACATTCGACATGCTAGAGAAACGAAGATTTGCACATCGAACGGTTTTTCCAAAAGCATTCGTCAATTCCATTCCTGGACCAAGGTTGATTCAAGATTGAATCGCCCCATTGTTTCTGTCCAGTTATCACAAGCTTGATCTTTTGCGAGATCTCACATGTCACCCACCAAGAGCTTGTTTGATGTGGGCTCTAGAAGGATTTCCATCTTCATCGTGAATATTTTACACATCACTCGGATGTTCTGGCAATACCACAAGGATAATGCGTAGGACTCTTAATATATTCTTACTTTCCACATTGTGTGAAACAGCAAGTCTTCATTAACTTTGTGTCCTAATGAGATATTGTGGATGATCTCTTGGCTCTAGACTCAATTGTGCACATTTGGTTTCCTATGCCGGAGACTAGGGAGAGGGTCTCCTTCTTCAATATCAACAATCTCTAAGAGAAAGTCGATAGATTATGTCGGTTCCCCGTGAGAATGAAACAAGCCCTTTTAAGAGGAACTTGAGTAGCTTGGGAAGTTTAGTGCAGTGCGTCACTGGGTCCCTGACGTCTTGTCTTCAATACCAGTGTTACCTTAGTAAACACCAGTAGCATATGTATTGAACCCGGTTTCTGCCCTAAGGTTGAATTATTGGAGGGCTATTTCTTTTGACCCTTTTTCACATTCATTTCTTTTTCATTCTTCAACCCCTTTAGTGCTTACCGAGACTTCATAACTAGAACCTTGTTGGGTTTATTCCAGTTCAAGCTCTATCTCAGTCCGCACTCTTCCCATATCTCACATTTCTCCTTTTTTTCATCATACCTAAGAACTCTACACTATCTAGTGGATTGTCCCTGGGTAGATCCCTCCGGTTCTGGTGGATCATGGGAACTAATACCTAACCTCACCATCCTTATAACTCCATACATAAAGTAAAATGGTCGGTCTTTTGGTACAGTTCATTCTTCCTTGAAACCAATTGAAAAATCATTTGGAAAAACAATCAAGGTACTTTTGATACGAGATCTAAGCATTTTGTACCTTAATAGTTTTGATCATTTAGAAAACCTCCCCCTCAACATGTGCATATGATTTAGAAATTTTTTAGCACATGGAGGCAAGAGGATTTTGAAATATTTTCTTTGATCACAATTTTCATAGAAAAAGCCATTTGATTTTATTGGTAAATTCTCCCCCTCAATATGTGCGTAGGATATTTGAAATCATTTTATCACATAGAGGAAAGAGTTCTTTGAAGTACTTTTCACGATTTCCAATATAAACCATTCGCTCCCCCTCAATATGTGCATCGATATACGAAAGAGTTTGGCACATATTAGAGAGAACTTGCACTTTGAATCAAAACGTTCATCTTTTATCAAATTTCATTATTAAATCACAAATTCTCCCCCGATCAAAAATATCAAACCCTTTGAGATTTTGGATCCCAAGTGATTTAATAAGGTTTAGAAAACATGGGAGAAAATGTGCCTTGTTTAAATACTCATCTAGTTTTTGGATAAATGCTCCTCCTCAACATGTGTATTAAGTATATTGAGATCATTTGGCACATGGAGGCAGGAGTGCCTTTGAAGGACTAAAACCAATTCCATTAAAAAAGATTTGAGATTTAAATCACGATCTCTCCCCCGATCAAAAATTTCAAACCATTTGAGATTTGTGATCCCAATTGATTTAAATCTTTTAGAAAAAATTTGGGGAAAGACGTGGCAAGATTTAATTTTGAAAAATGATCGAAATGGACCAATTTAAGACATTAAAGATTGTTAGTGTCAGGTATGATTGTTTTAAGAGATCTTTAAGGAAAATAAAACAATTTCACAATCAAACAAAAACAGAAAAAATTCATTTTGAAAGATCTTGATTCTAAAGAAAAATCATACCATGCCATAACATTAAATCTTTAGATCACCACATTTTAACGTACAAACGGACTTTTTGATGAAATATCGTTTGAAAATATTTAATTTGAAATCACTGAAGATTTGACAAAATAAAGTCCGGTTGATTTCAAAACTTTGAATCCGATTTATTTTCAAAACAATATTTTTCCATTTTCAAAACAATATTTTTCAAAGTGTTAGAAAAATGGTATCATCACTATTATCCTTGCATAAAGATACGTTAGGTGGTTGAGAAGCTTTTGTTGTTGTTGCTGAGGGTTAGAAGAAAACCATCTGCTGATGTAGTGAGACTTCTTACGTTGCATTTTAATGCCAACTGAGGTCAAATTAAGCTATGTTTCTTCATTTTCTGATTTTTTCCATGCCAACTCTCCATAGAAGTCCAATTAAGCTCCGTTTCTTCATTTGTCAACCCAAGATATACTTACCCTTTCCTTTCGGCATCCAATCATCTTCATTTGTGGGATCCAGATCGGGAACATTCTTATATACCAATATACCTGCATACGTTAGTGGACACAAACAGATATATGGTGGTCGACATTACCCAAACAGAAATCGACTAATAACAGTCAATTCAACATATCAATCAGATCATATACAGCATGGGATTATGTGTTCATCAAACTCTACTCATCTAAACCTACAAATCATATCCTAGGCACCTAGTCCTTCAACGTAGGTTAACATCATTTTTTAATTTAAGCATTTAGGATAATTAAGAAAGCTCGTTAGATGATATAGATTTGAAAACGTTCTCCCCCTCAATCAATGACTCATTTTCTGAAAAGTTTAAAAGCGTTGAAGTCATTGATTGAGTTTTCAAATTTTTTTACGCAAACTATGAATCTGATTGATTTTCAAGCAACTCATTTACCACTATTTTGTTTAAAACAAATATTTTTTTGTAGAATTTTTAGAAGGAAAAATATTTGAGTAGGAACAGCAGTCCTTCGACATACTTTCCTTAAATTGTTTTAGGATAAGTGCACAAAAATTTTGAAAATTTGTTTAGCGCAGCACTTTCCTTCCATGAAGAACGGGTTGCTATCTGAAATAATAGCAAACCATAGTTTAAGCACGGGTTATAGTCTGAAATAACTGCAAGCTATTTTTGAAGCGCGGGTTACAGTCTGAAATAACTGTAAGCCATATTTTGAGACATGTTTTGGAAAAAAATTATTTACACCTCCTGCTTGAACTACATCTATGGTCCCGTGCCATTATTGAATGACATTTCTAAGACCGCAGATGTTATCGATATCAGAAGACATGTCTTGAGAAAATGTATTTTTGGTATTTTTCAAATTTTTTATTTTTTATGGTTTTTTGAAGGTTTTAAATTTTTCTATTTTCTTTTTGATGGTTTTATATTTTTGTATTTGGTTTTTGAAAAATATTTACAAAGATAGAGTTTAGATGATATAGTTTAAGAAGATGATGATACGAGTACCGAGATAAGGTTATCGAGCAGCACGTCGTAGAAGATAGAATTCACCATCTCCTAAACTTTCACCACCAAAGCTTTCGAGGCTCCAGAATAGAAGACATAACACGAGCCTTTGAGAAAGAGAGATTTGGTAGCTTCCCCCCAAACCAAAAATCCATTAGATGAGCAGATTCGAAGCTCTATTTCAAGCTTGCCTTAGCCAGGTGCACAGAGAAGCACACCATTACCATAAATCCTGCTGCTCCTTTTAAGAACGATAATCGAGATTCTCCATTCGGGTTTATATCATCCAATAGAACAGCAATGTATCATCCCACATCATAAAACAATCTTCTCATATTTCTTTTCTACTAACGTCTGAAGCGATCATTCCAAAAGGTGTCAAGAGAACAATTCCCCTAAGTAGTTGAATTGATGCAGTCAGTCTCTTTGTATAATGCTCAAGAACTCTCCCGAATACACATCATGAGGGTAATGAAGAACACCTCCTCAATGTTCACATCTTTCATCCCAGATGATTGTGTATGAAGCTCAAGAACCAGAAGCACACCAATATCCAAGAACTCTCCCGAATACACATCATGCCTGGAAGGAAAACACCTCCCCAATGTTTGTGGTAAACAATGGCTTTCTTCCTTGATGATCGTGTATGAAGCTCACGAACCCGAAGTACACACATTCCCACCGAAAGAATAACTGATAGCACCTCCCTCATGTTATACATTTATCTCCCCTGAATATGTCATACTTGTGTACCTCATTTATCTTTAGAAACTTTCTCTAACATCACTTCCCCCACGTAGTTGGAATAATACCACTAAACGCCTTGATGAGTAAAACCTTGAGTTTCTCTGCGGTAATAAAATTTGTCTTCCCGGGATATCTTCACTCACTTAGAAGTATTAACTTCATCAAGTTTACTCGCCATGAGTCAAACCTTGAGTTTCTCTGCGGTAATAACATTTGTCTTCCCTGGATATCTTCAATTACTTAGAAGTATTAAGTTCATCAAGTTTACTCGTGTTTAGATACGTGTCTCCTTCCCCCTTGCTGGTTTTGACACTTCGGAATCAAAATCATATTATAAGCCCAAATACTTGAAATCTTTTGAGAAGAGCACTTATAATATTGTGGGAATCAACTTGCTGAAGTTGAATGTGAGCAAGTCTAATTGGGGATTAAATTCGACATTTCACCCTCCCTCAATTAGTGCACTCCCCTAAACCGACAATCTGTTTGATAAATGCCCAGATTAAGAAGAAGTCTTTAGATCGTTAAATGCAACTCGTCTTTAGTCTTCTAACATGTAGCAGAAAGTGTAGAACCGACTGTAGACTCGACTTTCTTCAAGATTGTCCAGTTGGGGAATAAACAGTTAACATCTTTAACTCACCAAAAAGCATCCCAATTAACTTACATCTTGCAAATCCCCTTAACTGAAATCCCTCCCAATCAAACAAGAACAGAAAGATGTTCATCAAGGAAATTAGCAATCAGCCCGCACCGAACACACTAAATGGTAACACCAAACTACCAATCACATCAAACAAGAACAAAGAGATTGTTCGGAATCATCATGTTGATGTGCACATGAAGCATTAACCAGAAGCACTTTGTCGATAAACTCATCAATCTGTGAGAAGATGTTAACCAACGGCTCTTAGAAGAAAAGTCCATGTGAAGATGACCCGATAAGAAGAAGCTCGGTTCTTACATGAGTTAGGAGCCGTTTGACCATTTATTCTTATATAACACAACATGTAGTGTCATCATACTTCTTCTCCCCCTCAAGAATTGCAGACGAAGTTGCCATTCTTGACTAAATAAGTGAAATCATCCAAAAGCATTCTATTCACACTTTTCCCTCGCAAAATTAGCACAGGATGTCGCCATCGTCATTATCGTTGAGCAAGTGGAATAAGAAAGTAATCAACAGTAGCCCGGTTCACTTGATAATTGAAAGCGTGTGGAATAAGTATGAAGCATGTTGTTGAGAATGGTCATTAATGAGAAGATTTCTCTTCTTCCGAAGATAAAGCGCACTGACACGTACACTTTTCTTTTCTTTAGAGTACGAGGCATGAACTGATGTATTCATACGTCATAGCCGATTAAATGTCAATGTTGAGTAACTTGAGCCCGTGAGTTATGAGATATCAATCCTTTTGTTATCCATACTTTAAGCCAGTCCATGTATTGAAGGATCGAAGTATCTGCAACTGAGTAAGGACTACCTGCACTAATATTACAAACTTGATTGCATATATTTTGGTTAGTGACATCAGTATCCAAACCCTTTGGGGTTTCACGGTCAACTTTGAGATTGCCATTGGTAAACATCTTTCCTGTAGGTATCCACCTAAGTCTAGCATCCTTAAAAATTCTACTAGATGGTATCCACTTATGGCAAGGTCTAGGATTGTTAGGCTTCTTATGCATAGTGAGAGACTTATCCTTATTCCTAGTTTCCAAAGATTTAGCAGTTGGTAACCATCTAGGTGAGGCTTTTGGTTTCATTTGCTTCATATGCAATGTGGATGACTTAGTGTAAATCCTAGACTTAACAGGTTGTACCATTGCATGAGCATTTACTTTCTTCAGGGATTTTGTGAAACATTTATCATGATTAGCATTAAAGATACATTTTAGACACTTTGAGCAAATAGCTTGTTTGGATTCAGAAATAGATCTAGATTTCTTAGAGTGATCTGCTATGGGAATAGCTTTAATCGAAATGCAACTAATCTTAGATGTAAGCCAATCCCTAGTCTTTAGATTAGTGTTCCTAGGTAATGGTTTAGAACTACCAGCAGTGCCTTGAAATCTCGAAGAATTCATCATCCTAGGTCTTGCACCTAAAATTCTATCTTTGCGATTCTGTGCCTTCTTTCTAGCCATTTCTAGATAAGAGTTCTTATACAAGTCATTCATATCAATTTTCCTAGGCAAGTGAGGTGAAGTGACTGGTTTTGTCAAAACTTGTTTCGCATCAACTTGGGAGGCAAACCTCGTTTTTGAAAATTTTGGTCGTTCAGATCTAAACGCATTCGGTTGTCTAATAACTGGTTTCCCCAAGTTTGATGGTTTTGAAAACTTAGTGTTCACACTATTCCCTGTTGTTTTTCTGAGCTCATTTTTTAAAGCAACAATAGCGAAACTCTTTTCCTGAAGTTGAGCTTTGAGATCATCAATTTTTGCTATCAAAGAGTTTGTTTCCATTGACTTAGTTCTAGCTTCTTTGACAGAGTCACTTAGTTCTATGTGATACTTTCTCAAAGACTCATTTTCCATTAGTAATTTGGCCACACAAACTGCTAATTCATCATTTCTCATTTGAATATCATCAATAGCATTAACACCAGAATTACTTGTAACCAAATTACTTTTCACATGCATACCAGAAATATGTTTCTTCAGATTGTAAATGGTTAAGTCTTTATCTTGAAGCTGATCTTTCAAAGTGTTAATTTCAAAAAGTTCACGGAATTCAGGAAGTTCCGGGTTTTTACAGGGTTTGATAAGTTGAAAACTTTCTTCTTTACTCTGTATCGCAATTTCAAGTGAAATGCAATGTTTTTCAAGATTTGAGAATTTGTTTGAAAGTTCATCAAAAGCCTTTTTATTAACCATATATTTTGTTTTAAAACACTTAATATCAGACTCAGCCTCAGTTACAGAACATTTATCAAAGTCATGTTCAGCATCATGATCAGTTTGATTAAGTACTTTATCAGATGCCCTATGTTGAACAGTAAAGGGTACCTCATTACATGACACCTGTTCAATTTATGGTCTGATATCTGCATCCACATCATGTGTAACAAGAGTCACTGAACCACTGGTTGTGTCAAGCTTATCTATTTCTGAGCCTCTGTATTCAGTTTAAACTGATCCATCATTCGATGCTTTACTGGTCTCAACACTACGATTTATTGATTGTACCCGACATTCATTCACCTTTCTGATCACAACATCCACTTCTTGTGTGCCAGGAGTTACTGAGCAGCTAGTTACATCATTCTTTGTTGTCTCTGATATTCTGCATTCAGCAACACCTGATTCTTCAACTGATACATTACCCAACTCATCACAACTTTCTCTCAACTGCACCCGACTCTCATCCACTTTTTCATCTTTCTGAGTAACTTCCTCAATATACTTCTCTACATTATTCATAAGATGGATAAGTGTCTCTATGAACACGCTAATTTCCACTCCAGTGTGTCTCTTGAAAGACATTTCAGTCATGTCTTGATCATAATCTGATGTAAATTCCCTACTGAAGAATGACTGAAATTGGTTGTGGATCACTTGAAGTGCAGCACTGGAAGTATCCTTTTGAACCTTTTCTTTATCAAGTTGTTGTTCCAATTGATCTAAGTTCAATAGTAATGTTCCTGTTAATGTGGATAAATCTTGACGGAAAAGGTTCGTTCCATTCTTATAGATGTGAGTAACATAAGGTGGGAGTGAAGTTGCTGAAAGGGCACAATGCAACATTCCTTTTGCATGGCATTCTGTAGCATGAGCAGGTGCAAATCTTTCTCATTGGACTCGGAGCATGAAGAACTCAAATCATCATTGATTGATTCCATCATCTGTAACTGTTCAGTATAGCTAATATTCTCATGGTTGTCTACAGCAACATACAGTTTGAGTACTTCTGAAATCACTGAATCAGGAGTGTAAGACATGATGTTGATGAATCTACGGGATTTTACAAGTCTATGATTTAAACTGAGAAATAGAATCTTTCGCGGGATTTTACTAAAATCAAGACCAAACCGTTAAGAAATGACTAATGGAACGTGTTAAGATGACTGATGGATTGTCACAATGATAGACAATTATGTGTTAGGACTTATGATTGTTTGTAGGATAAGCAGAGATGTTGTTTGGTTGTGATCAGGGTAGGTTGTTGCACGATTTTACGGAGAAATTTAGGTTTAAAAATACAAAAACCTCAATAACTTCTGTTTGGAGCGGATTTAGGCCTCGAAGGTTGACCCAACGTTCATTCGGCATGTCATTCTCCTTGTTCTCACGGTCGTTTTGATGGTTAGAACGCTGAAAACAGAGTTACGGTTCAAAAGTTATGGCCGTTTGAAGTTTTGTCGGGAAAAGTCAACAAGTCGCTAATAAGACAAGTCGCTAGAGTCACCAAGTCGCTAAGAATTATGAAATTAAGTCGCTAAGCACCAAGTCGCTAGACACAATTCGCTATAATGCCAAGTCGCTAAGACACAGTTGATAACGCTACACGCGTCGTTCGGGGTCAAGGAAACTTCCTTTTCTTCGAGCAAGTTTTATAACACCCTAGGCAGTGAACCTAATCGTTGTAGTGTAGTAATTAGGGTAAGCCACGGGTATTGATATCGTTCTCTAGGGGAATAGGAATGCTAGTAGGGAGTTACTACGCTAAGGTTAAGGTTGAGGAAGATTATTTTTTTATCTTTTTATATTTTATGAAAATGGAAAGGTACGAATCTCGGGTATTGGATTTGGGGGGTTGGTATTTCTACCGATTACTCTACTATTATCTAATTATCTAAACTAAGGTTGTGGGAGTCTATGTCTAATTAATGAGTGCTCGTATGATAGTTTAAAGATGTGTTTACTTAGTTTGTATTACTCCTTAATTATCTCCTATTGATGGTTGAGTGTCACGTCTTATTCCTAGTTGCGTTGTGTTTCTAAAGTTGTAGGGTATGCGTTTCTCCCTAACTCTTTGAACTTACCAAAGGGTCTTGTCTACAAATCCACGTAGAGATTATAGACTCCTACTCTAAGGCACTCTTCGGATGTTTTAGCCTATAATCACTCAGGTAATCATACTCTAAGGTTCACAAAGATGAATCAAGCATTAAGTACACAACGAATGACCTATCGCATTACTAGATCATTAATCAACTAAGATAAGAAACAACCAATCAATATTCAATAATTAAGTTTCATACTTCCTAAGCAAACACACAAATAAATTAGCCGGACATGGAGAACATGCAAGCATACACACAAATAATCAAAGACATAATTGAATTAATGAAGCAAAGACTTATCTTGGTGTTAGATAGGGTTAAAAACCCTAAAATACTGTACAAGACACCTTAGGTTCGGTTTTAGGTTTTTACTCCAAAGACTCTCCACACAAAGACTGAAAAATTCGGATTCTATATATAAGATTACAATTGCGACGGCGTCACCTTATGTTTAGTGACGCCGTCGTGTCGCCGCCATTAGGGTTTCGTCTTGGCCACGTTAACCTTGCGACGGCGTCACCTTATGTCCGTGACGCCGTCCTCTTCAGCTTCTGACGTCGTCTGGATCGCATCTAGGCCGTCTGAGTAGCGACGGCCTACTCTTTCACAACTAGACGCCGTCTCTTGAAAACACGAGTTTTGAGTTCTGACCCGTCACAATAATTCTCCGACGGCGTCGCACATAGCACCTGACGCCATCGCCTTCTACATTCAGCGACTGTGAGTGTCTCGATTTCGACTTTGGCCATTTTCTTCATATATTCGCGCCTTTTCGTCCAAATAAGTGCCATTCCAGCATTTTGCCTTCACGAGACCTAAAAAGTAAAAAGGAACGATATTAAGCAATAACGGATACAAAAGTGATCAAATAAGGACTTAAACGACCCCTCAAAATGGTACCTTTTAAAACCTTATCAACAGTCAAGTTGCTAAAGAAAAACTCGCTAAGATCCAAGTCGCTAACACCAAGTCGCTGAGAATACAAAGTACAAGTCGCTAACAAAATTGAAAGCAAGTCGTTAACCTAACCAAGTCGCTAGCCGTAGTGGAGAATCCACTAACTTGTACTGTTTGTCGGCTTGTCTCAATAGACAAGTCGCTAGGCTCAAGTCGCTAACAATTAACACTACAACTCGCTAACAATTACTGAAGCAAGTCGCTACAAAGAACACTACAACAAAAGTGGCTTTTTAGGACCCTTTTTGTGGGACGGTATGATAATGGAGTCCTAAAAAACTGTTTAATAGGACATATGAGCGTTTAGGGTCCTTTTTAAATATTTGCTACTTAGGCGATGTCCTAAAAAGGTATATAATAGGATGGTCGATGATTTGGGGTCCTATTATCATATAACTTAATATGACACTTAAAATATGGGTCCTAATAAATTACCTTTATAAGACGTTTATTCATTATGGTTGTATTATAATAAACCATAATAGGACACGTGAGTTTTGAGTCATAAGACATCAGTTAGTTAAAACGCTTATTCACAAAAAGTTTTATTTAGCAAAATTTAATAGGACCTTTGACACGTCGGTATTATAACGTTAACCTTTATAGGACGCTTATGTACAATGGTTTTATAACATCATTTTTTTAAAACGATTTTTTGCAAAAGTTTTATTATAACAAAACTTAATAGGACCCTTAAAGGATGCATATTAATTATGGTTTTATTACAATACACCATAATAGGACACTTGATATATAAGTCATAAAACATTAATTATTTAAAACGCTTATTCGCAAACGTATTATTAAAACAGAACTTAATATGACAGTTGACACTTGGGTCCCATAGATTGATACACCATCATAAGACACTTGATATTTGAGTCATAAAACATCGGTTTTATGGAACACTTATTCGCAAACGTTTTTTTTATAAGAAAAGTGAATAGGACCCTTGACAATAGCGTCTTATAACGTTAACCTTTATATAACGCTTATTCATAATGGTTTGTTTATGATACACCACAATATGGCACATCTTTTTAGAGTCGTAAAACATCCGCTTTTTATAACGCTTATTCAATTTTATAGAACGCTTAATTGCAAAAGTTTTATTTGAACAAAAATTAACAGGACCCTTGACAACTGTGTCTTTTAACATTAACCTTTATAGTACGCTTATTTGTTGACAATAAATATTAACATACTTCCTAATCTCAAGATGTTGACACTAACATATCAAAAGATATAGAACCATGATCCAAATTACTTTTAACAAATTCTCGAAACCGGTAACCATGACTGCCAGCCATATATATTAATCACTGTAGACACGCATCCAAACACTTCATTGCACGTACCGTCAGTGTTCCTTTAATGAATTGTGTATCACGAACTTTATGCTATCAATTCCAAAACCCTGTCGAAAAACATAATTATAGCGGTAACACCATATACCAACCCTAATCCAAAAAATCACGTAAAATACCTTTAGAAAAAAGTAAAAGAATCCGGTTTACCTTTGTGAATCTAGTAACAAGTAAAACTCAACTTGGGGGTTAGTAATGCCGATTGGACGCAAATATTTCAGAGAATTTGGGGATATCTAAAAGATGTGCGGCAATTATTTTAGATTATAACAGATGACCGCCAAAGAAGGAGTTTGGAATTTTCAGATAGCGCTCAATTCCCGTAATTTTGATAATTATAAAGAAAAATGTTAATATAAAAATATGTTATTAACTTTTTTTAAAAAAATTACATTTAAGGTAACCAGCTTTTAATTTATTTATTGAGATGCTAAACTTATAAAACTTGACATTATAGGTTCTAGGGGTGAGCAAACGGGCCGGATGGACCGGACCGACCGACAAAACCGACCGGACCGAATGACCCTCGGTCCGGTCTCGGTCTACCATTTTTGGCAAATTCGGTCTCGGTCCGGTCCGGTCCGGACCACAAACCGAAAATTTAACCTTGTTGGACCGGACCGGACCGACCACATTCGGTCTCGGTCTCGGTCTAGGTTTTTTGCCGGATTCGGTTCTCAGTCCTGTCCGGTTTTTCTCGGTCCGGTCCGGTTTTCGCCCGATGATCAGCCCTAATAGGTTCACTGAACTTATAAAGATTATATCAACATAACTGGATTTTTAAAAACACGATATTTATGTTACGTAGTTATCCAAAAATATGTGAAAATATAAAAATTAATCTGACTTAAGTCGTTATTTGCTTACATGACAATTGTTAAATGACATAAAACATGAACCAAACATTTGATGGTTGGTCTAATTGAATGGTTTATCTATATAATTTAGGTTTTTATGCTTGCATAATGCATTGACAAAGGTAAATTGAAGTTTAGTTGAAGAATAAGAGTGATAAGTTTGATCACAAGCATTTCGAGTACATAGAAAGGTAGAAATCGGTCGAACACGGTCGTAGTCGGTCTAAAACGGTCTAAGTCCGTCGAAAATTGTCAAAATCGGTCGAAAACAAGCGAAATCGGTCAAAATCGATTGAAAACGGTCAAAAGGGACGAAAAACGTTACAAACGGATGAAAACGTATAAAAATGTTTTATAGTATTTGTCTTAGTTTACAAAACCCAATGCACATGACCTATGACCCATGTTAATTACCCACTGTCGATCACCAGTCATGTATTGGTCGATAACATGACAATAGAGCCACTATAACCCAATGCACATGACCCATTACCCATTGTCAGTAGTCATGGATGTGTCGTAACATGACACTCTAAGCAACTAGAACCCAATGCATATGACCCATATGATGTCAAATACCCATTAATGAATGTGACTAGTGATAACCTAATGCACATGACCCATGACCCATGTGAATTAGCCATTATCACCGGTCGTGCATGGGTTGCACCGGCTTGGAAGGTGTATAGTTATAGTTCGGAGGTTATATGAATTATATTTGAAGTTATTAAAGGCGGTCATGCATGGGTTGCACCGGCTTGGTAGGTGTATACCGTTTGTCACATACACTAAGAAGCAAGTATCCAGGGACCTCCCGATCATGTTATCCGGGATCGAGAAAGTTTGAACTCGGCTTGAGCTTGACTCAAAAAGCTCGATTTATTTGTAAAAATGTGTTATCTTACACAAATTAAAATTCAAATATAACCTAACATTTTATATACGTTTAATATGTAAAATATCATAGTGTCATTTAGGCTCGGAAGTCCAATCAAATTTTGTATGTAAAACTCAGGCTCGAGCCCGATTGTTAGATGAGCTGCAACTTAGGCTCGAGCTCGCGCTCGTTTAAGCTCGGCTCATTCAAGCTTTTTACTGATATGATCCTGAGCTTTTCACGAGCAGCTCGGCTCATTTCCGCCCCTAATATAAACAAAGATTAAGATATTTCGTGTGTTAAATTTGTATGTAATATTTTACACATCCCGCCCTTATTTTTGCCCAAAATATAATTTCCCACTCAACTTTTCACAAGCCCGCCTAAATTTTTCCCCAAAATCAAAATGCCCCTCAACCACCATCCTTTATCCTTTTTCTCAGATCTCACATCATCTTCATAATATGTTCTCTCCAAAAAATTTGAGATTCCTTAGCGGGAGATACTTTTCAATTTTCCCCCTTTTGAGTTTCAATTGAACAAAACCCTTACATAAAAAAGTCAGCCGCTGCAGTTCCACGCCCCATCTCATCATCAACCTCCAACTGCCTTTGAACCCTAATCCCATCTTCACAGCTGCTGCAGTTCCACGCCCCATCTCATCTCGTCTTCTCCAAGGAGAACACACACATCTGTAGCACCCCTCTTATACGAAAACACCAGGTACTTTTATCTGTATTGATTTTGAATATGTATACAATTTTAGTGATTTTAATTATCCTTTGCTTATTAAAAAGCAGGGTTATCTGATTCAAGGTTGGATATATTTTCCTTGAAAGTAACATTTTGTGACCCGTTAGTTAACTCTATGAGTCTGCTTCCATATGAGCCTCTAAGCGGAAATATTGTTGTTGAGCCCACTTGATTGTGTTCTGACAGTGGTACGTGCTCCTGGGATGGCGGAGCTTAAGGTCTCATTGACAAAACCGTCATTATCGTCTGATGGGGTATCGCTCTGGGAATGGTCAGGTTCGGCTTTGGATGAGGGAGACAAAGCTGCAAAATGGTTCACCGAATTTCTTGGTAAACCTAGCCGATTGGTGCGCTTCAATGAAGGTACATTAATCAAACTCATTTCTACAGTATGCTAGTAGTTTATTTATATACAATTGTAGCATATAAGCATACGGTACGTGAAGATTACTTTGTTCTAATTCTGTATATAGAGTCGGAGACTCGACCCGTTGACCCTCAGTATGCTACTGGATATAATGTGAAATTTACAGATGCTTTCCAGTTCCTTTTAATCTCCCAGGTTAGTTTTATTATAATTTTTCGTTACTATTAGTCAAGCTTATCATTCTTTGAGTAAACTGTTTGAAAAATGAACCCCTCGAGTGCTGCAGGCTTCTTTGGATGCGGTGAATGAACAACTAAAGGAACTAGTTAGCATAAACCGGTTTAGACCCAAGTATGTTTATTAGTGCAAATTTGAAACATCTTTAAGTCCTTTGGGTTGTGCAATTCCAATGGTCTGTGGTGGTAAAAACTAAAGGTTATGTTCTAGTTGGCACAGAGCAAAGCGAATTATGTACCATAATTCACCATTACTTGAGTTCAAGTGCCATAGTTGTGAATATGGCTAGGTTTGCATCTTATGTGTGCTTATGATTTCGTTGGTTTCTAGGGATACAACTTAGCTGCATAAGCTGCAACCTTTGGCTCATGTAAGGTACTTGGGCTTACATGACTTGCCTGTGGTTGCGGTAGGACTTTTTTTTCTTGTTCCCTCCGAAGTGTGTGCCTCTTCTTCTAGACATATACAGTTTAAAATAGTGTATTCAGACTAGGCTCATGAAACTAATGTTTGCTTTGATGCTAATAAAGATCAGATGTCACTTTAAGAAATAACTAGTTCAATTAGATGACACATTTGACATTGGAAACTTGCTATGGGCCATAACTTCTTTTGACTGCCAACTCTTAGCGATATCCTGTATTATATTCCTAAGACCTGATAGGAACCAAACTACCTACAACATATGACTCTTCATTCTTGTAATATCCTCTACAATGTACTTGGAGTTCAGTACCAACACAATACAAAAGTTGTCCCATTATCATATACTGATAATCCACTTCATCATGTTCTATCGTTTTTCCTTGATGGGTTATGGATTAGACAATCTGGTCTACCTCATTGTTTGAATGGCTTGTGTTGTATCTATGTGTTAAACATTTCAGTTATTAAAGATTTTGGCCTTGCTAGATATTGAAAAAGCATCTGAACCCATCAGCTTGATTGGGCATTAATATTACATATGTTTTTTACTACTTACAAATGATTTCAGAGTTAAGACCTTATAATGGAATACAGCTTATCGACTAATTGCAGAGATGTAAGTATCTCAATCTGGTCCTCTGTGTTTCTTACAGAAAATGTTTTTGTAGGTTGGCTATACAGTTTATTATTCAGATATATTAACACTTTAGGATAGAGTGTTTGGCATTCTATTGGTGTTTTTATGTTTTATAAACTAGTTTTATCACAGTTAACGTATCATAGTGTTGACGTTTAGATATAGTTGGACTGATGAAGTTCGTGTTTTCTAGTTTAGATTTTATTTGTGAATTTTAGATCTAATTGGACTGTTGAAGTTAACACACTACAAAAAATTGGTTTATTCTCCACACTAATTTTTCACACTTTTTAAAAGTGTGTAAAATTTTATTGGTTTATTAACACTTAATTATGTATAAAAATTGTTTACATTAATAAATGTGAAAAAAATTATAAATTTCACACTTAATATACTGATCTTTTATCAATATATTAGCTTTTCTGTTAAGACGTTTCTTACCATGGAACTTTTTGAACTTATGCAGCATCTTTGTTGATGGCTGTGAACCATTTGCGGAAGATCTTTGGAAACAGATAAAAATTAATGAGACGAATTTTCAAGGCGTTATGCTATGCCCCCGTTGTAAGGTATTGTGCTCGTACTTCTGTCTTGTAATTTCAGTGGGTTAGTTATTAACTCCAACTATCAAACGGGTAAAACTACATAAAAGGAAACAAGCGCTTAAAAGTTGGACAAAAAGTGTTCTGGGTCAAACCGAATCCAAATCAGCTAAAAATTACCCATTTTGACCCATTACTCACTTTACCCATTTTGCTAAATCTACTTCTGTCCGATGATTATTTTGTTTTTAACTTTTGATTTTGAAAACTTAAACTTCTGTGCTAATCACATTCGCAATCCTTCATTTCTCAGATACCCACAATCAATCAAGAGGACGCGACACAAGGAAGTGAACCAACAGAAATCATGATGAAGTTTCGATCAGCCAAAGCTTTAGAAGTGAACACTTCAACCTCGCAATATAAGGGACAGGTGAGTGCCCAAAATTGGAAAATCTATAACTTTAGCTCAAGAATATATAGAAACACGCACAATACATTAGTGTGACTTGCATTTTCTCGATGTGCCATCATGTCAACCCCTTGTAAGTAAATAAGGCCGCGTCTTTGGTTAATCTAGCTTTATCATGAACAGAGAAGAAATATGGATATGCTTCGGATATGTGTTAATGTTATCATCTAGGAGGTATCCTTGTCATTTTTGTTAGTTCGAGTTTTGAACATGACAATTTAGTGTCCAACTGTAGTTGGGTAAGTTTATAGCGACGCGCTCACAAAACAGGCCGATTGGGTACTTATGGTTAACCCATTTGACACAATTGAAGACTGTGTTGGTGCAACCATAGCATGGCCTTGTCCCTTTATCTCGGTATGTCTTTGTTAATCTTGTGATACCAATAATTTTACTAACATGGAGCTTAAAGCTTATACATGGGTGTTTATTTGTAGGTGGTCCGTGAGGATTGAGAGAGATGATGCATGATGACCACAGACTAAGCTTCTTGTTGCGTTAATGTATTGTTTAATGTTAACAGACTTTATGTTAGATTCTGTCTACCTTATTTATGTTTAGTGATTTTGTTATGACAATTGGTAATTTGAAATACAATTTCGTTTTATTCATTTAATATTTAGTTGATGTTTTATTCATATCGTAATAATAGAGTGTGCATGGTGAAAATAGCGTCCTATCATATGACTTGTCCGGACTTTGAAATTGTCCTATTAAACTTATTAACCGTCCTAACAATTAACTTAACATTGTAAAAGTGTCCTAATATGTTGTTATTAGGACGTTATTTAGGTTGTTAATAGACATTTTATACGACCAAAAAATTGGTTTGATAATCTTCCTTGAGATATTAGAACCCTTTTCTTGGTGCTAAAATAGCTATAATGTTATATGATAAGCGTCCTAACAATTATCTTTTAAGTACGCTTGTATGTGTATCAAAAGATTAAAATTAGGTAACAACGTTTTACAACATTGTAAAAGTGTCCTAATATGTTTTTATTAGGACGTTATTTGTGTTGTTTATGGACCTAAAATGCGACCATAAAATTGGTATCATAATCTTATTTGAGTTATTAGTACCATTTTCTTGGTTGCTAAAATAGCTATGATGTTACATCATAAGCGTCCTAACAATACTTTTAAGGACGTTTTTATGTGTCTCAAAAGATTAAAAGTAGGTAATCACATGTTAAAACATTGTAAAAGTGTCCTAATATGGTTTTATTAGGACGCTATTTGTGTTGTTCATAGACATATAATACGACCATAAAATTGGTTTCATGAGGGTTAGGACGCTTTGGACCTATTACAACCGCCTTACATGAAACGCTTTCATCCTTGGTCCTATTAAATGAAAGGTCCTAAAAAGTACCATTTTATGACGCTTATGGGGGTCCTAAAAAGCCACTTTTCTTGTAGTGGAAAAACACTACGAGAGTCAAGTCGCTAGCAAGAAAAACTTCAAAAACACACTTTCAATCCAAAAACAACCCAACCACAGTGATTCAAACCTTCCAAATCAAAACCTAAGCAGTTATAATGATTCTAAACACAAAAGTACAGTCAAAATCCAAACTTTAACACTAGAAATGATCCAAATGATCGATGCAAAAACCACTAAACTTTTTCAAACCCAAAAACTAGAGGTGGCAAATTGTACCCAAAAGCAAAAAGATGGGCTAAATGGGCACATTTTTAAAAGATTTGGGCACATTTAGCCCCCTTCTTTTTTTGAAATGGGCACATATAGCCCATTGAAAACTTAAATGGGCACTAACGGGCACATTTTTTTTTCTCAATTGTAGAATATTACGATCGTTTTAAAGAAATTTTTTTTATATAATATATTTAAGTTTTTTAATATAAATAAGATATTGCGTTTAAGGAATTTATTTCATCGTTTTAGGACTTTTATTAAACAATTTGTATAACATGTGCCCGTTTAGCCCGTGCCCCTTTAAGCCCGTGCCCGTTCTAGCCCGCGCCCGTTTAGCCCGTGCCCGCCCGGCCCGCCCGTTTTGCCACCTCTACCAAAAACCATATAAAACCACTAGAAATCTAAAGATATGTAAAAGAGATGATCAAACCATGTCTCTTGATACCATTTGTTACATATTGGATTTCATAAACACATCATAACATATCAAATGGGGCGTATAGTTTAGAGGTTTTTAGAGAGAGAAAGTAGGATGGGAGCCTTTCTAGAGAGAGAAAGTGAAAGAAAACATGGAAAGTTAGATTAGAATGAAAGGTCCAACCCTCTACCTTGGGAGGTAGAGGGTATTTATAGTTGCAAACATAACGACCTCTTATCGGCCTGTGGATCAGGTATACAGTGGGTAAAGACCCGTCCTTCCTCCACGGTGTTGCTCTAAACTAAATAACTACTAATAAAATAGTAAATAACGATATGTCTACGAGCTAACTTATGCTAGATTATATTTGGGGTGACCGACTCTTCACTATGGAATTTCTAATTCCTAACAAGATGGTACCTTCTCAGATTCATCAGAGACATCTTTAGCAGGAATGGAAGAAGTAGAAGTAGAAATTGGAATAGCACCACGCAAAGCATACATTTTCTCAAGCACCTCTCTGGCTCTCTTAGCTTTAGCTGATGCTTGTTCAGCTTTCCTAACCATTTCTGCTCCTTCTTTATCAACAGGTGCAACAGGATGAATAGGAGCAGCCATATCCTTTGAATCCAGAGATGGATTAGCCACACTAGGTAATGCTTCAGAAGAAACAACAAAAGGTTCAGCAGAATGATCTTTTTCAGTAGATGCCTTAGCAGATACAGCATGAGAACTCATCTTGGGTGTCACATCCTCAAAAGAATCCACAATCTCAACTGTCTTGGTTCTTTTGGCCTTTGGAGCATCTGCACTATCAGCAATCCTCTTCAAGTTAGAAGGTGGTGTAAACTGCTTCATAATTCTATTGTACATATTGAGTAAGACATCATCAGATAAAGCCCAGACTTGCTTCTTTGTCAAACCGGATTGATAGAAGCTAGAACTTTGATTATACACCACATTCCTCATATACTTTTTCTTCTGAGCTGCAGTTGGTGGTCTTTCCCTTTTTGCTTTAGCTTTCTGTGCAACAATGGCTTTTCTTTGTGCAACTGCAGCTTGCTTCCTTTGTTGTCCAAGAGCCATCATTTGTGCAGCAAAGTTGTCACTATCAAAAGCAACACCTAAGATACTTTGAGCAAGAGTAGTATTTGATGCAACTTGATGAGTGTAAGTATCCCATTGCTCATCAGTAAACTGAGTGGATAGTTTATCAATTTCTCTTTGTCTCTTAGGAGGCAAATTGGTAGTAAACTGAGCTTCAAGATTTTGAGCCAATACATGACTCTTCTTCATATCTGCATACTCAGCTAGCATCCTTGCTTGTTCTTGCCTTTCCTGTTTACTCACAAGATCTGATCCAAGCTCTTCATCAACCATTACTCCTTTCCCTTTGTCAGCAGACTCATGAGCAGAATCAGCATGTGGAGTATCAACAATAGGAACTTCATAAGAAACACCCATGTAACCATCAGAAGTAAATTGTTGAGGAGTATCTTTAGCAAGAGCAGAAGAGACATCAACATTAGGATCCAAATTAAAACTTCTTCCAGCAACAAACACTTCTTGATCATCTACTGAAGGTGGAGGACCTGGTTGTTCTTGTACAGATGAAGCTTGACCAAGTTCAGATGCAACATCCACCATTTGATCATCAGCAGTTTCAACATTGACAACACTTGGCTCCTTTGAAGATTCAGTTGTATCCTTGCTCAAATATTGTCTTCTCTTTCTTCTAGCAAACATAATATGTTCCTTTTTCTTTGAAGATTCAGCAACAATTGCAGAAGAAGCATGAGTCTTTTGAGCCACATTAGCCAAGATTTCAAGTGAATCCAGATGAGTATCCTCTTGCTCCTCATCAAAAGAAACCACAAACCTTCTTTTGCTATGTTGTCCAAGTTGTTCCTCTAAATACTTAACCTTTCTCTTCAACCCCACAATCTCACCTCCAAGTGTAGATTTAGTCTCAACAAGCTCCTTTTTGAGATCAGCAACTTCTTTCACAGCCTGTTGAGCAAAGCATATACAGATGTGAGAGTAATAGAGTCCTCAGCTCCACCAGCAGATTGCTCAGTGGTAATGGGAGCTTCATTGGACCTTTCAGGAGAAATATGGTCATGCTCAAAGACAGGAGAGCTGTCATCAAAAGTCTCTCTAACAGGACCAGGTGTGGCCTGTCTATTAACCTCATGCTCAAACTCATCAAGAGTAACATGAGTAGGTGGTGGACTAGGACTAGGTGTGGGCATAGGTGTAGGTGGAGGTTGATCAGGAGTAACATGAGATGCTTCAGCAGTTGTGGAAGGGCCCTCATCCATGGCAACTGATGGATGACCATCAGAAGCAATATTAGTAGAGGGTGAAGTACCAACAACATTACCCTCATCAGCAGCCTCATTGCCTTGAGGCAACATAGCTGCTAGCAAAGGATGATGTTCCCCCTCATAATGAGTTTTCATTGAAGCAAATAGTTTAGCAGTTAGAGCTCCTATGGGACAAAAGACTTGGACTTGGGTTGTAATGTCTAAAATCATTTGCAAAAACCTAGGGTACATTAAAAACCTATGCTTTTTCCTTTGAACATTTTCAACCATGTTATCAAAAATATACTTAGAAAAATTATAAGTTAAACCCTGTGACAGACATACAATCCCACAACCCAATTGGGTAGAAAATAGGTCCCATCCCCCTGACTTATTACTAATGCATTGAAGTAAAGTGTGTACCAAAAACCTCCACATGGGGCAAAGCTTGTTTTTGTGCCACATATCTGTTCTAGTACTCTGATAGCCCACAACTCTTAATCCAGCAAGTATCTCCACGGAATTAGAGTGATAAACCCCATCTACATCGTCCAAATGAAGCTGTCTCCTTATCAAATCCTCCGTCACAACATACTCTGTTCCATCAATCATAGCAACAATCTCTGTGTCACTCCATTTCGTAGCAGATGTCCAAAATTGTGTAACCAACGATTCATATATCACATTTGGAGAATGTGTAAGCGCATAATGAATCTTGTACCTCTTCAAAAAATCCACCATTGGTTCATACAACTCATGACCCTTCGCTTTTCCTAGAAAAGCCACCTTGTTATGATCTTTCTTAAATTGAAGCGCCGCCATGTGAGAAATTGTGATTATGAATTATGATACGTGCAACTGGAAGTATGTTTAAATCGAGTGAAGTGGGAATCAGTTATTTTGGGCGAAGATATGCGAAGAAGGTATTAGTAGAAGTTACCCAATTTATGGTCAAAAATAAATGTTGACCATATCTTATGTGTAAAATAACTTCAACCAAATTCAAACTTAACACTTCAGCAGAAACTATGGTCAATCTGCTGAAGGAGGTCAATCAGCAGAAACAACTCAAGTCACTTAGTATCTTCAGTAAATATCT
The DNA here is from genome assembly GCA_019973895.1 of Chrysanthemum seticuspe. Lineage (NCBI taxonomy): Eukaryota > Viridiplantae > Streptophyta > Magnoliopsida > Asterales > Asteraceae > Chrysanthemum > Chrysanthemum seticuspe. The sequence goes on from BPTQ01000005.1 coordinate 332,969,643, forward strand.
TGAGTTTTACTGTGCCACCCAACTCGCATTAATTGTTATCAAGCCTTGACTCCGCCTATAAGATAATCCCAATGCACACTTAACACATACCATTTACCCCCAATTAACTTCAAAAACCCTAGTTTCTCCAAAATACCACAATCATCAACAATAACCATGTCTACCAAACCAGAAGTCATTGATCCAACCTCCTCCCCATCATCATCATCTTCATCATCATCAGCCAGTGATGATTCACGCCTATTATTTCAATATCCTTATCAAGATGAACTACGACATTTGAAGTCCCCCTTTCTCCCTTCTTTTGAAGATGATAATGTAGTGGATCCAAGTGAGTCTTCTAGTGATTCTAATGACTCCACAGATCATCTAGAGCCAAGTGCTGTGGTGATTGCACTTCCCGCTCCAGAAACTGGTGCTTCATGCCATGGAAGCAGGGGAAAGGGCAAGTGGGCAGAGGTGAAGGGAAAGGGAAAAGGGAAGATGGAGTGATGCTTTATGGTGGAACGAGTAGATGGAACAACTGAAGATTTCTCATACCACAAATCCATCTACCATTCCAAGAGCCAAAGATATAAAACTAGGTTCTTGAGCATCTTCATCGTCGTTTTCATCAATCCATCCTTTCCATTTTCATCTTCAGCTTCAGCTTCTTCGTTGTACTGGTCATGCATATCCACCAGCTTTTATAATAGATGATAGGAATTAGTATAAGTTTGGTAGATCTTGTATAGAAATGGTCTTGTCTTTTCTTTGAAGTTGATTGTAAGCTATAAGCTGTAAACTGTTTCTTGAATAAATGAACAATTAAACTTCAGTACTTCTCTTTAGAAGAAATAATTAGATCACTTCAGTACTTCTCCTTAGTAGAAACAATGATATAACTTGTAAAAATACTTGTGCTTTCCTTCAGTAGAAACAAACTTTAAGCTTACATGACCATTTTCCCATCAACCAACTTGGTGAATGATAACTCAATGAGACATCCTGGCAACACACTAAGAAGCAAACACACCAACCAAAACAAATAAAACTGAAAGATTATTAGCAGGTTAGTGTTAGCAAACAAAAAGATAACCAAATATCTACAAAGTTTACAAAATATACAAGTAACATCCTCCCCTGAGGCATATGCCTCCCCTCAAACTTTGCAGTTAAGGGTTAACCATCCCAATATGGACAACTAGGTGTTCAAACCTAGGTCCATCAAAAGCTTTAGTCAATAAATCTGCCACATTATTATCTATGTGAATCTTAAGCACCTTTATCAAATGTTTTTCATATGCATCTCTTATAAAATGGTGCCTGATCTCAGTATGCTTTGTTCTACTATGAAAAACTAGATTTTTAACAATGCATATGGTACTTTGATTGTCAATAAAAATTGTGGTGTTCATGAAGTTAAACCCATAATTCAACAATTGATTTTGAATCCATAGTACCTGACCACAACAATTTGTAGCAGCAACATACATTGCTTCAGTAGATGAGGTAGCAACAATAGTTTGTTTCTTGCACTGCCAAGAAATCAATCTTCTTCCAAGGAATTGGCAACCTCCAGTTGTGGATCTCCTATCCAGATTTGCACCAGCATAATCACTATCACTATATGCTTCCAACACAAAAGGAGACTCTTTTGGGTACCAAAGACCTAACTTAGGTTGGCCTTTCAGATACTTGAAGATCTTTTTGATTGCATTCAAGTGGGAAGTAAGTGGAGTGACCTGATGTCTAGAACAAGCACTCACGACAAAAGTAATATCAGGCCTAGAAGTTGTTAAGTACATTAAAGAACCAATCATTGATCTGTATAAGTGCACATTCACAGTAGGATCTGGATCAATGTTGTTCTTAGGTTTTGGAGCTTCATAAGGTGTAGTGGCAGTTCTGACATTCTCCATATCAAACTTCTTCAAAATGTCTCTCACATATTTATCCCGATGAATAAAAATACCATCAGGTTTCTGCTGAACTTGTAAACCCCAAAAGAAAGTAAGCTCTCCCATAGCACTCATCTGAAATTCTCCCTTCATTAGTTCTTCAAACTCCCTGCACCAAGCTTCTTTAGTGGAGCCAAAAATAATGTCATCCACATAAACTTGCACAAGAATGATGTCTGTAGAATTCTTCTTTAGGAAGAGTTTTTTGTCAATGGCACCTCTTATGTAACCATGCTTCAGCATAAATGCTGAAAGCCTAGCATACCATGCTCTTGGTGCCTAATGTAGTCCATAAAGAGCTTTTACAACTTTGTATACATGCTTTGGATGATGTGGATCTTCAAAGCCTTTAGGTTGAGTAACATATACTTCTTCTTCTATCTCTCCATGCAGAAAAGCACCTTTCACATCCATTTGATATACCATGAACCCCATATAAGATGCATAGGCCAAAAAGATTCGAATGGCCTCAACTCTAGCTATAGGTGCAAAAACTTCATCATAATCAACTCCTTCCTCTTGCCTGAACCCCTGAGCCACCAATCTTGCTTTGTTTTTAACCACAATACCCCTTGCATCTCTTTTATTCTTCAAAATCCATTTTGTCCCAATTGCAAACGTCCTATCAGGTAGTGGTACCAATATCAAAACCTGCTGATTCTTGAACTGTTGCATCTCTTCTTGCATTGCTTCAAGCCAACTTGAATCTTCAAGAGCTTGAGAAACACTGGTTGGTTCCACTTGAGAGAGAAAACAAGCAAACAAACAATGCTTAAAGTCTGTGTGATTGTCCTTTTGCTGATTTGAGACATAGGAAAGAAAAGCAACTTGACCATACTTAGAACTTGTCACAGTACTTCTAGTTCTAACAGGTTCTTGAGGATCACCAATAATATTATTTTGAGGATGAGCAATGTTGATCCTTTTTGTAGTAGTGGGGTGGACATCAATAGATGAATCTAGATTGTTCACAATAGGTTCAAAATCACTATCATAGGAAGGTGAGGTGAAGATGCCAGCTTTAGGTTGTTGATTACCAAGATCTGAAGGACTTGGAAATCGTGTATATGGAGCTTCAAAGTCTGTGGACACACTAGTAGTAATTGGAGAACTGTCAGGAGAAATAGGAGAACCTTCAGGAGAATCATGATTTCCACTGACTGTTTCTCTAGCAATCTCTCCAACAAGTCTCTCAGCTTCTAGGTTGGCTACATACTCTTGCTTCTGAAGTCTAGCAAGATCCTCTGCATAGTGTGACTCATCTTCACTCTTATCAGAAGATAATTTAGTATAATCACTTGCAAAATGGTTAGGGGAGAAGGAAGGTACAACAATTGGTTGCTCATCATGATCAGACTCACTCTCTGAGTCATCATCCAAGGTACCTGCATTGTCAGTGGGAGACTTTTGTGTACCTGCATATTGGTTAGCCACATGTCTAGTATAACCCAAGTAATTAGTTAAATAATCCAAATCAAAGGACCAAACATGACCTTGACCTTGCACATTAGGCTTATCTTCTAGATACATCAGGTTAATTGTCTCCTCAATCTTTCTAGAATTCAAATTATATACCCTGTAAGCCTTACTATGAGCCGAATAACCCACAATATACCCCTCATCAGCTTTCTCATCAAATTTACCCAATGGATCACTTGTGTTCAAAGTGGTCACTTGACACCCAAACGGTTTGAGGTAATGTATAGCAGGAACTTTCCCAGTGAGAAGTTCATAAGGTGTCTTGGAATGAGGTCTAGTAATGGATACCTTGTTTAGTACATAGCAAGCCGTGCTAACTGCTTCAGTCCAGAACATAGTGGGTAATTTATAGTCTGCAAGCATGGATCTTGCTGCCTCTATTAAGGTCCTATTCTTTCTTTCAGCTACCCCATTTTGTTGTGGAGTTCTTGGAGTGCTATAGTCCCTTTTTATACCTTTAGACTTACAGAGTTCTATTAATACAACATTTTTTAACTCTATCCCATTATCACACCGAATACCTTTAACCTTTTTGTTCAACTGGTTTTCAACAAGGGTAATGAACTCTTTTAAGACTTGAGATGTTTCATCTTTAGTCCTAAAAAAGAATACCCAACAAAATCTGCTATAGTCATCAGTGATTACCAGGCAGAAATACTTGTGATCAATACTCCTGACTTGGGTAGGACCAAAGAGATCTATGTGTAGCAACTGAAGAGGTTATGAGATAGTGCTCACAGCTGTAATGGCTTTGTATGAGGCTTTGTGTTGATTTCCTTTGTTGCAGGCAACACAATTGTGTTCATTAGTGAAGACTTTGGAGGGAAGTCCTTTAACAAGACCCAGTTTAGAAAGCTTGTTAATGGTCTTGAAGTTCACATGAGCCATCCTTCTATGGCATTTAGTAGACTCATCCAGAGATGCTTTAGCCACCAAACATGTGAGATCACCTTCTGGTTGAACATCATTCAAATTGAATGTGTATAAATTGTGGCTTCTAGGAACTCTCAGCAGAATGGATGTATCTTCTGGAAGTGTAAAGTCTTTAGAGAGCACAATGCATTCATTCTCACAAAATAATACTTTGTTCTTGGCGTCACAAATTTGTGATACTGATAACAAGTTGAAATGTTGCAGTTCCTTTACATAGTACATGTTCTCAAAATTCAAATGAGGTGTTCTAATTGTGCCTTTCCCTGTGATTCTACCATCTCCACCCCCAAAAGTGACACTGCCTCCTCCTTCTATGGGTACAAAATCATGCATCTTTTCTTTGTTTCCTGACATGCTTCTGGAACAACCACTATCCACTATGCCAACATCCTTACTCCTCAGGGGATGATCCTACAACAACAACAAAAATATATACAAAATATCAGTACACTATGGAGACTCAAGTCATTACTGACTTGAGCCTGCCTTGTGGATCATAGGATTTAGGCCATGCAGATGTAAAAGATCCACTATTGTTCTTGGACCTCCATTGAAAATTAGGTCCCTTTTTAGTCCTAGAACAACCAGCTGAGGGCTTCACAGCAGTACCCCAATTTCCCTTCCCATCATATATTGAGTCAACACATCTAGGCCAATAACCATTTTGAAAATATGAACTTGTTGGTTTCACATAAGGTCTAGCAACAGATCTTCTCCAAGGAAAGGAAGAAGGTTTATTAGTTGCTTGTGGAATAAAAGATGGTATGTCATTAACATTTGTCCACATTGGTCTAGTTTTCTTTTGACCATCACATGCACCCATTCTTTGCTCATGAAAATTAAAATTCCTTAATCAAATGAAATTTACTTCCACAAACAAAACATGTCTTCTTTTTAGAAGATTTATTCAAAGTGAAAGATGTTCTATTACATGCAAAAGCATTCAAACCACAAACATTAACAGAATTGTTTTTAACAGACTTAAAAGTATTATTGTGCAAAGAAGGAAAAGACAAGTCTTCAGAGGAAACTGTCTTGGAAGTTGATTCCTCAGTAGCAAATCTAATATGCTTGAAATCAGTCTTGGGTGTAGGCTTGGGTAAGGTTTTGGGAAGGTCTGAATTGTCATTTGAATCACACCTGGTAGTAGAAGTAGACCCTTGGTCAGAGGATTTGTGAGACAAAGTCAATAGATGAAGAATCAGGGTCTGGCAAGTTTCTTCACTTTTTGCCATAAAGATGCTGTGATCCATCAAAGTCAACAGTGATGGATAGGTAAATGGGCATATGTTCTCCTCTAATAGGTCCAGGGACAGCATGTAAATTTTCTTCTTTGACATAATTAGCTAAACCTGCTGATGTAGTTTTACACCCATCATTCCTAGCTTCTAATCCTACATACTTTTGAAAACCTAAACCTATCCCAGAGGTCTCAGATTGACTACTATAGATATGTCTAGCTAGATTGTCACATGATATTAACCATTCTTTATGTCTAGCTACTTCCTTATCTAGTTTCTCTTTTAGTACTAGGTTTTTAGAAACTACCTCAGCTTTTTCTTTCTCAGTACGTTTTAAATCAATTTTAGCACAATGTAAATCACTTTGTAACACCCTGATCTTTTCATCATAAGCAAATTGATTTGTTTGAAACCAAACTTTTTGTCTTTCTAATGTTTTTAAAGCCTGTTTATAAGCCTCAACTTCGACATAACATTCATTATATTTAGGTTTCAATTCATCATAGGCTTCTTTAAGCTCATTGTATCTTCACTACAACCAAAAACACAATTATGTACCTGAGAGATGCCCATCAAGGCAACTTGATCATGCCTATCCTCTGAAGTACAGCTTGCCAGCAATCCAATATTCTCTGAACCAGGACCTTCATCATTATCAGGCTCATGCAGATTCCAATTAACATGGTCATCCATAGTGACAAGAGCTGTGGAGGATCTAGCCTTTGAAGTTCCAGCTTCCTTTTGATTCTGCTGATAGGTAGAATACCTAACCTCATCACCAACCTTCCTATCCTTGCATTCTCTTGAGAAGTGACCCATCTGACCACAAGTAAAGCACTTGACTTTCCTTCTATCAAATCTTGCTGGATCTCTTCCCTGGAAACCAAACTTTCTTCTAGACTTACTCTCAAACTTCTTGATGTTCATAGAGAGCATAGCCAGTTGCCACTTCAATTTCATCTCTTCCATGTCAAATGGATCCACCTGTTCAAAGTCCTCAAAGGCTAGTTGCTGCTGAGTGTCATAATCAGCAACAAAAGAGTGAATCACATCTTCCAATATGTCACTAGATTTAGTTTGAGAATTTGATGTAGTGGTGGTGTATGATGATGATGCTGAGTAAGTTGGGCTTGGAGCATAGGTCATCTTATTTGAGGAGGCCCCAACAAATGCTGTGTGACTAGGAGTGGATGAACGAAAGGGACTTCTGACATTAGATTCAAGAGATTTAAGTATGTTGTAAAGTTCATCAAAAGTGAGCATATCTAGCCCACCTTTAGCTTTGAGGGCAATGCTTACTTGCAACCAAGATGAAGGTAAAGATCGCAAGAACTTTGAATTGCAGTCATCGTTATCTGGCTTTGCCTTCAGCTGATTCAATTGACTCAATATCTTATGAAACATGTCATACCCCTTGTGGATACCTTCCTCTTCAGAGATTTGGAATTCTTCAAACTGTTGTTTCAGCATTGATTTCCTCATTCTTCTTGACTCTTAATTCCCACCAAACCTAGCCTTGACTGCCATCCATATGTCCTTAGCATCCTGCATGTAGTGAAAATCACCCAAGTGATCCTCAGGTATAGCCTGAAGGAGAATAGTTCTTACCTTATTCTCTCTCTAGACAGCCAATATCTCTTCAGCAGATTTGGGAGGAACGATGGTAACCTTACAATCAAGATTTGTGATATGCCTCTTTAAACTGTTCCCCTTCTTCACAATTTCCCAGAGATTCCAATCAATGTTGGAGATCCAATTCTGCATCTTCATAGCCCACAAATCATATTCCTCCTTCTTTAGGTATGGGAACTTTACATTGCTGTTTGAGAGACTGAGTTGTTGCAGAGGTGTGTTGTTTTGGTTGTTGGTGACCTCAATGTCATCGTCTGATCCAGGCATGGTGAATGTTGTTTTGGTTGTAAGAGTGTACATAAAAGATTGTTCTTAGTATCACAGAGACTCTCCCGAGGCTCTGATACCACTTGTTGAAACCTAAGACCTTGATAGATCTTAGAGCACTCGTAGATCGTTAGTAATGCTTATGTAATCACAAACACACTAAATGACAGTCTCTATAACTTGTATTCAAGCGGAAATTAAACACAAGAACAAATACAAATAACTAAGAACTCTTTGATCCTCTATGGATCTTTTAATAACACTAAAACTTTGTTTTTCAACTCGTACATAATTCATACTATTGTGTTCCTTTTATACACAAGGAACCCTAACCCGTTTCCCAAGAAACATATAAACATAAAACTAAATAAGATATACATTATCACTTCCTAATAAAGCTCATGCATATCCTAACAAACTATAGAATACGCGAAATATCTATCTCCACAGAAACTATCTACACGGTTTCATTACTTCAGCAGAATTAAGTCTTCAGCAGAATCCTTGCACTTCAGCAGTAACTTCAGCATAATTCTTACTTAGTAGATTTCTTACTACAACTACTAGACGCTTAATGCGTTGATTAGACTCTCATTGGAGATGTCTACTATGAAATGAAAATAAAAGGATGCCTGTAACCTAGACGCCTACCCTCTTTATATACTAGAGGGAGGTTACAAAAACCCTAATCTTAGCTTACTAGAAAAGCTAAGCTAACTATTACATATTAGGCCCTCATTTTTTCTTATTTCTTCATTCTTGCTCGTGGTTTTGTAATCTTCAAATCTGCAATTCCCACCATCCATCATCCAAGACCACCCGAATCATCAAACAACATAATATTTACAATCCTACATTGGAGGATGCTTCCAAACTGCTAGACTCTGTATGCTCCATCTCAAAATCAGACTCTTCATCAACAGCCTTTGATCTATCAGCCATTCTCTTCTTTCTCCCAAGAAGTTTATCCTTGATTGCTAAAGGAGTTTCAAAATTAGCAATCTTTTGAATCTTTTTCAGCAGTTGATGAATTAGTGGACGATGATGTACCCTTCGAACAGCTCGAAGGACACCCCGTCGAGATGTGTCGAAGCCCTTTTGTACGAAGGCCCAAGTTAGGTCTCCAGAATATTCGTAGGCCTCAAACCATTCGTACACACGAAGGTTACCTACGGGGAATTCGCCATTCGAAGCCCTAAGCCCTTCGGGGTATGGTTGACGAAGGAGCAACGGATATGAGAACCTCCTGACTTGGTCAAACCCACGATCTCCCTCTCTTTCCTGGATTTCCTGCCAAGTTTGAGAACGTGGGTCACTAATCCCTAGCGGTTACCCACAAGCATGGGACGCCCCCATGTTCTCCGACATTTACGCAGAAGTGCCCCTAACCCTATTTCTTCCACTATAAATAGGTTGGACGGGCAGAGAATTATGGTAAGCTCATTCAACACTCATCTATTTACTTACACACACTTATACAACCATAACTCATACTTACTCTCATGCCGGAGGTGGTTCGCAGGGTCCAACCCCTGCGCAATCACTTAACGTAGTGTCTTCGTATTTCTTATTCTCAGGTGAAAGATAATCTCTGCTGGAACATACACCCCTTATACCTTTGATCATCATCGAAGCCTGGTAGAGCAATTTATTGTACAATCAGTGGCGCCGTCCGTGAGACCCGCTCCTATTAGTCCCGTAATCACCCAGTCTTAAAACCTTAACTGATTACGCTACTTTTCTGGCATGGAACCAGGAAGGGAAGATACCCCTTCACCAGGTTTCTCTACCTTGGTACCTCTTAACACAACTAACACCAATAATCTCTCCCTCATAATAGCCTCCACCTTCACTACACGATCTCGTTTGGAAACCACTCACGTACATCACGCCTCAACTTTCGCTAACCCTATTCTATAAAATAGCTCTTCCTTCGTTGAGGCAAACTTCAAAGCCTTAGAGTCCTTGCTGAGGGCTGATAAGAGGCAAGTTCGCAACACTGAGATGCGAAGGGAACTGGAATATTCCAGTGAGGAATATGACGAAGAGATCGAGGTAGATGAAAGGCCTCGACCCATTAACAGGGGGCGTTCAGCCCTACGACATGGATCCTTCCATAAGAAGGCCTAATGGAAGGACTGTTGGTTTTGAAGAATGTCCCGGAGGAGATCCGAGAAGAAGGGAAAGGGTACAAGGTGAAAGAAGGAGCGAGAACTCAAACGGAGGAAGCAACCCAGTAGGAAATAGAGGGGTAAACCTACCACCTCTCCTAGTTGTCCACTTTGGAAGAGAAGGGATGGGGGCTCCGATACCTCCATCATATGTATCGAGTGTCGGAGAACCTCTTCCATACTCTGGGATGAACCAGCTACCCCCTCAGGGAATGAATCCCTACCTACCTGCTCAAACCTATAATACCTACCCTCCAAATGGGTCTTTCCACAACCAGAGTTACCAGCAAGTGCCCTACGGACACGTTCCTGTACACTCTACACAGCCAATGTGTGGAAACCCCTCGTATCAACCTTCCACAGCCTACGCTGCATTCACACAACCATTTCCTAACCCGTATAACCCTACACCTGTTTATCCACCTCCATATAACCCTTACTATGCCAAAGCCTCTGGAGCTTGCACACCTTTTGTGAAGTAGACTGAAGACTACCATCTGCCTGACGGTGTAAAGATGCCCACTCACATAGGCACCTACGATGGGAAAGGCGATCCTGATAACTTATTACATTTGTTCGAAGGCGCTATCAAGATGCAGAAGTGGGTCATGCTCGTAGCATGCCGCATGTTCACATACACGCTCTGAGACTCCGCAAGAATATGGTGGAATGGGCAAAAGTTGGGGAGCATAGTAAGTCTAGATGATCTTAAGGCTAAGTTCCGATCACACTTTAGGCAACAGAAGAAGTACACCAAGACCCATCTAGCCGTGCATACCATCAAGCAAAAGAACAACGAAAGCACAAGGGCCTTCGTCACAAGGTACACCGATGAAACTTTGCAAATTCTGAGGTTGCACGAGGAACAAAGGATTTCTGGCTTCGTACATGGCCTACGGACTCGAAGCTTGGTGGAATTCCTATCCACCGACCTTCCTTCCACTTAGAAGGCACTGATGGAGAAGACTTACACTTGGATTGAGTCCAAGGAAGTAGCAGCAAACGGAGCTCCGATAGAGCAAGGAGAAGTCTCCGATAAGATCTCCAGAGGGTCCTCCTGGGAAGGATCCAAGAATAGGAAGAAGAACAGAGATCACTTCAATCCCTACAACATAGGCTCGAATCATGGACTCTTGGCAAACTTGGTCAAATCTCCCAGGGAGATTTTGGCTATCGAGAAAGCCACAAAGTCCTTTGACCCACCACCTCGGATGTCAACATGAAGCAAAGCCAGGGACATGTCGAAGTACTGCCAATTTCACGAAGACCATGGGCACGACACAAACAGTTGCAGAGAGCTGAAGAAGCAGATTAAAGAGGCGAAACGGTTCGGACAATTAGCACACCTGGTTAAAGGCATCAAGAAGGGAAAGGAGAAATTCTTCGACACCCAACTGGGTGAGTGGAAAGGAAACAAAAAGGAGGCTACCCCTGTAGAAGCTCCGATACTAATGGTACACAGGCATGATCCAACCTTGAAACGGAAAGAAGCAGATAGGGAGCTGGGAAGCGTAGGAGAGATAACATTCCCGTCCATCCTGGGGCAGACACCTTCGACTGACCCCGTGGTCATCAAGGTACGGGTCTCAAACAGGGAACTAAATCGAGCGTACATGGATTGTGGAAGCTCCTGCGAGATCATGTATGAGCATTGCTTCCTAAAGCTCAAGTCATCTATACGCTCACGAAGGGTAGACTCAAAAACACCTCTGGTAGGGTTCTCCGGCGAACACTCATAGCCCCTTGGAGAGGTACCGTTAGAAATCCCTATAGGCAAAGGCCCTTTATCCCGCACGGAAACGCTCATATTCGTCATAGTCAGGTCATATTCTCCTTATAACTTGCTAATAGGGAGAACAACTATGCAAAAGATGGGCATTGTCGTTTCTACTATACATGCTGCCATTAAGTTCCAAACTCCCTTCGGAGTAGGAATCGTTCATTCTAATTATGGGGCGGATAAGGGGGTATATGGTGTCAAAAGGGTCAAGGAAGAATCGGAAGAGCCTCCGATGGCGATTCTAAGCTGTACGGATGCAGAAGAGCGGGTCGTAGTTAACCCTAGCTACCCCGAACAGACGGTGGTGATAGGAAAGCAACTCTCGGTGAATTTTAAGGCGAAGCTCACAGAACTGTTACGGACTAACCTTGATATTTTTGCTTGGAAATATTCTGACATGATAGGAGTCCCAAGAACATTGCTGATAGACGGACAGCCCTTCGGCATGGAGCATAAAATCAATGAATACAAACATATTAAGCCCATGAAACAAAAAAGAAGGAGCCTAGCCCCCGAAAGAAACGCTACAGCCTGCAAAGAAGTTGATGAACTTACACAAGCGGACATTCTAAGGGAATTCAAATACCAAACCTGGGTGGCCAACCCAGTAATGGTAAAAAAGAGCGAAGGAGGGTGGCGTATGTGCGTTGACTTTACTGACATCAACAAATCATGCCCGAAGGATTGCTACCCCCTACCAGAAATCGACTGGAAGGTAGAATCCTTGGCAGGATTCTGACTGAAGTGTTTCTTATATGCCTATAAAGGGTATCATCAGATCCAGATGGCAAAGGAGGACGAGGAAAAGACAGCCTTCTACACAAGCAAAGGCGTCTACTGTTACAGAAAGATGCCCTTCGGATTGAAGAACGCATGGGCAACATACCAATAACTCGTAATTAAAGCCTTCAACAAACTATCAGGTAGAAATCTCGAAGCGTACATTGACGACATGGTTATTAAAAGCAAGACGGAGGAGGACCTACTCCTTGATGTGCAAGAAACCTTTGACCAGCTTCGGGTGATCAACATGAAGCTGAACCCCAAAAAATGCTCTTTCGGTGTCGAAGAGGGGCAATTTCTAGGGCATCTGATCACTAAGCAAGGGATAAAGGCTAACCCTTCCAAGGTCAAGGCAATTACGGATCTCCAAGCTCCTAAGTGTTTAAAAGATGTGCAAAGCTTGAATGGGAAGCTAGCCGCGCTAAGTCGATTCTTTTCGAATGGGGCTGACAGAGTTCTTTAAAACACTTAAAGGATGCGTCGACAAGAAGACTTTTCAGTGGAGTCAGGATGTAGAAGCTGCTTTTCAGAAGATGAAGGAGTTCATTGAAATCCTTCCAACACTTACAGCCCTAATCAAAGGCGAGGTGTTGTTCATGTACTTAGCATTCTCAATGGAGAGCATTAGCGCAGTCCTCATGGCAGAACGGGACAAGCGCCAAATCCCCATTTACTTTGTCAGCAAGGTCTTACAGGGAGCAGAGGTCAACTACCCAACATTAGAGAAACTAATATTGACTCTAATCTACGCAGCAAGAAGGCTCCAACGATACTTCAAGGCCCATCCAATCACAGTCTTAACCGACAATACACTCAAACAGATCTTGTCGAAGCCTGAAAAGTTTGGAAGGGTGGCCAAATGGGCTATCGAACTTGGGGAGCATGAGATAGAGTTCAAGGTCAAAACTCTATTAAAAGGAAAATTCTCGCAGACTTTTTGGCAGAAACACCTTCCGAACCGGATACAGAAAAGGAAGAGCCTAAAGCCAAACTCACCGAAGTGCAGGATGACTGAAAACTTTACACAGACGGAGCATCAAGCTCCGATGGTTCTGGAGCAGGTTTAATGGTGGTCAGCCCTAAAGGGAAAGAGCATACATATGCTCTTCGTTTTGAGTTTGAAGACACAAACAATGAAGCGGAGTACGAAGCCCTATTAGCAAGCCTTCGATTAGACAAAGATAAGAAGGTCAAAGCTCTTACCGTTTTCATAGATTTTCAATTGGTAGCGAGCCAAGTGACAGGCTCCTATGAAGTAAGGCAGCCAGTCATCAAGCAGTACTTGGAAAAAACAAAGGAGATGCTGGATAGCTTCGATTCCTACACCATCTAACATGTTCGTAGGAATTAAAACAAGAAGGCAGATGCACTGAGCAAGCTAGCCTCTATGGCCTTCGCTCATCTCACTAAAGAAGTACTAGTTGAAGTCCTACTTGAAAGGTCCATTATTCGCAAGGAGGTCACAAACGTGGTTCATGAAGAAGGAGAGACATCATCAGGGAGTACTTGATAAGTGATCTTCTCCCCGAAGATCCCAAACTAGCAAGGAAAATATGGGTTAAGTCCCCACAATACCGGTTAATGGGGGAAACCCTATATAAAAGGTCGTTTCTATCACCTTGGTTAAGATGTGTGAGACCCAAGCAGGCTACAAGCATCATCGCAGAAGTCCACGAAGGATCCTCCATGCAGGGCCCCGTTCAGTTGTCTCAAAGATAATGAAGTTAGGCTATTACTAGCCTTTGATGCTTAGGGATGCGGCAGAAATCATTCTCAAATGTGAAGCTTGTCAGATACACTCAAACGTTCCCAAGCTGCCGAAGCAGGACATGACAAGTGTGACATCCGCATAGCCCTTCTCCCAGTGGGGAATTAATATCGTAGGACCCATGCCTGTGGCTCCTGGTGGGTTCAAATTCTTGTTGGTAGCAATCGATTACTTTAAAAAGTGGGTGGAAGCTAAACCTTTAGCCTCCGTTATGGGGAGACAGATCGAGAAGTTTGTGTAGGAGCACATTGTGTGCAGATTCAGAGTGCCCCACATCATCATATCCGACAATGGTAAGCAGTTTGCTGAAGGAGTCTTCTATGACTTCTGTCAAGGGCTCAACATAAAGCAGTCTTGGACATCCGTCTACCATCCACAAGGTAACAGACAGGTGGAGGTTACTAATAGAGACATTGTCAAAGGGATTAAAAAAAGGCTGGGACAAACTCATCACGGGTGGGTGGACGAGCTCCCTCAAGTACTGTGGGCTCATAGGACGCACCCCAAGTCAAGCAATGGTGAAACTCCCTTCAGCCTAACATATGAAACAGAAGCGGTTATCCCTTCGGAACTAAGTGTACACACGTAGTATGTGGCAACATATGATGCTTCCCAAAATGATGAAAAGATCAGGGAGAACTTTGATCTACTAGAAGAAAGGAGAGATATAGCCTCCATCTGAGAAGCCATGCACAAGCATAAGATTGAAGGCTACTACAACAAATACCTTCCACCTTCAAGCCTGGGGAATACGTGCTACACCTCAACAGTGCAAGCAAAGCAGAATACCATAGAAAGCTAGGACCTACTTGGGAAGGACCCTACTTGATAGCTGAGGCCTACGGCAATGGAGCCTACAAGCTGGCCACTCTTCTTGGAGAACCCTAAGAAGTATTTTTACTTTTCATTCTTGTAATTAAAAGCTTCTCATGGGAAAGCAAACATTATTGGTAGTTGTCTTAGTTTTCATTTCAAGAATGATGTAATCCTCTCTACCAATTCAATGATGAATAATACATTTCTCACAAATCTCTTGCTTCATTTCTTAAACACAAAGATTTGTTCAGCCAAGTCGTTTATGAATTTCAATGTCGAATAAAAAGGCATACGGCGTAAACAAACGCCTCATTACTTAAGCCTATAAAAACATTCACATTAACTCTCCTAGCAGTTTATGGCACTTATGAAAGTAAAAACAAAGCCATATTACTTAAAGGATTTGAGATAGAGTGGGTCGCGACCCTCTGTCAATGATCAAAATTGGTCATTATATTCTTGGTGTTGAAATTTACACACAATGAGGTTGTTTAACCTTAGGTTGTAAAAATTAAGCGTTGGAAAAATGGCGTAAGAGAAGTTCACAAGACAAAAATAACTAAGCTTGTAGGGATATTTCCCTACACTGTGGCATTCAAAATAAGGGCTAATGACCTTGTACCTGCATATGAGGCCGAAGCCCCATTTAAATTGTCTTTGGCCTAGGCTGTAACACCCCCGAAAATCTTAATGACAGCGGAAGACTAATTCGGGTGTTACTTGAATGGAGATCATAGTCAATAATTATAGAAAACGACTCAAAAGAGACGTTTTATTAAAATAGTTATCATTCATCGAAAACTCATTGTTTGTTACAAAATATTGTAAATAGATCAAGTGTTTTTCCCAAAAGAAAGATCATGAGTTTGAAAGAAATGATAACTTTTATGTTTTACACCACCAGATAAGCCTTGCCATGCCCCGTTCCGCACCTTGGTCATAATCTTCACTGATTACCTGAGATAACATGCTTAAAAAGGTCAACAAAAATGTTGAGTGAAGTCCATAGGTTTAAAATAAGTTTGAACACAAGTATAAGATCATGATCATTGTAAACTAACAATATCATAAGAAAAATATCACAGATTATTATGCGCTAAGCTCATGAAACCAAAACTCAACTGCATACACCGAATTACCAGTGTACGTAAATATGCCCCAAAGGAGGTAATAGCCAATTACCTAAAGATATTCGATATGGTGCGCCCCGGTTATTTCTCTATAACCGAAACGGGGTTCGTTATTCCCCATAGTACTATTCATGATATCTACGTTCACTCGCGGTGACTAATGGTTCATGATCAGGGGACTTGTGGCTAACAACTTAGGCAGTACCAATAATCAAGAAGATCAAGCATTTATGAAAAACCTTGTGTTCTAGTTTAGAGCATGTATCTCCCTCGCGGGGTTTATAAAAATAAAGTAAAAGCGAGGCTATGAACTCACCTTGATGATAATGCACACGCAAAAATAGATCAAGCACAATGTAGCGGAGGTTCCAACTCGAAACCTAAAATGATGAGATGGCGAGTCTCAGTAATGAGCATTTTGGTTCGCGACCAAAATAATAGAGCATTGAATATTCTTATTCAATAGATCATTGGATTGTCCAATCCAATAGTGTGCGATCGTGATTAACGTTTTAAGTTAATTTAAGTGCTACATTGCCTTAGTTAATGATCCTCACTTACGCATAAGTGAAATGTTCCCCCGTTGTGATCTTAATAGATTTGTTGAGTATTTTAACGTATTGAAATAAATTCCCCGTGTGTTTTATCGGACTTGATATATATATAATTATAATCTTATAATATATATATATATATATATATATATATATATATATATATATAAGTAATACATTTACCGTTATCCGAAATAAAATACTCATAAGATCAAAATACTTGTTTTTACGAAGTTATTATGGGTTTATAAGTTTTTCTAAACTTTTCCCGAATTTACACTTTTTACCCTCAAGTTACAAAAAGTACAAGTTTAGTCCCTATACTTTTAGAAAATGACACTTTGTACCCAAAAATATCTCATGCTTAAAGTTTCCAGATTTGACGCTTTTAGTCCCTCATAAAAACTGTTTTTGTAAAATACACTTTAAAATATTAACTTTTGTTACACTTCTAAATATTTACTTTATTTAGTTATAGTTTATTGGAAGTGGAGGGGTGAAATCTGTCAATAGGTGATAGTTATAAAAAGAGAAGGGAAAAATGTCATAGGAAGGTTTCGAACTCGGGACCTCAAGCCTAAACACACGCGCACTAAACCAACTGAGCTAGGCTCTTTTTGTGTTTTATTACTACGTAATACCGTATATAATGTAAAGGTTTCTGTGTTATAATTTTGCTATAAACCACATTATATGAGCGTGAGTTTGCATGTGATTCACAGTATATGGTTTCATTCTTTCTTAGTAAAAATGCATGTATTAGTTAAGCTCATATCTCTTCTTCATTAACATGTTTCCCATGATCTTAGTTCTTACTTTGTTATATATATATAACGTATAAATGTGTTTTAGTTGCTAAGACACTTATTTACCATACAACATCTTTATTAACGTGTGTAAAGAAATAAAAATGCGGGATACTTACGAGGGTGAGGGGAGTGTGAGACTCGAACAAGAAGTGAGATGCCAAGAGAGCTAAACCGATCTTAACCCAAGTCTCCTATTTCCCTTTTCTTCTAACGTTAATACCCCGAAATCCTTTCGTTTTTCCTTTCTTCTTCGAACTAAACCCTCCCACAGTGAACCTTTTATGTTTAGAGGAAGTATATGTTTGAAAGAGTTTTTGTGATGTAGTGAGAATTTTTCTAAGTGTTGAGGAGATTATAAAGAGAAGATGAGCATGGCCTTCTTAATATTTTACTTATAGCTCTCCTAACTCTAGGCTTATTAGTCACATGTTATATTGTATTTGGTCATGTTTGAGGAAAGTTTCCATGCGTGGGAGTGATGGCAGCCAAGGTTTATGGGCATGCAAATGTCTAGTCAATTTCAAGCTCTTGCTTAGGGAACATGATATCCAATGGTTAAGGAAGTCAAGTTGGTCAAAATGGGTTATGGTAGTATTATATAGTAACTTAGGGTGTTATTTTATTGGTTAGGGTGGCTTGTCTCCTTTTGTTCATGTCTACACGCAAGGATTCAAGGTCAAAGTAAGTGTTTGTGATTTCATCTTGTGTTCCTGTCGAGAGTGTTATCAGCGAAGGACCCATGGTTTATAAAGTCTTGGTTGAGTCAATGGGTCTTGGTGGTTTAGAGTATTATAAAAATGGGTTAGAGTAGCTAAAGTGTTTTCTTGTCTCCCTTTTTCGTTCATACATACAAAGGTTAAAGACCAAATGGGGAAATAAACTTGGTCTTGTTTTTGGTTTCTTGTTTGCTTTGACTGGTTACAACAGAAAGGAACACAAAACATTTTATTTCTCAACTCCTTAAATACATACTCGTGGTAATGTGACGTGAACAAGATCCAAGCCAAATCTTGGGTGGGTTGGGCTTGGCAGCGAGGCCCAAGGAAAAGAAAGAAAATAAAATGCTTGGATTGCTTGTTGGATTGGACGCAAGACAAGGCCCAAAGAAATGATGGTGTGAGCTTGATCCGGTTATGAGGCCCATTAATGAGTTGGGTTCGAGTGGTGAAAAGTCCAATGAGTTCCGAGGCCCAATACGAATTTTATATATTTTTATTATAGTTAAATTCGTAATTTTTACAAATTTTTACGTATTCGTTACGTGTTTTAAGGTTATCAAGATCATGGGGAAATTTATTTGGATCACAACGGTATATTTATGAACGCTCAAGCTGCGTTGATCATGCATATGCCAAATGATATGCAAATGTGATGTTCAGAAAATTTCATGACGAAATAGGTCGTGTTTAATTCTTGATTAAAACGTTAAGTACATTGAAATTTTCCGGGAGCTTACAGTACCTACCCCTTAAGAGAACCGCGTCCCGCGGTTAATCTCGCAGAGGTTGTCATGGGTGATCTAGATGAACAGGTGGGGATACTTGGAACGCATTACATCCTCGCGCTCCCAGGTGAACTCTGCACCTCGTTTCTTATGATTCCATCGAACTTTAACGATAGGAATGCGGCTTTGCTTAAGCCTCTTCACTTCTCTGTCCATGATCTCGACTGGTTCTTCGACAAATCTAAGTTTGTCATTGAGCTGGATGTCCTTGAGTGGTACGACTAGAGTTTCATCCGAAAGACACTTTTTAAGATTTGAGACATGGAACGTGTCATGTACTCGGCTAAGTTCTTCGGGAAGATCAAGTTTATATGCCACTGGACCAATTCTTTGAAGAATTTTGAATGGTCCGACGTATCGAGGTTTGAGCTTTCCTCGTTTTCCAAATCTGACCATCCCTTTCCAGGGTGATACTTTGAGCATTACTCGGTCTCCGACTTGGAATTCCATTGGTTTTCTTCGAACATCTGCGTAGCTCTTTTGTCTATCTCGAGCTGCTTGCAATCTTTGCCGAATTTGCATTATCTTTTCTGTTGTCTCTTGGACAATTTCGGGGCCTGTAAGTTGTACTTCTCCAACTTCCGCCCAGTAAACTGGTGATCGGCATTTTCTTCCATAGAGTGCTTCAAAAGGAGCAGCTTTAATGCTGGCGTGATAACTGTTATTGTAAGAGAATTCAGCCAGAGGTAAGTGCTTATCCCATCCTTTTCCGAAATCAATCACACATGCTCTTAGCATGTCTTCCAGAGTTTGGATCGTTCTTTCACTTTGTCCATCTGTTTGAGGATGGTACGCGGTACTCATATCTAAGTTGGTACCCATGGCTTTTTGAAGTGTTTGCCAAAATCTTGAGGTGAATCGGCTATCACGATCAGATATGATAGAGATTGGTACACCGTGACGAGAAACAATCTCTTTGATGTACAGTCTAGCGAGTGTAATCATCTCGTCGTTCTCCTTGATTGGCAAGAAATGAGCGGACTTTGTAAGACGGTCTACAATAACCCAAATGGTGTCAAAACCATTAGAAGTTTTTGGCAACTTTGTGATAAAGTCCATTGTGATTCTTTCCCATTTCCACACGGGAAGTTCTGGTTGAGTTAGCAATCCAGATGGCTTTTGATGTTCAGCTTTAACTTTCAAGCATGTCAAACATTTACTGGCGTATACAGCGATATCAGCCTTCATATTAGGCCACCAGTACAAAAGCTTTAGATCTTGATACATCTTGTTGGGACCAGGATGTATGGAATACTTCGATTTATGTGATTCATGCATGATGAGCTCTCGGATACCTCCAAAGAGTGGAATCCAACTTCGATTTTTGAAACATAGCGTTCCATCCGATCTCTTCACAAATCCATTCTCATTCTCCGGCATGCCATAAATCTTCTCATTCGGCCTATTTTCTTCCTTAAGGGCTTCGATTTGGGCTTCAAGAATTTTCGATGGTAGGGGTGAATTGATTACCATTCCCAGTGATCTCACTCTAAGTGGCTTAGGGCGATCTTTTCTGCTCAAAGCATCGGCAACAACATTTGCCTTTCCAGGATGGTAACGGATCTCGCAGTCATAGTCACTAAGCAATTCGAGCCAGCGACGTTGACGCATATTCAATTCCTTTTGATCTAAGATGTGTTGAAGACTTTTGTGATCAGTGTACACTATACATTTGGTTCCGTACAGATAATGTCTCCATAATTTGAGTGCAAATACCACGGTGCCAAGTTCTAGATCGTGAGTAGTATAATTCTTCTCATGAGTTTTGAGTTGTCGTGACGCATAAGCAATCACTTTATTCCTTTGCATGAGAACAGCGCCTAAACCCATATGTGAAGCATCACAATATACTACAAAATCTTCGGCTCCTTCTGGTAGTGCCAAGATAGGTGCTTCGCAAAGCTTGTTCTTCAGGAGTTGAAAAGCTGATTCTTGATCGTCTCCCCATTCGAATTTCTTCGTTTTCTGGGTTAACTCGGTCAATGGTTTAGCTATTTTCGAGAAACCTTCGATGAATCTTCGATAATAACCAGCAAGTCCTAAGAATTGACGAATTTCAGTGGGGTTAGTGGGTACTGGCCAATTTTTAACAGATTCAATCTTCGAGGGATCCACATGGATTCCTTCACTGTCGATCACATGACCAAGAAATTGGACTGTCTCAATCCAAAAATCACACTTGGAAAACTTTGCGTACAATTTTTCATCCTTGAGTAACTTCAGGACAGTCTTCAAATGTTCCGCATGTTCTTCTTTATTACGAGAGTATATAAGAATATCGTCGATGAACACAATGACGAATTTATCCATATATGGTTTGCAGACTCTATTCATGAGGTCCATAAATACAGCAGGTGCATTTGTTAAACCGAATGGCATTACTTGGAATTCATAATGGCCATATCGAGTTCTAAATGCGGTTTTGGGTATATCTTCTTCTCTTACCCGTAACTGATGATATCCAGATCTTAAATCAATCTTCGAGTATACACTCGAGCCTTGTAATTGATCAAACAGATCATCGATTCTTGGTAAGGGATAGCGGTTTTTGATTGTGAGCTTGTTCAATTCTCTATAATCGATACACATCCGGAATGATCCATCTTTCTTCTTAACGAATAATACCGGTGCTCCCCAGGGTGAGGAACTTGGTCTAATGAATCCTTTCTCAGATAGCTCTTCTAGTTGTTTGGATAACTCTTGCATTTCTGAGGGCGCTAAACGGTACGGTGCTCGCGCTACAGGAGTAGCTCCAGGAATAAGATCGATTTGAAATTCGACTTGTCGAGCAGGTGGAAGTCCAGGCAAATCTTCTGGAAACACCTCAGAAAATTCCTTGATTACAGGTACATCTTCTAGTCGTTTCTCTTCCGACTTCTTTTCCGTTACTTGAGCTAAGAAGGCATAACATCCTTTTTCCATGTACTTTATTGATTTCGCACAGGATATGATACTTAAGTACTTTCTACTTCGATCTCCTTGGATGACTAAGGTTTCACCGTTGATCGGGATATGAACGGTTTTCTCGTCACAAACAATCCTAGCACGGTGTTTGGACAACCAATCCATGCCAATTACGACATCGAAACTTCCAAGTTTGATTGGCAAAAGATCTATGAGGAACGAATGATCTTGTAATAGAATAGGACAATTACGGATTACGGTGTTGGTTCCTATTATTTTCCCATCGGCAAGCTCTATCTCATAAGTTGTATCTAAGGCGATTGGGGATATTTCAAGTAATGGTGCAAAAGTAGTAGATACAAAACTCTTATCGGCTCCCGAATCAAACAAGATTTTTGCAGAATGATTGTTAAGAGAATACGTACCCGTCACAATGTCAGGGTTCAACGGTGCATCTCCATCTCCTAGCATGTACACTCTTGCACGCGCATTGTTTGTTTGAACGACATTTAACTTCGGGCATTGACTTTTGAAATGTCCAGGTTCTCCACATCCATAGCAGTTCATGTTTGTCACAGTGTTGCCTCTTCCAGGGTTTCGACAATGTTTACCTTGATGACCTACCTTGTTGCACTTATCGCACTTCACAGTACAAGGTCCAAAATGGTGCATCAAACATCTGTTACACTGGGGATGTGGTCCTACGTACCCTTTTCCAGCAGTGGGTGCAGCATAAGCCCTCGCGGCTTCTTGCCTTCGGTTTTGCCGATTGTGGTGTTGATTTCTGTTGTGGTGATATTGATTGTTGTTGTTCCGATTGTTGTTGTTGGATCGATAGTGGTTGGAATTTGAGGTTTTCCGATCATCAAACTTTCTTTTGTTGTCACTTGAGCCTTGTGCATTTGCAAGCTTTAGTATTGGTTCCATAAGGCGGTGAGATACAATGACAACTTCTTCGACAGTTTTTGGCTTCGAAGCGATGACATCTCCTTCGATGCTTCGAGGTAAACCTCCGATCAAAGCTTCCAAAAGCTTTTCATTGGTGGGAAACAGATGAGGACATAGAGCTCTCAGCTCGTGGAATCTCTTGAAGTATGTCTTGAGATCATTACCTTTAGCAGCCAAGTGGTAATACTCATCTTCGAGTTTCTTGATCTCAGTCCTCGGGCAATACTGTTTCATTAACAGTTGTTTCAGATCTGACCATGAAATCTTACAAGCTTCTTCCATTCCAATTGGTTGAGCGTGGCCTTTCCACCAAGATAACGCATCTTCTAACAAAGTTCCAGTCGCAAACTTGACTTTGCAATCATTTGTGCAGTCACTTAGCAGAAATACAGTCTCGGTCCTCTCAAACCAATGAAGTAAACCAATAGCACCTTCAGTGCCCTTGAAGAATGTCGGCTTGCAGTTCATGAACTCTTTGTAATTACACTTGCGAGTTACAGAGGACTCACTTTGATTTGTTGGAGTGTTAGTTGCATTTGAGTTTGCCATTTCAAGAAGACGTGCAGCTTCTGCGACACGATTCTCTTCAGCAATGCGAGCAGCTTCAGCCTCACGTGCTGCTTGAGCGACACGCTCAGCTTCAGCCTCTCTAGCAATTCGGGCGTTCTCAGCTTCTCTTGCAATTTCAGCTTCTCTTGCGATTTCAGCTTCACGTGCCTCTTGGGCAATTCGTTCAGCTTTAACGCGTTCAGCTTCGGCTCTAGCAGTATCAGCGACATGTTGTGCTATAGCTGCGCTAACACTTTCAGCGACCATTTTCTGAATAGCTGCGGGAGTGATGGTGGATGAGGTAGCTTTCTTCTTGACCATTTTTCTAAAATTTTCAAGAATAAATACCAAGATTAAGAAATTATCGATCGATGATAAAATTGATTTCATATCATACATTTCATAATAGTCCAGATTACCACTTTAATAAATGATATGATATGAATATGATTTTTCTCAACAAATCATAATATATATATAAGGACATAAGGATTGGTTCGGCATACATCACCGAGGAATAATGTCATAACATCGGAATATAGGAAATACAACCATGGAATACATCGTTACATAGTTTTGTTCACAACCATAAGTTACATCATCATAATTCTTGTTCCAAGGTTACAAACCAAAAAGATACAAGCCTTAATGCCTCATATGGCGGCTTTATGATACATACTAAGATAAAGATGACTAGGATCTACGCATCTCCCGATGCGTTATCCTGACGACGACGAATCTCCTCAGCCATGGCTGTCAAGTCTCGGATCTGTTGCTCACGGGCTCGATCTCTCGCCTCGAGATCATCAATCCTCTCCTCTAGGATAGCAGTGTGAGCATGAGCGGATGCAAGCTCGTGATGTAGAACTCTCTCTCGACCCAAAGCAGTCTCTCTCAAAGTGCTAACATCTCGAATAGTAGTCTCCAATCTCCGAGTCAATTGGTTAACGGCCTCTCTCGCCTCCACAATCTGAGTACTCATCATATCAAACACAATCTCGATGGAGTAGCGACCTACCACGAGGTTCTCGACTTCTTCCTCCAAGCTCTCTATCCTCACTAGTGGAATCTCATCATAATGTGCCATGAGCTCATTCAGCTGATCTTCGTGCCTGATAAGTCTCGTAGCCAACAGAGGAATAGTGTGGTGCACTGGTTCGCCAGTAACAGGTATAACTGGAGCTGGTGCAGTAGTCGAGCTTTCTCCAAGCTCAAACGAACTAGGTGCTCCCTCCTCTTCTCTCCAACGTCGAAGTAAAGGTATCAAGAATGACCATCTCCTAGCACCGGATTTCTTTCTCGGTCCGGCCTCATTATCCACTTGAGTAGGCTTTTCAGGATCAGATAGTGATGGTGGATAGCACTTGATGCAAAGCGGTAAAATTGGCTCACTAAAAGTGTCCAAAGGAGGTGATGCTGTCGGTGGTGATGAAATAGGAACAGTAGTAGTCTGATGGTAGAACACAGTAAGTGGCAGTGGTGGTGAAGTAGCAGTAGGTGGAACAGCAGATGAATCTGGTGATGACTGAGCAAGTGGTGACTGAGCTGGTGGCATCACATGAGTCATAGTGATGGGTCGCACACGCTTCCTAGCAGTGCGTTTGAAGGTCTTACCATTAGGATGCAGTCTATAAGGTACTCCAAACGGCTCAGGTTCATTAGGCTTAAGAACACGAATCCTACGTCGACGACGACGGATAGCTTGGGCAGATGATCCAGAAGAATCTGATGAAGCAGAGTCAGTGTTCTCTGATGACTTGGATGATTCATCATCCACAGCAACATCTGAAGCAGGTAGCCATTGCTGCGACTCATAGTACTGATCTAGGGTCATGGAAGCAAAAGCATTGTACTCTTGAGGATGAGCAGTCATAGCTGGAGCAGTAGGAGTTCGGGCAACTTCACCTTCCTCAAAAGGTTCAGTTTCGTCCGAAACAGCAGCTGGTATGACAGGACTGGGATGAGCTGGCATAGTGACAGTCGTAGAGGACATGGTGTCATCCATCTCAGTGTCTGAGGACAGAACAACTGGGTGGGATGCAGACATGGTACTGTAACAACCCATAAATTAATGTAAGTAAATGCCAAATAATATAATTATTTCAGTTAGCTAAGCAATCTCCATGCCTAACTTAAAATGAATGTCATTTTACTTATGATCTAGTGATGCATCAATCCTAATGCATAGAGCGGTCACGGAAGGGCGTAAGGCAGTGGTGTAAAATAGTCCCGTTTTAAAAGTGCGGTTATAGTCCAAGTGATTTTGAAAAACTCTTTGGTTCTCTATAACCTTGGCTCTGATGCCAATCTGTAACACCCCCGAAAATCTTAATGACAACGGAAGACTAATTCGGGTGTTACTTGAATGGAGATCATAGTCAATAATTATAGAAAACGACTCAAAAGAGACGTTTTATTAAAATAGTTATCATTCATCGAAAACTCATTGTTTGTTACAAAATATTGTAAATAGATCAAGTGTTTTTCCCAAAAGAAAGATCATGAGTTTGAAAGAAATGATAACTTTTATGTTTTACACCACCAGATAAGCCTTGCCATGCCCCGTTCCGCACCTTGGTCATAATCTTCACTGATTACCTGAGATAACATGCTTAAAAAGGTCAACAAAAATGTTGAGTGAAGTCCATAGGTTTAAAATAAGTTTGAACACAAGTATAAGATCATGATCATTGTAAACTAACAATATCATAAGAAAAATATCACAGATTATTATGCGCTAAGCTCATGAAACCAAAACTCAACTGCATACACCGAATTACCAGTGTACGTAAATATGCCCCAAAGGAGGTAATAGCCAATTACCTAAAGATATTCGATATGGTGCGCCCCGGTTATTTCTCTATAACCGAAACGGGGTTCGTTATTCCCCATAGTACTATTCATGATATCTACGTTCACTCGCGGTGACTAATGGTTCATGATCAGGGGACTTGTGGCTAACAACTTAGGCAGTACCAATAATCAAGAAGATCAAGCATTTATGAAAAACCTTGTGTTCTAGTTTAGAGCATGTATCTCCCTCGCGGGGTTTATAAAAATAAAGTAAAAGCGAGGCTATGAACTCACCTTGATGATAATGCACACGCAAAAATAGATCAAGCACAATGTAGCGGAGGTTCCAACTCGAAACCTAAAATGATGAGATGGCGAGTCTCAGTAATGAGCATTTTGGTTCGCGACCAAAATAATAGAGCATTGAATATTCTTATTCAATAGATCATTGGATTGTCCAATCCAATAGTGTGCGATCGTGATTAACGTTTTAAGTTAATTTAAGTGCTACATTGCCTTAGTTAATGATCCTCACTTACGCATAAGTGAAATGTTCCCCCGTTGTGATCTTAATAGATTTGTTGAGTATTTTAACGTATTGAAATAAATTCCCCGTGTGTTTTATCGGACTTGATATATATATAATTATAATCTTATAATATATATATATATATATATATATATATATATAAGTAATACATTTACCGTTATCCGAAATAAAATACTCATAAGATCAAAATACTTGTTTTTACGAAGTTATTATGGGTTTATAAGTTTTTCTAAACTTTTCCCGAATTTACACTTTTTACCCTCAAGTTACAAAAAGTACAAGTTTAGTCCCTATACTTTTAGAAAATGACACTTTGTACCCAAAAATATCTCATGCTTAAAGTTTCCAGATTTGACGCTTTTAGTCCCTCATAAAAACTGTTTTTGTAAAATACACTTTAAAATATTAACTTTTGTTACACTTCTAAATATTTACTTTATTTAGTTATAGTTTATTGGAAGTGGAGGGGTGAAATCTGTCAATAGGTGATAGTTATAAAAAGGGAAGGGAAAAATGTCATAGGAAGGTTTCGAACTCGGGACCTCAAGCCTAAACACACGCGCACTAAACCAACTGAGCTAGGCTCTTTTTGTGTTTTATTACTACGTAATACCGTATATAATGTAAAGGTTTCTGTGTTATAATTTTGCTATAAACCACATTATATGAGCGTGAGTTTGCATGTGATTCACAGTATATGGTTTCATTCTTTCTTAGTAAAAATGCATGTATTAGTTAAGCTCATATCTCTTCTTCATTAACATGTTTCCCATGATCTTAGTTCTTACTTTGTTATATATATATAACGTATAAATGTGTTTTAGTTGCTAAGACACTTATTTACCATACAACATCTTTATTAACGTGTGTAAAGAAATAAAAATGCGGGATACTTACGAGGGTGAGGGGAGTGTGAGACTCGAACAAGAAGTGAGATGCCAAGAGAGCTAAACCGATCTTAACCCAAGTCTCCTATTTCCCTTTTCTTCTAACGTTAATACCCCGAAATCCTTTCGTTTTTCCTTTCTTCTTCGAACTAAACCCTCCCACAGTGAACCTTTTATGTTTAGAGGAAGTATATGTTTGAAAGAGTTTTTGTGATGTAGTGAGAATTTTTCTAAGTGTTGAGGAGATTATAAAGAGAAGATGAGCATGGCCTTCTTAATATTTTACTTATAGCTCTCCTAACTCTAGGCTTATTAGTCACATGTTATATTGTATTTGGTCATGTTTGAGGAAAGTTTCCATGCGTGGGAGTGATGGCAGCCAAGGTTTATGGGCATGCAAATGTCTAGTCAATTTCAAGCTCTTGCTTAGGGAACATGATATCCAATGGTTAAGGAAGTCAAGTTGGTCAAAATGGGTTATGGTAGTATTATATAGTAACTTAGGGTGTTATTTTATTGGTTAGGGTGGCTTGTCTCCTTTTGTTCATGTCTACACGCAAGGATTCAAGGTCAAAGTAAGTGTTTGTGATTTCATCTTGTGTTCCTGTCGAGAGTGTTATCAGCGAAGGACCCATGGTTTATAAAGTCTTGGTTGAGTCAATGGGTCTTGGTGGTTTAGAGTATTATAAAAATGGGTTAGAGTAGCTAAAGTGTTTTCTTGTCTCCCTTTTTCTCTCATACATACAAAGGTTAAAGACCAAATGGGGAAATAAACTTGGTCTTGTTTTTGGTTTCTTGTTTGCTTTGACTGGTTACAACAGAAAGGAACACAAAACATTTTATTTCTCAACTCCTTAAATACATACTCGTGGTAATGTGACGTGAACAAGATCCAAGCCAAATCTTGGGTGGGTTGGGCTTGGCAGCGAGGCCCAAGGAAAAGAAAGAAAATAAAATGCTTGGATTGCTTGTTGGATTGGACGCAAGACAAGGCCCAAAGAAATGATGGTGTGAGCTTGATCCGGTTATGAGGCCCATTAATGAGTTGGGTTCGAGTGGTGAAAAGTCCAATGAGTTCCGAGGCCCAATACGAATTTTATATATTTTTATTATAGTTAAATTCGTAATTTTTACAAATTTTTACGTATTCGTTACGTGTTTTAAGGTTATCAAGATCGTGGGGAAATTTATTTGGATCACAACGGTATATTTATGAACGCTCAAGCTGCGTTGATCATGCATATGCCAAATGATATGCAAATGTGATGTTCAGAAAATTTCATGACGAAATAGGTCGTGTTTAATTCTTGATTAAAACGTTAAGTACATTGAAATTTTCCGGGAGCTTACAGTACCTACCCCTTAAGAGAACCGCGTCCCGCGGTTAATCTCGCAGAGGTTGTCATGGGTGATCTAGATGAACAGGTGGGGATACTTGGAACGCATTACATCCTCGCGCTCCCAGGTGAACTCTGCACCTCGTTTCTTATGATTCCATCGAACTTTAACGATAGGAATGCGGCTTTGCTTAAGCCTCTTCACTTCTCTGTCCATGATCTCGACTGGTTCTTCGACAAATCTAAGTTTGTCATTGAGCTGGATGTCCTTGAGTGGTACGACTAGAGTTTCATCCGAAAGACACTTTTTAAGATTTGAGACATGGAACGTGTCATGTACTCGGCTAAGTTCTTCGGGAAGATCATGTTTATATGCCACTGGACCAATTCTTTGAAGAATTTTGAATGGTCCGACGTATCGAGGTTTGAGCTTTCCTCGTTTTCCAAATCTGACCATCCCTTTCCAGGGTGATACTTTGAGCATTACTCGGTCTCCAACTTGGAATTCCATTGGTTTTCTTCGAACATCTGCGTAGCTCTTTTGTCTATCTCGAGCTGCTTGCAATCTTTGCCGAATTTGCATTATCTTTTCTGTTGTCTCTTGGACAATTTCGGGGCCTGTAAGTTGTACTTCTCCAACTTCCGCCCAGTAAACTGGTGATCGGCATTTTCTTCCATAGAGTGCTTCAAAAGGAGCAGCTTTAATGCTGGCGTGATAACTGTTATTGTAAGAGAATTCAGCCAGAGGTAAGTGCTTATCCCATCCTTTTCCGAAATCAATCACACATGCTCTTAGCATGTCTTCCAGAGTTTGGATCGTTCTTTCACTTTGTCCATCTGTTTGAGGATGGTACGCGGTACTCATATCTAAGTTGGTACCCATGGCTTTTTGAAGTGTTTGCCAAAATCTTGAGGTGAATCGGCTATCACGATCAGATATGATAGAGATTGGTACACCGTGACGAGAAACAATCTCTTTGATGTACAGTCTAGCGAGTGTAATCATCTCGTCGTTCTCCTTGATTGGCAAGAAATGAGCGGACTTTGTAAGACGGTCTACAATAACCCAAATGGTGTCAAAACCATTAGAAGTTTTTGGCAACTTTGTGATAAAGTCCATTGTGATTCTTTCCCATTTCCACACGGGAAGTTCTGGTTGAGTTAGCAATCCAGATGGCTTTTGATGTTCAGCTTTAACTTTCAAGCATGTCAAACATTTACTGGCGTATACAGCGATATCAGCCTTCATATTAGGCCACCAGTACAAAAGCTTTAGATCTTGATACATCTTGTTGGGACCAGGATGTATGGAATACTTCGATTTATGTGATTCATGCATGATGAGCTCTCGGATACCTCCAAAGAGTGGAATCCAACTTCGATTTTTGAAACATAGCGTTCCATCCGATCTCTTCACAAATCCATTCTCATTCTCCGGCATGCCATAAATCTTCTCATTCGGCCTATTTTCTTCCTTAAGGGCTTCGATTCGGGCTTCAAGAATTTTCGATGGTAGGGGTGAATTGATTACCATTCCCAGTGATCTCACTCTAAGTGGCTTAGGGCGATCTTTTCTGCTCAAAGCATCGGCAACAACGTTTGCCTTTCCAGGATGGTAACGGATCTCGCAGTCATAGTCACTAAGCAATTCGAGCCAGCGACGTTGACGCATATTCAATTCCTTTTGATCTAAGATGTGTTGAAGACTTTTGTGATCAGTGTACACTATACATTTGGTTCCGTACAGATAATGTCTCCATAATTTGAGTGCAAATACCACGGTGCCAAGTTCTAGATCGTGAGTAGTATAATTCTTCTCATGAGTTTTGAGTTGTCGTGACGCATAAGCAATCACTTTATTCCTTTGCATGAGAACAGCGCCTAAACCCATATGTGAAGCATCACAATATACTACAAAATCTTCGGCTCCTTCTGGTAGTGCCAAGATAGGTGCTTCGCAAAGCTTGTTCTTCAGGAGTTGAAAAGCTGATTCTTGATCGTCTCCCCATTCGAATTTCTTCGTTTTCTGGGTTAACTCGGTCAATGGTTTAGCTATTTTCGAGAAACCTTCGATGAATCTTCGATAATAACCAGCAAGTCCTAAGAATTGACGAATTTCAGTGGGGTTAGTGGGTACTGGCCAATTTTTAACAGATTCAATCTTCGAGGGATCCACATGGATTCCTTCACTGTCGATCACATGACCAAGAAATTGGACTGTCTCAATCCAAAAATCACACTTGGAAAACTTTGCGTACAATTTTTCATCCTTGAGTAACTTCAGGACAGTCTTCAAATGTTCCGCATGTTCTTCTTTATTACGAGAGTATATAAGAATATCGTCGATGAACACAATGACGAATTTATCCATATATGGTTTGCAGACTCTATTCATGAGGTCCATAAATACAGCAGGTGCATTTGTTAAACCGAATGGCATTACTTGGAATTCATAATGGCCATATCGAGTTCTAAATGCGGTTTTGGGTATATCTTCTTCTCTTACCCGTAACTGATGATATCCAGATCTTAAATCAATCTTCGAGTATACACTCGAGCCTTGTAATTGATCAAACAGATCATCGATTCTTGGTAAGGGATAGCGGTTTTTGATTGTGAGCTTGTTCAATTCTCTATAATCGATACACATCCGGAATGATCCATCTTTCTTCTTAACGAATAATACCGGTGCTCCCCAGGGTGAGGAACTTGGTCTAATGAATCCTTTCTCAGATAGCTCTTCTAGTTGTTTGGATAACTCTTGCATTTCTGAGGGCGCTAAACGGTACGGTGCTCGCGCTACAGGAGTAGCTCCAGGAATAAGATCGATTTGAAATTCGACTTGTCGAGCAGGTGGAAGTCCAGGCAAATCTTCTGGAAACACCTCAGAAAATTCCTTGATTACAGGTACATCTTCTAGTCGTTTCTCTTCCGACTTCTTTTCCGTTACTTGAGCTAAGAAGGCATAACATCCTTTTTCCATGTACTTTATTGATTTCGCACAGGATATGATACTTAAGTACTTTCTACTTCGATCTCCTTGGATGACTAAGGTTTCACCGTTGATCGGGATATGAACGGTTTTCTCGTCACAAACAATCCTAGCACGGTGTTTGGACAACCAATCCATGCCAATTACGACATCGAAACTTCCAAGTTTGATTGGCAAAAGATCTATGAGGAACGAATGATCTTGTAATAGAATAGGACAATTACGGATTACGGTGTTGGTTCCTATTATTTTCCCATCGGCAAGCTCTATCTCATAAGTTGTATCTAAGGCGATTGGGGATATTTCAAGTAATGGTGCAAAAGTAGTAGATACAAAACTCTTATCGGCTCCCGAATCAAACAAGATTTTTGCAGAATGATTGTTAAGAGAATACGTACCCGTCACAATGTCAGGGTTCAACGGTGCATCTCCATCTCCTAGCATGTACACTCTTGCACGCGCATTGTTTGTTTGAACGACATTTAACTTCGGGCATTGACTTTTGAAATGTCCAGGTTCTCCACATCCATAGCAGTTCATGTTTGTCACAGTGTTGCCTCTTCCAGGGTTTCGACAATGTTTACCTTGATGACCTACCTTGTTGCACTTATCGCACTTCACAGTACAAGGTCCAAAATGGTGCATCAAACATCTGTTACACTGGGGATGTGGTCCTACGTACCCTTTTCCAGCAGTGGGTGCAGCATAAGCCCTCGCGGCTTCTTGCCTTCGGTTTTGCCGATTGTGGTGTTGATTTCTGTTGTGGTGATATTGATTGTTGTTGTTCCGATTGTTGTTGTTGGATCGATAGTGGTTGGAATTTGAGGTTTTCCGATCATCAAACTTTCTTTTGTTGTCACTTGAGCCTTGTGCATTTGCAAGCTTTAGTATTGGTTCCATAAGGCGGTGAGATACAATGACAACTTCTTCGACAGTTTTTGGCTTCGAAGCGATGACATCTCCTTCGATGCTTCGAGGTAAACCTCCGATCAAAGCTTCCAAAAGCTTTTCATTGGTGGGAAACAGATGAGGACATAGAGCTCTCAGCTCGTGGAATCTCTTGAAGTATGTCTTGAGATCATTACCTTTAGCAGCCAAGTGGTAATACTCATCTTCGAGTTTCTTGATCTCAGTCCTCGGGCAATACTGTTTCATTAACAGTTGTTTCAGATCTGACCATGAAATCTTACAAGCTTCTTCCATTCCAATTGGTTGAGCGTGGCCTTTCCACCAAGATAACGCATCTTCTAACAAAGTTCCAGTCGCAAACTTGACTTTGCAATCATTTGTGCAGTCACTTAGCAGAAATACAGTCTCGGTCCTCTCAAACCAATGAAGTAAACCAATAGCACCTTCAGTGCCCTTGAAGAATGTCGGCTTGCAGTTCATGAACTCTTTGTAATTACACTTGCGAGTTACAGAGGACTCACTTTGATTTGTTGGAGTGTTAGTTGCATTTGAGTTTGCCATTTCAAGAAGACGTGCAGCTTCTGCGACACGATTCTCTTCAGCAATGCGAGCAGCTTCAGCCTCACGTGCTGCTTGAGCGACACGCTCAGCTTCAGCCTCTCGAGCAATTCGGGCGTTCTCAGCTTCTCTTGCAATTTCAGCTTCTCTTGCGATTTCAGCTTCACGTGCCTCTTGGGCAATTCGTTCAGCTTTAACGCGTTCAGCTTCGGCTCTAGCAGTATCAGCGACATGTTGTGCTATAGCTGCGCTAACACTTTCAGCGACCATTTTCTGAATAGCTGCGGGAGTGATGGTGGATGAGGTAGCTTTCTTCTTGACCATTTTTCTAAAATTTTCAAGAATAAATACCAAGATTAAGAAATTATCGATCGATGATAAAATTGATTTCATATCATACATTTCATAATAGTCCAGATTACCACTTTAATAAATGATATGATATGAATATGATTTTTCTCAACAAATCATAATATATATATAAGGACATAAGGATTGGTTCGGCATACATCACCGAGGAATAATGTCATAACATCGGAATATAGGAAATACAACCATGGAATACATCGTTACATAGTTTTGTTCACAACCATAAGTTACATCATCATAATTCTTGTTCCAAGGTTACAAACCAAAAAGATACAAGCCTTAATGCCTCATATGGCGGCTTTATGATACATACTAAGATAAAGATGACTAGGATCTACGCATCTCCCGATGCGTTATCCTGACGACGACGAATCTCCTCAGCCATGGCTGTCAAGTCTCGGATCTGTTGCTCACGGGCTCGATCTCTCGCCTCGAGATCATCAATCCTCTCCTCTAGGATAGCAGTGTGAGCATGAGCGGATGCAAGCTCGTGATGTAGAACTCTCTCTCGACCCAAAGCAGTCTCTCTCAAAGTGCTAACATCTCGAATAGTAGTCTCCAATCTCCGAGTCAATTGGTTAACGGCCTCTCTCGCCTCCACAATCTGAGTACTCATCATATCAAACACAATCTCGATGGAGTAGCGACCTACCACGAGGTTCTCGACTTCTTCCTCCAAGCTCTCTATCCTCACTAGTGGAATCTCATCATAATGTGCCATGAGCTCATTCAGCTGATCTTCGTGCCTGATAAGTCTCGTAGCCAACAGAGGAATAGTGTGGTGCACTGGTTCGCCAGTAACAGGTATAACTGGAGCTGGTGCAGTAGTCGAGCTTTCTCCAAGCTCAAACGAACTAGGTGCTCCCTCCTCTTCTCTCCAACGTCGAAGTAAAGGTATCAAGAATGACCATCTCCTAGCACCGGATTTCTTTCTCGGTCCGGCCTCATTATCCACTTGAGTAGGCTTTTCAGGATCAGATAGTGATGGTGGATAGCACTTGATGCAAAGCGGTAAAATTGGCTCACTAAAAGTGTCCAAAGGAGGTGATGCTGTCGGTGGTGATGAAATAGGAACAGTAGTAGTCTGATGGTAGAACACAGTAAGTGGCAGTGGTGGTGAAGTAGCAGTAGGTGGAACAGCAGATGAATCTGGTGATGACTGAGCAAGTGGTGACTGAGCTGGTGGCATCACATGAGTCATAGTGATGGGTCGCACACGCTTCCTAGCAGTGCGTTTGAAGGTCTTACCATTAGGATGCAGTCTATAAGGTACTCCAAACGGCTCAGGTTCATTAGGCTTAAGAACACGAATCCTACGTCGACGACGACGGATAGCTTGGGCAGATGATCCAGAAGAATCTGATGAAGCAGAGTCAGTGTTCTCTGATGACTTGGATGATTCATCATCCACAGCAACATCTGAAGCAGGTAGCCATTGCTGCGACTCATAGTACTGATCTAGGGTCATGGAAGCAAAAGCATTGTACTCTTGAGGATGAGCAGTCATAGCTGGAGCAGTAGGAGTTCGGGCAACTTCACCTTCCTCAAAAGGTTCAGTTTCGTCCGAAACAGCAGCTGGTATGACAGGACTGGGATGAGCTGGCATAGTGACAGTCGTAGAGGACATGGTGTCATCCATCTCAGTGTCTGAGGACAGAACAACTGGGTGGGATGCAGACATGGTACTGTAACAACCCATAAATTAATGTAAGTAAATGCCAAATAATATAATTATTTCAGTTAGCTAAGCAATCTCCATGCCTAACTTAAAATGAATGTCATTTTACTTATGATCTAGTGATGCATCAATCCTAATGCATAGAGCGGTCACGGAAGGGCGTAAGGCAGTGGTGTAAAATAGTCCCGTTTTAAAAGTGCGGTTATAGTCCAAGTGATTTTGAAAAACTCTTTGGTTCTCTATAACCTTGGCTCTGATGCCAATCTGTAACACCCCCGAAAATCTTAATGACAACGGAAGACTAATTCGGGTGTTACTTGAATGGAGATCATAGTCAATAATTATAGAAAACGACTCAAAAGAGACGTTTTATTAAAATAGTTATCATTCATCGAAAACTCATTGTTTGTTACAAAATATTGTAAATAGATCAAGTGTTTTTCCCAAAAGAAAGATCATGAGTTTGAAAGAAATGATAACTTTTATGTTTTACACCACATAGTAAAGAAAGTTTGAGTACTAGAAAGAAAACCCTTTTTGTGAACTAGATAAATGTTATAAAACATTGTTTGTTACTCAAAAGCTACTTACTATTGATAAAATTATTTTGCAGAGAAAACTCAGCAAAAGATATTAATAACTGATACTAGAGGTAAGTTCATTGTGGGCTTAATCAGAAGGCAACAGTAATTCTAAAAGCCCCCACAATGTCTAACCGTAGTCTCGGTTCCAATATCTCTTGGTTTCTCAAAAAGTTTTAGTGAACCTGATATTGGCGTGAAAATTTTGCCCTGATAAAATGTGGTGACGGAATGCGGGAAGGCACTGGCGAGATACGTAATCCTAACTACGTAGTGATCTAGTATTCATTTTACTGTAAGTAAAATTCAATCCGTACCTCTAACGAATCGATTGACTTTATTAATATAATAAACCGTAAATGAATGTAATTAAATACCCAACAATGTCATGGTACAGACGTAGGGTGGGTCAACAAGACAGGAGTCTGTGACTCTACCTACTGTGGTACAGGAGATGCTGACAGTGATACGGTCGAGTAGGGTCAGGACAGTATGGTCGACGACAAAGCCTGCTTTGACTTGGAAAACTCCTTCCACTTCAACGGGCTTGAGGATGACGAGGTCGATACTGACGAGTAGGAGTTCTCATGTTACGAAAACGAAGGTACTGGGATCTAGTCATGATACTCAGCGTCGTTACCGATGGACGAAGTCTACAACGACACCTACTACTTAGTAGGTTCAGTAGTCTCTTGTGACTGAGACGAAGTAGTCTAAGAAGACCTAGTAGACGGGTTCGATAGGCAGCAGCAGCTGCATCCTAAGCACAAGAATTCGGATTACTTGGACTCGGCAAACCTCATGGAATATCTGACGTAGGATTACCATTCTGGAAGTTTGCGTGACGAT